>CALSCE010000197.1:902775-928223 GCA_943593645.1 Bovichtus variegatus
ACACAATAAGGCTCATTGTAACAGCTTATATATTGATTATTCTCACACAGTACATAAGTTACTTATTAATGCTAAGGATTTATTATACAACATAACTTAAAAACAACACAAAAATGATTAGTTCTCCCAAACACTAATCACACAAATTCTCAGTTTAGGTCATTTCAAATACGGACTGCTGCAAAAACTTAATTCTTCTTATTTCTACAATCGTGATAAGAAATTAACTTATCATACTCATACTTTGTTTTGCGTTAGGCTACAGTTTAACAGCTTTTTAATTGATTAAAAAAAAACGTATTTTTTTATTTTATTCACTGTGAAACTCATGCATGTTGCTTAATGCTCAGATAATCTGTTTTGCAGATTTAAACTCTTAAGAAAATTTAGCAATTCTAAAAGAACTATGGAGAGACATTTAACCAAATGGCCAAAGAGACAAGAACAGTCAAAGGATGTATTTAACTCCCGTTATGAGATGGAGGTGAGGTATCCACATTATGTCCCACTGCACTGTGATGGTTCTTTACGTTTCTCTACATCTGCTGCTGGCATGATTAGCAGTTTGTTTTCTTAAACACTGTTTTTACTTTGTATTGTTGATTGTGTGACCAGAGAATGGCAGCGTCACTATTCATTTCTTCTCTTTGTTTTCCCTGCAGCTTCACAGTGACCGCGTTTACGTACTTTATATTAATCAAACCATGTCACCCCACCTGTGTTTTCTTCGCTGGACCTCGTGGGTGCAACGCCATGTTTGACCGCACAGGCTGGATGATATTCACCAGCCTTTACATAGGGGGCGCTGTTTCACTCCTTTGAGGAAACTCAATTAAATTAAACTTGTATGTGACAAATAAAACTATAAGGTCTTATTAAGGTAGTCCTTTATTGATCCCCAGACATCTGATTTTATTATTTAAATGATAATGTACAATATTTATTCCAGAATTATTTGCACTCACACACATCTTATTGCATGTACATACAGTAATGGGTGCTTTTGCTCAGCTTTGTTTAGCTTTGTTGTCCTTGTTTAACACTATCATCTTTGAAAATGTAAAAACTCTTTAAAATGTGGAAACATCGACTGTTTTGACAAATGTCTTCATATATGGCAGCTAAGTTTGCCCGGCAATTATAGAAAATCTTGAAAAAAAACAACCACCAAGTATATCAAACAGCACAACTCCCCTAGATGCAAATAAAAATGATCCAAGCTGGGCCTGTGACTGTGAGGCCTAGACTTAGGAAGAATACCCTTTGTTTTTTCAGTATTTTTACCAAAATACATTCATCCTTCTATTTTCTGAAACCACTTAACCACTTGTGATATATACAGTGATCATAAAATCAAAATAAAGATCAGATATAGAAATGTGAAGAAAAAAAAAAGTATTAAAATTTGAAAATAGAAATTGCTATTGGTTGCTATACAATACCATTAAATTTGAAGATGTTTTTAGCTGCAACCAGCAGCTCTATATCTCTCGTCTTACATTTTTACTTAGCGTGGTCCACACGACAGATGATCAGAGGGGCAGAATTTTTACCACCCTGATTAAGACAGGGACCAAAGAATGGGAGAAGTTGTTCAGTAAAGGAACAGCCAGTAAAGGCATAGATAAGACTTGCAGCCTTAACGTCATAAAAGGCGACCAGACCATCCTCGTAATCTACAAACACCCCCACCTTCTCAGGCTTCGACTTCAGAGAAAGAGCGACACAGTTCTCGGTATTTGCAGAGTAGACATTATCATTCAACAACCATATTGTCCAGTAACCATTCTGAGAGTTAATAGTGATTAGCCCTTTTCTGTTGACTGACTTTCTGGCAATTCCTAAACCCCAATCAGACTTCCCTTTAACCTGCACCTCAAAGTAAAATCTTCCTGAAGAAACGATCTGTTTCCCTAAGACACAGACAGCAATAGAAAATCTCTTTGGTTTATCTGGAAGATTCTTCCTGACAAGACCATGATGTACTTTTTTCCCATCATCAGAGAGGGTGAGGTGGGGATGTGCTGTATCAGGGTCGAGTGTGACGTCCACTGCAGACTGCTGGACCATCTTCAGCTCAGCCTCTGTGAGCAGCTTCGTCTCATTTTTGAGCATGTCCACCAAGTGAGCAACACTTGTCCTCACGATCCCCTTATATGAAGGTGGATGAACTCTGACCTCTGTCCAGTCTTTGATTGGTGGAGCAGCGTTCAGGGATTGAAAGTTTTGCACGAGGTTAAGGTGGTCTTCTGAGTGTGAGAGCTGCTCCAGCTCTGTGCTTCTCTTCTTCAGCTCAGAGACCTCCTGTTCCAGCTCTTTGATGAAGCCTTCAGCCTGTTTCTCTGTCATTCTGTGCTTTTCTTCAGTAGTGTTAATGACTTTCGCCTGGTTTCTCTCAATAGCCTCCTTCAGCTTGGTAAAGATATTAACACCATCTGCTATCTCTCTGTCTGCATTTTCCCTGCTGATCGTCACTGAATGTTTTAACTTTTGTATCTTCAATCGCCTCTTGTGGATCATCTGCTGAAGTTCAGCCTCTGTCTTCATAACCTCTGCCTTCTTTCTATCATATTGTTCTTTAAGAGGAACAACATCATGTGTCTTGTGGTCTAAAATGGCGCAGAGCATGCAGACACACGTTAGCTCGGTCTTACAGAACAGCTCCAGAGGTTTATCGTGCTTCGTACACATTCTGCTTTCCAGGTTCTCCACGGGGTCGATCAGCTGATGTCTTTTTAGGGCTGACATTGTCAGATGAGGCGCTAGGTGAGTCTCACAGTAGGAGACTAGACACGCCAAGCAGGACTTCAGGGCCTTCAGTTTGGATCCAGCACAGACATCACAGGGAACTTCTCCTGGTTTAGCAGCTTGTTGTTCTGAGCTGCTGCTTGCTCTCGGTTGAACTGACTGTCTAAAGTGAGCAACCATCTCAGAGACAAAAGTATTGACCTGCAGCTCAGGTTGCGTGTAGAAAATATGTTTACAGTTTGGACACTCACAAGGGACATTAATATCCCAGTGTTCAGTGATACAGTTTTTGCAGAAGTTGTGTCCACATGGTGTGCTGACTGGATTAGTGAACACATCCAGACAGATGGAGCACAGAAACTGATCTTCAGAGAGCGAACTGCTGGCAGCAGACATGTCTACACAATAAGAACAACAGTGAAAAAAAAGTGAAAAAAGTGTAAAAAAAAGCACAACTATAATTACAGAATTCTTGATTATATGTATAAAGTATATCAAAGTATGACTACTACAATGGTATGAGGCAATTGTTTTATTATATAGCTACTTCACAAACACATAAAAGTTTAATTTGACACGATTTGTTTTTAAATGACAAAAGTGGCACACCCTGTCTGAGCAGTTAGGTAAAATATGTGTTAATGCCATTGTTTAACCACAGTAGATATTATCAGGTGTACTCACCAGTGTGCAGAGACTCTGTTGTATACTTTAGAAAGAACCTGCAAACTTTGTTTACTGTAAATTATCCATCAAAAGAAACAGCAAGACGTGTCTCAACTGCAGTTTGCTTTTACTAACTTTCTGTTTCCTCTCAGGACTCTACCTATGAAGCTCGCCTGACTTGCTTTTACTCCGCCTCTTATTTCAGCTTTTTTTTTTTTTTTTCCTTCTGCAGTTTGGTAATGGTGACACACCTTTGGTATTGGGAGCAAACTGAGAGGTAGTTATATACCGCCACCCTTAAAATAGGAGTCTATAGCAGCTAATAGAAAATACATTTAGAAAAAGACAACAAAAGAGGTCAGTCTAAGACATGCAAGAACAAACTGTAATCTTTGGGTAAATAAGTCATTCAAACAGTTTGACTTGTTATAGTAGGAAAAGCACAGATGTAGTAAATAGTTTCATTCACATATCCCAGTAATGCCAGCATTAACAAAACAGCTATACGTAGTCATTACTGTCATCATTATGGTAACAGTACAGTATTATTAACATTTTTCTATTTTATTATTTAGTTTTCCATTGATAAGGTTTTGCCCTATATAATTATTTCTTTAAGAATGATCAGTTCTTATTGCATTATGTCCAGTAATCCTAACAAAACTTATCTATTCCAACTACATTTCCACACAACATGCTAACATCAGCTTTGTGCACTGGTTGCAAATTGCTCAAGGAGAGATACTATACTAAACTACACTAATGCTCATTGTGCTGCACTAAGTGATGTCTTCCTGGTTTCCTTTGTTGTTTCTCTTTGTTGTAGCTACTGTATCTTGTATATCTGCATTTTCTTTTTAGACACCAGTATGTGATTTTGATGATTGTATTTTAAATCCTGTATTTGCTGCTTCGCAAATGGAAACACCATTTTGGTATTTGTATCATGTATTGTATGTCATACGATAGAGAAACATCGTGGGGGAAAGATCAGGATCCCAAAACCTTTTTATTAACCTCTTAACTTGATATTTCCTCCTCACTGTATCCAAGCTGCAAATGAGCTAACACACATACACACACACACACACACACACACACACACAATTTGGCCAGCGCTTACCATGTAAATGACAAAAACTACCATATACACCCAGAGCCTCTCACTCACTCATTCTTAGATGGTCAGCTCTTAATGAGCACCGCCGAGTGAAAATCACTATAACACACACATAAGCTTGAAAACACACACACACACACACACACACCTGCAAATGATCATACAGAGCCACATTAATAATGTATAAGGAGGAAAATGATCGCTCTCGTAGTAGAGAAAGGGTTATTAGTGTTTTTAATTAATTGGTCTTTCTGCAGCCTGAGGAGGTGCTTGAGTGCTTCTGATATATACACACACTGGGAGAGGAGGAGGAAGAGGGGAGGAGGCTGGGAAGGTCAAGGAGAGAAAGGAAGGGAGAGACAAAATTGGAAGAGGGAGTAAGGGTAGAGAGGAACAAAGAGGAAGAGCCTGAAGAAAAGAAGTGAGGGATAAAGAGGAGAAAAAGGGAGAAAGAAAATGCAGCAGAGGAGGGAGTAAGGAAAATAAATACAGCTGAAAGATAAAGACAAAAGGGAGTTGAAGTCAGGGAGAGTGTGAGACAGAGGACAGACACAAATCTAGAGTGATAAGATGCATTTATCATCATCGTCATATATTTCCCTTTGCAACAACGGTTGTTACCATTTCATGTGAAATAAACCTTCTCTAGGTTGAATAATTTGTTGGAAAGTGCAACTAAAGCAAAGTAAAATATCTTTAAAAGTCAGAGAAACAAGACTAGTTTACGTTGACAGAGGATGCAGTTTGTATTTCCACCTGTGGATGGCGCTGACTGACCAGCCGTGCTCTGTTACTGCGGGTTGTCCAGGTCAACTGTCTCCACTATTATTCACACACAAAGAAGCGCAGAGGACTTATCAGTCATAAATAATTAATTATATTTCAGTGCAATTTGTCACAGTTTATCAGTTATTTAAGGACAAAGTGGTATTCAAAACTAAAAAGCTTTGAGTACTTTGCTTTGACCAGTGTGAGGTTTCCATTGGGGACATTCGTTTTGGTAATGGTGCAGATGGAAAACATTTTGTGACGATGTTCAGTCACACTGAAGGTTTCCATGGCAAATCATATTATAAAACAACACGTCTTCAGGGTTTTGTCTCTGTTTTAATTCTGAAAAGGCTCATGAATATGAAATAATGGACAAAAATTGCTGTTTTTATACTGTTAAATCTGCTGCATGTACTGATAGATATATGCATGTACTACTGCTAAAAGTACATAACTACATACAACAACTACTCCCTCTGCTGCTTGTGCTTCTACTGCAGTTTAAGGCTCTTATCAGGATCTGACGCCCCCTGAATGTGCCAATGTGTCCAGTAACGAGCTAACTTCAGTTTCTAGCAATTTAAATCACCAAAAACGGTAAACTGAAAGCAAAAAAATTTACATTTTACATTTGATTTTAGAATAAAAAACTTACACATTACATTTTATAGGCTAATTCCTGTAAAAAATAGACATTATTCAGGACCCAAAACAGCAACGAAGACTATAGAAAGGACAATTGATTTAGTTGATCACAGTGAGATCTTTTTGTTTTCTTTATTATTTTTATTGCTGCTGCTATACTGTACTAGTAATACAACTATAGCAGGAGTTAAACCAGGAGGGCTACCTCGCCATGCTACTCCTCACACAAGTATGATTCCTCCATAATCTTTTATCCAGTCAGCTCTACATTGGGGCTGTTTTGTACCAAATCAATGCACTTCCCTCTGTTATATACTTAACATATATAGTTAAATTATTTCCAAGAAGAAAAAGGAGAGAACAGAGTTTTCCACTGGGGCTTGAATATCGTATTGATCACTTTATGTTTGATACTTTTCTTATTTCTTCTCTGAAATATAAAAACATAACCCCGTGAAGTGAGCCATTTACTGTCTGCTAATTGTGAGATTATGAATATTGTAAAGTAACAGGTAAAGTGCCTCCTGGAATCTATGTTTCCATAGGAACAAAATATAATGTGTGTTAATATTTGGACAGGGCTGAAAATGTAATTACAGGCCGACATTATTATTGAATAATATCAGTGTCGAGGTAACTCTTGGCCAATCGCAGGGCACTCAGGCGGAAACACGAAGGCTTCATAATGATGAAATAAGTGACTCTTTCCCCCTTTTGTTGTTCTCTCAAAGAGGAGAGATTGATTCTCTGATTCATTCTCTGGGACACAAAAAAACCTTTCACACTCCCTCCTCCTCCTCTTCCTCCTCCTCGTCTCTCCATCTTCCACACAACACCTCACTCTCACGTTTCAGGTTAACTCAATTACACAGAATAATCTGCTCCTCCCTGGCTCCTCATGTGAGCAGCCGAGGCCATTTCTCTATTCACTGCCATTATTATCTTTTTGAAAACCTGCTTCTGGAAGTCCATTCTATAACCTGTTATGTTTTTACATGAGCTGCAGGTTAAATTGGTACTTAAAGCTCCACTAACCATTATTTTTAGTAACTCTGCAGCTCTAAGGAGCTTTTCGGCCTCTTTTTGTTCATAGTCTTGGTACAAGACTGTGTGAAGAAAAACCTTAAAGTGACAAGTTCAAATCATCAAATCGTTTTTTGAGGCATTTGGAAAAGTCGAGGACTAAACAAAGTCATTAGGATTCATCCTCTGGGAACCATGAATGTCTGGTCCAGAAATACCTGAACAAATATTGGATGGATTCTTCTATAATCTCTACAAAGTGGTAGAGCCACGTTTTCCTCATAATTTTCATAATTTGTGTTATGACTTGAGCTCTTTTTAATCAACGTATAAAACGGTTCATATCGTGTGATATCTTACGAAAAGTTATTTTGTTATTTTCACAACACTACTTTGTTAGGTGTAAGAAAAGATCGCGGTTTAGGTTAAAATAAGTATGTTAAGTCATTTACGTACGTGGCGTTTGTCAATGTTTGCCCACAGTAGAAGAAGAGTTGGGAGGATTAGTTTGACATCCATCCTTTCTTGACATTAGCACAAAAATTTCAAAATCATTTTGCCATCTTGAACCTTTTTTGCTTTCCTAAACATCAGATTGGAAAAAGAAAACACTGAAACACAATCAGTCCATTTATAGTTTGAATATATAACATGGGTAAAACTTTTCATACAGTGTGTACTCTCTAAATCACCATGAGCAGAATGTGTCTTATGTTGTTAGCATAATAAAACACGTGAGGGATGATTGGGTCTGCATATGACACCATGTGACCAGCGAGGTACCCCCGCTTCCTCCTCCTCCTCCCCAAAGCTGCCAGAGAGCGCTGTGAAGTGGCAGATGAAATATTAATCTTCTTGAATTTATGATGGAGGACAGCGGGTGGGGTGTGAGGGAGCGAGAGGGGGGAGGAGGAGAGAGATTGGCTGGTGAATCGAGATATGAAACCAAGACATCAGGAGAGAGGTAGAGGTGAAGGAGGACGAGGAGAGAAAAGCATGGTTCTCCTTCTTTCCGCCCTTCACTGCCAAATTCTTATCATCTCATTTTCCTGAAACATGTCACAAAAATCTGCCAGTACACTTAGTTAAAATGTTTTTTTTTCCATTACAAATTAACTATAACCTTTTTTTATATATATATTAATTCTTCAATTAAGTATATTTGTATTAGAGCTACATAGTAGGAGTATAGTCACCGGTAATGTTTTTTTAAATCAGTTTCAACCTGATTATTACAGCAGATGTTCGTTTGTTAGGTTTGATAGTTAATGCAATAAAAATGTCACCTGTTAGCTTCTATTTGTGGGTAATTTGAATTAAAGTCATAAAGGTGATTTTTCGTAACACAAACCTTTACGTCTAACAAAAACTTAGCAGTGACGGAAATAAAGAATGACTGGTCTGCTATGACGTCTGTTGACAAAAACATTCATGCTAAAGTAAAGTAACCATGAAGCACATCACACTGATACGAACAGAATACTTATTTAGTTGTTTATATTTCCGTTAACGGGGTGATTTAAATCTCACCTGCAGATTTACAGAACATAATCTGGGCTGAACTCAGGCAGTACAGACTTATGCTGCAGAAAGAAATATTCAGAGGTGACTTGTTTTACATTTCCTGACCTTGAAAAATCTAAAGTGATTCTGATAAAGCAGCTCCTGTCCACATACTGTATACCCTTGTGGCGAACAGCCAGGGCGGCGTTCTGGTCATGAGTCAAAGGGGAGACAAAGAGAGACAAAGATCAGCACCTGAACCCCATTAATCATCTCCCACAGTGCACATTTCTCTTGGTTTGTGTCAGGAGGAGCAGCAGAGTGGAAAATGTTTGAATCCAAGTCTTGGCAGGACAAGCAGAGTATTACAGTGACAAGTGCTAACAAAGGAACAAGTGGAGTTTCTAAAAAATAAGCCGCAATGTAAGAACTTTGATGATTCAGTCTCGATTGAACAGTCTAATAGCTGCAGTATACGTAATGTGTCGCTCTTGGTGATGAACCCACAAAGAAATTCCAGCAGATCTGCAGTTCTCCTCGGCTCTATGGAGCGCTTTAACATCTTTTGGCTCATATTTTTGGTTTGAATGTAGTTTTTTTTTCAGTTTTACCACTCTCATCAACATTTCTTTCTAGCAATGTAGCAAGCTGCTGTTCTCAATGAAAAAGAAATCTGATAAACCCACTGCTCAGCACCAAAAGTTTGACAAACGTTATATAGTGGAGCATTTAGCAGCTAAAGATATAGATATTTCTCTCAGGAGATGGTGGGGACCAAAAAGAGCTAAAAGAGAGGGCAAATATAAGTAAGATTAAATATTAAATTCATCACGTGAAGACCAACAAGACGCCAAATTAATATTATTGCTCTTTTTTTTCTTGATATGCAAATAGGCCATTGCATGCTAACATTTAAAAGTTTAATGAAGCTTTTACTGCTTTTTACAGTAAATACACACAACACAACTATTATAGTGATGCAATATGTTCAAATAAATAAATAAATAGGTTATTAGTTGGCACAGATAAACGGGTGTTTTATTTGTGTATGCTTAAGGAATAGTTTTGAAATAGTTATAGTATGAAACTGCCCCCAAAGCTAAACACTCAAACATTTCTTAAAGTGGTATCGATATTCTCATCTAACTCTTGGTAAGAATGTGTGTATTTCAGATTACTCCTTTAATGGAATAAGTGTGTGTTGGAACTGAACTATATGTTTGTTATGTACATGTATCACTATACTGTATGTGAGGGTGTCTTCATGGAAGTATGCAGGTGTGTGAAAAAGGATGAAAAAACATAAAATAAAAAAATTAAAAATAAGAATTGAATAAAACCGAGTTCCTGGCTTTCTTAGAAACACTTGATTATTGCGTGATGGGCTCATGCATTAAAACATAACTTCCAGTAAAAGTGCTGTAAGCATTGACAAAAGGGGCTCCAGTATGTACAGTTTATGAGCTTACAGCCTGTAGCTGTGAATGATTTCTGCGATGTGGTTGCTCATTAGACTCATTTATACACAAACACCTACACCTGGGATCGGCTCAGTACAGCCAAAGCCATGTACTGTTGACCACTGAGCAGATGCACTGCAGCAGTGGGGGGTTAAGCACCTTGCTCAAGGGCACCTTGATGCTAGTTAATGAAGGGAAATGCTTCAGTGTCCATTGTGGACTGCAGAAGTCAGTCTGCATTTTCAGACAAACAGACCAGTTAAAATCGTATTTCTCAAACCTGATTTGTTCGTAAAAGTTAACTTGCATTACCGTGCCAGAGACGAGTCATATTTGCTTTTTAGAGTTACATAAAGCGAACAGCGCAGTGCTTTGTTTAGCAAGATAAAAATAGATATTGATTTTGTTAATATGGGTGATGCACAAAGACTGAGATGGCTGTTCACATGTGGAACATATAAATTAGCCAGTTATCTAGAGAAAGCCTGCAAGAAGAGAAAAAAACTCTTTACCAAGATAATCTGAAGACATTCAATAGTTTTGTTTATGTGAACAGCTCATTTGCGATATTGATTTTGTTTGTTTGTTTTTTAAAGTCTGCTTCTTTTATTATTTTCTACATGCTTTATATATTGTAATCCCATGTGGGATAGACCAAGTGTTTGGCATGATAAATAAATTAAAAAATCAATAATTAATGAATATATACTGGTAAAATATGTGCAAAGTGTAAAATCCTTGGTTTGTATTTTATGTTATGAAACTGGACTCACAGTATGAGATTCTCATCTCACAAGAGAATACTGTACTATTAGAAAACTGGTTCAAGAAAATATTATTGTTACTATGCTCTCAAGATAAAATGCATGAAACACAATTATATAATTTTTTAACTTAACCTCCTCTAAAAGTACAATAAAGAAACTACGAAGTAAAGTGACCGATCTGACTGATCCTAAAACAACTCATATGACTTGTTGTCTGACCTGCAACCTTTAACATTTAGTTTCAGATGATTATAAGCATCTAAAAATACTTAGAGAACGTTTTTTGTCATGCTTAAAAGAAACCAACGTTGAGTAGAAGATGGACAGGAACCCCTGCACACTCCCACGTGCCTTGCCTTCTGGGTCACCGCTACAAGGCGGGTCACCAGAAATTGATTTGCTCCGTATCGCAGCCACATTAATCACCCATTCATCACTTCACACGGTGAAGGCTGACGTCGAAAATCAATTCATCAAAAAGAAAGGAAAAAAGACCCTCCTAAACACACTGTTGTGTGTTGTGTTGTACTGTTGTCTGGCCGCATGTGAGGCCGTTTTTAAAACTATTGTTGAGCTATAAGCTCGCTTACACGTCAACTATCAGGCTGTCAGAGACGATCATGAGGGACGCCGTTGGATGAAGGCTGGCGTGGTCGTGTGGCTGGAAGGCGGATGGTGTTTTGACAGATGAAGCCAGAACTAAAGTCCTGAAAATGACAGCTTTCATCTAAACACAATGATGTTGTACTGTCACTGCCGGGGTAAATTATTTTGTAATTTAGTGCTGAAAATGTTCATTTGTATTATAATATGCTGTAATAATTGCCTGCAAGTATGAGTACTTTTACATAACAGGCTTTTAGCTCACACTCTCATGCAGAGTGACTGTAAAGCTTTGTTACAGCTGTTAATGTAATATAGTCCTAATAATATAATGAACCATGACGGTAATGGCAATTGACATCTTTTACTGTGTTAATCAAATTAGCGTAATAAATTCCACCTTCATATGCCAAGACTAAGGCTCTCAAATCCCCTTTGTTGACTGAATATACAACATGTTTTATTGTCGTACAGTGTAAAATCAACTTAAGCAGGGGTCATGGGGTCAGAGGAGCTTATTTTGGAAAGCTAAATCCTAATAAAACAAGAAGAGAACTCAAAGAGCACTGACCTCCACCAAGGCCAAATGCCCAATCTCACAATGGTAACGAAGGAGAAAAATTATTTGGCCCATGCTACACCCTTCCACAAAATTTCATTAAAATCAAGCCATTAGTATTTCCGTATCTTGCACACTACCAAAACATAAACATTTTCTAATCCAGTGAAATATGTAAAACATCTACGTGATTGATTGCCGCCTAAATAGACTAAGTATATAATATGGAATTTGGGCTCTAACTGAGCAGTCAAAACCCACACAATACATATACAAAAATTCCTAAAAGTTTGTCCTGTCATAGCACACACACATTACCAAAGACATGTAACCATTAGTCCATCAGCTGCCTGTTCACATTTGGGACAAACAATGACGCTCTTACCGAGGATGGGTGTTATTCTGCGCTGATTAAATTAGCGGGGTGGAGGGGTGAGGACGGTGGCTGCCAGCATGGGAGAGGCTAAACAGGGCGAACACAAAAGAATTCCTGGTGCCATTCCACTGATGCCGAAGTGGTCATTCCGACAAACCGGAGGGGCGAATGGAGGCATCTGGGCTCTGGGAGGAGACAAAGGGGCAGACTGTCGGCCCACCAGGGCTCATCTTAACCCCGGACACGCTTGTTACCCCTAAGCTTTTAAAAGAGGAGATGGGAGAAGGGAGAGAGAGAAGGAGAGCTGGGATAAAGTAGACAGAGGAAGGTATAATGAGGTTGTGGGGGAGTAGAGCAGGTTGAGAAGGAAGAGACAGATTGGGCAAAGTCAGTGACTATTTAAGCAACACTAATCAATTTGTTTTTATATGAGCAATGGATCAAATGAATGTGTAATGTGAAAGGGGTTACCTATTGTGACACACCCAGAGAATATTCACCAACTCTGCAGCTTTACAAAGCGTTTTAGCCTCTTTTAGCTCATAGGTTTGGTGTTACAGCCAGATCTTTTTCACAGAGGTAAAAGAAAAGTGAATATTGGACTTCTCGGAGAGTCATCAGGTGGACACATTGGTCACGACTCCAAATTAATGTTAATGTTGCTCCATGTCTGTTGCTTGAAACAAGTAACACAATGGCAGGTAGAAGTTAAACGACTCGAAACAAAAAGAGGTAGGGAAGTTTTCAAATTTAAAATTAGAGATGTAAAGGGACAGCTAATTGGTATTTCATTGCACATTTACATTATTTCCTTTTATCTAGAACATTTTGAATTAGCTAAGCAAAATAATGCACAAGGAAGGTAAGTACCATGCTTAGTTTATACAGACTGAGTTCACAGTCAGAGAGGATTACTTTGAATACCAATGGTCATCATTGGATTTAGTCAAAAACTTCAGCTTACCCATGCATTGAGATTACTAATGGCTCCTATGCAGCCTCTAAGAAAAAGTTTTATATAAACTGAGGTCATGCATGGAGGTCAAGAAAAGATAAAATGAGGGAGAGAATAAATGAAAGTATGGAGTGAACATACGAAGTAAGAGAAGAGAGAAAATGATCAGTTATTCCAGGCGAGAGAACCAGAACAGCAACAAACAGCTGAGAACGAAAACGACTGCACCTCAGTTCTTCACGCCTGTAGAAACCAAACACAAAGTTTATAAAACACACTCTGATAAACATCCAGACACACGCATGACAGCCAACACTGGAGGGGGTGCGAGACACAACAGCTGTCCTTTTTGAGAGGAACCACAATGGAGGAGCTCTGCAGGAGGGAGACAGCACCTGCCTCTGCTCCCTCCCTCCACCCTCTATCCTCACCCACAGGACATGACTGGAGAGGAGGGTGAAGGCGTGCGTGCCTCCAGTCGGGAGTCGTCTATTCACCCCATTCAGCTGCCTCATCTGCATACTGTTTGACTTGCTGCTTCTAATTTGGGCGCCTTCCCGTTTGAAGGCAGATGTATGTAAACAATGTCTCTTTTCATCTCGCCGAGGATAAGAAGATGACGGATTCTAGGTCATTAACCCCCGGAGGACTGACGGCTAACAAAGGCAAACCTGCCGCGGGTTCAAAACACAGCCGCATAATCACCCACAGCAGTTGAGACTAGTTGTCCAAAGTGTGTAGAAATATGCAAGGCTGCGTACAACCAGACTAATTAACACTGCAATTCAATGTTTGACAATTACAGAAGGCAGATACCAGGGTTGTTAGTATTTAATAATTGGGGGGAAATGCAATAAGAGTTTACATCTGAGTTTCATAACCGTACATATACTAGAGTTTTAGCACTGAGGTTTACTCTTGACCTTGTGTCAGGTGTCATCACGTAACTTAAATAAGGAACTTCGGTCGAATGATATAAACCAGTCACCCATGGGGAGGAGATGGTATCCTCTGTGTTTAGGAATAGTGCTTAGCGCTGGATGGGAAAGGCCTTTTTGAAAGAAAAAGATTGTATGTAAACCTTGAGTTTTGAATTGAATATTGTGAATACCTTGTGATTCTGCTTGTTCATGTTTGGAGGACAATTGTGTATTTAATGTCCAAACCTCATTCATGCTACCACACAACTGTTGCAACAATATACTAAAGTCTGACCTTGGAACTGAGGATTTCACCGGTCATAATATTTCGAACCCAATCCAATAGGACTAGAGGACACAAAAGAGAAGAGGGAAATTATACCCGATCTAAAATGTATGAATAGACCCCATAATAAAGAGAAAACAACAACAGCACAACGTGCAACCGATTAACAGGCAGTCAATGTCAAACACATATACTTTTTCCTGCACTTCACAATTCATACTCCCTGTCTGCCTATTAAAAACACAAACTTTTTTTCCCATCAGGATGACTAACCAATTGATTAGGGCTGATAGACAACAACATGACCCTAACCAACTCCATTAGGCAGAAAATGATTCGGGTCGGATTTCAGATACTAGGAACAGAGTACATCTGAAAAAACATGCTGCCATTGTGGTACAATAAGAGATTAATTTATTATGTACTTTTCAAGCTGAAATACCAGTTCACAGTTAATATGTGATGTAAAATGTCTTTTAAACAGTATTAAAGAAATGTATCGCTAAAGGAAATGTCATGTTGAAACTGATGAGAGGATATTCTGGAAAAAAAGAGCATCAAACAGAATTGTACGGTTCAAACATAGTGAATTATAAGAGGAATTATTGTTCCATGAACAATATTACTGTGTAATCTAACATATTTAAAATGAGACACAGCGTAACAGCATAAAATAGACAGTACGTGTGAACCAGTATGTTTTTTAGTTATTACAAATTTTCATTTCATTTCATAGTCATAGTCGAATAAAACATTAATGATTCTGCACTACAGTATGTACGGTGCATGTTATGTTATGTTTATAGTGGTAGAGATTGTTATCCTTGTGGCTATCCCACAAGATGACAGTTCACCAATGAGCATCGCTACACCGACACACGCGCACCCACTCATACCTACCCCATCACTTGCGCTGTGACCCTGCGTATTCACCGCAGTGATACTCTACATATTTATAGGAAACACGTGTACGTGGGTATTCCTGATGTAGTATTTATGAGTACTCTTCGGTGTGAGATGAGTACTTCTTCATGTGTGTGAGAGCGAGAGAGAGAGAGAATAATGAGAAATGAATGCATATAGTATAAATGTATGTTATGTATACGTAACGCCCTCCAGTGTCTCTTCATATCTGAAATATTGCACTACACATGTTCACCCGAGAAAAGACATTTACTTGAAGTAGTTTGTTTCCATCACATTTAACACCTATATATTTGTTTCCCTCATTTTTATTGTCAGATAGAGATTTTATCAAGCTTTTATAGACATGTTTAAAACAAGAATCCATCACATCTACAGCCATGCTAGTAGATCGCTGAGGCTACTTAGGCACAGCGTGTGTTGAGCTAAATGCTAATGTCACAATGCTAACATGCTGAGGTTTAGCAGGTATAATTTTTACCATGTCCATTTTCATATTTCAGTGTGTTACCATGCTAACATATGCTTATTAGCACTAAACATAAGTACAGCTGAAGTTGATGGGAGTTTAATTAGTTCTGCGGGTATTTTCACATTGTTAAAATTTTGACCTGATGATGGCGCTGGATGAAAAGTGATAAGTGACCAAAGTTATTACTGTCCAATACATTCTGAGGAGAACATGACTAATATATAGCCTGGACCAAAGTGGGGCACTAACCATATGTTGCAACTTTATTGTAAATCAATTTTCAACAAGAAGGATGGAATTTGGGATTTTATTTTGACACTTGATTGAAATGTTAGCACTTAAACTCACTCTGACAGCCTGAGTTGGACTACATCGAGCTGTATGAAAAGCATAGATGCTAGATGAAGCTACTGCTTAATGAGGTCTAACAATAAATGACTCAAACTCATCGCTGGCAAATCAAAACAAAAGAAGTTGAACCTTCAACTAGAATCATGTTGGGATGTACTGACCCAAACAGGAAGCAGAAAGGAACACAAAGCCCTCGCAGCTTTGTGGGGAGGGCGGCTTTTGTGCGAGTGTGTGTCAGTGAGGTTAGTTGGGGTTATAGGGGTCAAAAGTCTGTTTGTTTGCAGGGTGTGTGCTGGGTTCAGGGGGTAACACACACACATAAAAACAAACACACACACACACGCACGTTCACCACCTCCGACAAACAGACATCTGCAGCCTGAACTTCTTTCTGAGGTCATTTGGTGTGTGTGCGTGCGTGTGTGTGTGTGTGTGTGTGTATACCAAGTGTGCCGTCAGAGCGAGGCCTGAGGGGGCGTCTCTTGAATTTATGACCCATTGTGAGAAGCACAACAGTGCACTTACTCCCAGTTCCCACACATACTCACCCACACAGGCACAACAACAAAACACACACACACACACAGACACACAGGAGTATCAAAAATCCTTCCAACACGCCTAAATATGTCTGAATGTTTGGTTGCCATGTAGGCAGATCAAATGTCCGACGCCTCCACTGAGCGTGTGCTGACAGGTCAGATCTAGAGCTGAACACTGTTTGGCTGAACCTGAGGGGGCTGCCTGCCACAACTTTTTATCATCAATCAGTCAAACTGTATTAGTGCAGAAGGTTTTGTAAAAAAAAAAAAAAAAAAAAAAAGATCTGCCCTGTGATCTGTGAAAAACCCCCAGAAACATTAAGACAGAATGGTCCCGTTTGATGAGGCGTTAAAGCTGCAGAGCAGATAAAAGTCGGCTTTAAACGCAAAAGAACAGAAAACACAAAGAACACCTGCTCTTCTCATGAAACACACTGACCGGGGGAATCCCACTGATCCGCAATTGATTTCAGAAGTTTAATCCACTCCAGCCATCCAGTAGAGAAGAAAGACGAAGATGCGTTAAAGAAGATTTCTGTTCCGCTTTGATACAACTCAGACATTGATTGCAAAGGTTAGCAAAGTTATGAGCTTCACGACACAAAACCAGAGAACTTAAAGCAGCACTGAAAAGAACATTCATTGAAATCTGTGCAATTTACACAGTTAGTACAGAAAAGGCAACTAAAATCTTTCTCTCTCTGGATAAGGAAACACACTTGTCTATGCAGGTGTAAATGCACTCTATTCACTGCAGTTGGGAGCTGATCAGATGAGCCAGATCACATCAGCGGGTGGATTTCAGCGAGATGTAAAAAAACATCTGAAAATCACCTTTCTCCATTTCTTTCTGCTTTTTCAAGCAGCTCGTCAAAAAGCTACAGACAAACTAGCTCTAGTGGTAAGCTTCTCCACTGGGCACTGATTACCTTGAATGTTATGTTATGTTTTGCCTACTTCCTGCTGTCATGTTACCTTTGCTTTGCGGTCCGTAAAGACTCTCCTGCATCACTGACCAGACACCCGCTACATATGTGGACAAGACTGCCAGCTCTGCTTTCCTAATGTAATTTGCACCTTGAGTTCGGGTCACGATGTGTGCAGAATCACGATAAGGAGTTGTAAATGCAAATCAGATATCCTTATCCAGATAATATAAGAAGATACAAATCGCATGTTAATACAAGCTGTAAATGGTCTTTGTAAGATCAGTTCATCATGACTTTGCCTAGAGACATGTCAGACTACACACTGAACTTCATGACCTACAAAAGTGGAATAAATCTGACTTACTCATATTTCTGTTGGGGTCTTGTGAAGTGTCCAAAACCTCCTGTCTGGTCATTTTCTTTTCCAGTTTCCTATGTGTGATGGATTAAGCCATTTTCGGGCTGATATCTTGTGGAATGAAAAGAACATTATTGTAAATGAGGTTGTATTTACCGTAGAAATGGGGAAAATGTTGATTTTTTTTGTCACATTTTGTTGGAGACAATGCAAAGCTGCGGAGGTAACTAGTAGATGGGTGGGGCAGTGAGGTGATGGGTAAAGGAGGGAAAGTTTGAGGGCATCTGGTGGATGGAAGGAGAATGGAATAGATTTGGTTTGGGGAATTAGAAATGTTGCTGGAGATGAGGCACAGAGAGACAGACTGTGACACATGAAGATGAAGCAAAAATAACAATTACAGCAGAAAATAAGTTTGATTTGTTTTTTAATTGAGGAAGAGTAGAATATGATTGTTGTCCTCTTTGTAAACCAACATATAATCAAACATTCTCACCCATCTCGAGTATATACAGTATGAGGCTTTTAAATCTAGTAAATTATAGAAATTATAAATAATCACTATCCCTGCATAGGTCCCACTTTGAATGCTTCCACGTCAAAACACCTTAAGACATTTAAAAGTAAAAAATCTAAATAACACAATGAAGAATGTCTAACCCCACTGAATCCTTCCAGAGCTTCTTTAAACTCCTCCGTTTTAAAGATGTTGAATGTGTAGCTGTGCGAGTAGTCAGCATGACTTCTGTTGCTAAGTAAATATGGCGCAATATGTTATTGAGCAAAGCTCCCGAAGGCCTCCATAATAAGCAAATCTCTTTCTCCCAAAAGCCCCAAAACTGTGAGGTACTTGGCCAATTCCTCTGAGGCGTCCCACCAGCCTGCAGGAGACAGCTGGACAGTGATGAATAAAAAAAAAAACACTGGTGGGAGTAGAAGAAACACTTTGGAACCACATTTCCATTTTACGCATTTGGCTGACGCTGTTATCCAAAGTAGGCAGGTGAGGATTCAAAGTGTTGCTTCGAGGCCTGAAGGTGTGAGCCGCTGATAGACACAAAACAGTTGAGTGTAGAGATCAGAGCCGGCACTTTTTAATTTACAGGATATTCTTTATGATCACAAGTCTGCACTAGCTTGCTCCTCATATTTATGTTTGCACACAGCTTTTGATCAAACATAGGTAGATTGGTTACCATTTTAACCGTCTTGGATTAGCACGTTAGCATGCTTACATTTGCTGCTGAGGCGGCTGATGGGAATGTAATTAGTGTTGCGGTTATTAACCAAAGTATTGGAGAAATTGTAATTAATTTGATCTGATGATGGCTCTAGATGAAAAGTTCAGGGATCAGCAACTTTTTACAGCTGATCACCAAAGTCGGCAGGATTCATCCTCTGAAAAAACTGGAAAAACAAAACTCATGAAACTCTGTATAAACTTTCATGTCAATCCAATCAAAGTTGTTGAGATATTTCAGTCTGAACCAAAGCGGTGGACTGACCGACATTACCATCCTTCGAGTAAAATAATAATAATTTCCATTTCATTTTCACTTGCATAACTGGAGTTTGAAGAGCCTGCCTTGTCTGCAGAGTCACGTATGCAGAACGTGAGATGGTGATATTGACTCTATTGTGAGATGCCAAAAGTTTTCAAATCCTTGAAGTTTTCAACCTGGTTTGTCATACATCTCCAGACTTTCCAGACCGGCGTGTGAACCCGGCGAGGATAAAGCAGCAATGTGATGTGCCTGTCTATTTTCCTCAGCAGCCTCTATACGCGTCAGTTTGATTTTCTTCATTGTGATGTTCAGATAGGGGAGGCGTGGGAGGCAACTGTCCCAATTCCTCCCCATTCATTTTACACTGTTGCCATTTAGGTGACATATGTGACGCCGAGCGAAACATCTGAATGAGATCTGATTCCTAGATCATCAACAGTATAAGCAGCCTCTGAGGAAGAGGATCAAAGTTAACAGTGAAAATGTGAACTCTTCTTAGTCAAGCATCAAATAAGAGAATGAGCTAAAGATGTTAGAAAAAGCTGAATTTGTAAGTAAAACCTTTATGATTATAAAAAGCTCATTAACTCACTAATGACACCTGCATCTGTTCAGGAGTGACCTGTGGTGATGGGTAATTACGTACATTTACTAAAGTACCCTACATAATAAGTACAAATATAAGGCATTTGTACTATACACCGAAGCACCAAGTACCTCCTCCACCAACGGAGTTGACATCACACGTTGTGTAGCAGGTAAGTAACAACATGGCTTTCTTTTCTTCTTTAGTGTACTGTCAAAAGTATATCTCATAATGTACGGTTAGGGTGTATGCAAGGCCTTGTGAGTGCTAATCCGTGAAAATGTAACAATTCAGACTCTGACCTTTGCCAATTTTATGTTACAGAATAAAATATTTCCCCATTTTGACGCAGTTTTCTGTGCGAGTGTGATGGGAGCGTAGAAAAAAAGAGAAATGAATGCGTTTTCAATATCTCTCAGCCTTTTGGGCTCCACTTTCCCAATTCCACTTTAGGTCGACATGCATTATTAAGAGCTGCATCTCTGAGAAAGTACCAGCACTGTGTCGAATGAATAAATTGTGATGGCAAATAGGATGTGAGTGAGAACTGGGTCAGAACGACTTGGTACAATATGACTCAGCATTATCGCTCATCTCTCCATTTCCCTCCCCACCCTCAATAAGCTCCCTCACACACACAAACACACCCACTCCATTAAAACTTCTTAAGCTTCCATTTCCTACATTTAGATGCTCAGCATGTATCGCCCTCACTCTCACCCTGCTGCAGCATACTAATTGAGCCAGGAGGAGGTAAGAAACCCACATTTGTGATATTCTCTTGCAATAAATCAGGCTTTTCTTTGTTCCTACATCTCTCTCCCACACCGACATTAAATAACATCGACTCTTCACTGACATGCTGTTACTGCTTTAAGCCGCTTTACAAGAAACTATCAGTGCATGAATCATTGCAACATTAATACAAAACTGAACCCTACATAGGGAATTGAACTCTTCAGGTGACAACCACACAGGACTTCACTCTTAGATTATTTCAAAAATGATTTGGATGTGGTAGGTTCTCAATACAGGGCCGCTGTTTACACTCCAAGTCACACAACTTCAGCTATGCTGCACTTTAAATCATTGTCCCCAATTCCCAGTTTCACAAGCTGAACTGCTTCACTATATCAGGCAAAAATAGACCTCGAAGTGGCTGCTACGTGGGTAACGTCTTTGACGAGATGATAAATGTCTGCCGGATGACATGATAAAGTGCTCAGTGCTCTTTCCTTCCCGAAAGAACATCATGTACCCACATCCTTTAATTCCAGAAAGGCAGTAGCAAGTAGAGCAATTAACATTTTTATTATCCCAGCAACAAGCCAGAAACATGTACTTTCAATATAGCTTGTCTCAACTGCAATTTTAGTTGTTTGTGCACTCACTGGCTTTAAATCATTTTGGTTTGGTGAGAAGCAGCATGGCCTCTAGAGGCCACTTCAGTCTTTGAAAAAAAAAAAAAATTTGTAAGAGCCCTGATGTGCTCCAAAAAACCAACACCCATATGTTCCACACATGGTCACTATAAATACAAATGGTGACCTCTCAACAAGTGTCTTACCTGCAGCTTTAAACTTTTATCCACTACTTAAATAAAGTTATAATAAACTCCAAAGATTGAGCTTCATGCCACCTCTGTATTGATTTTCTTGCAGACTCTCCATGTTTGTTGTTGTCAATAACGATTGGAGGGAAACGTACTTTCTCCCGGTTTACTTTTGCTTTTGATGTTTTACAAATAGTCTGTATAGGGAGGAGGTTTGGGTGGAGGGATGATTTGAAGAGACATACAGGACACATACAGGCGTTTCTGCCAGGCTGTTTGTTTCCTGTGTAAAACCAAAAGTCAACTTTCAACTTAATTAACGTCCATAATTTACAAAATGAAACAAACATACTAATTTTAAGACAAACCATGATGAAACCTTACCAAGTAGCTTTGTTGCGTTGTTCAATTTACAAAGTTAATCACATGTTTACAACTGCAAATGCAATCCGGAAGAAAATGTGTTTCCCTCGAAACAGAATTGAGAATGCAGTTTAGTTGTATGGGAACATTTTTAGGAGACAGGGTTGGATTGTGAGAGTGTGTGCACATGTGCCTTCTAGTATGCAGGAATGTGGAGAAAAAGTGTGCGGCCACAATAACCAGACATGTCTAAGAGGCCCTGGCTTTGCATCGCGGCCTTTTGTTGGTTTCTAATAATGCCTGCAATGTGGGATCTGGGGGAGGCGACAAAATGAAGGGAGGGAGGTGACGGCGGGGGGGAGGAGGTAATGGCATTTTGGCGAGAGGTGGAGGAGGAGCAGGAGCTGACTGTGAATCGCTTTAATTGCTTTTCTTCGGTGAGTGGGAGGGACTGATTGACTTATGAGAAGTGAAAAGGACAAGCCTGCTGCCACAAGGTGTGCGTGCGTGTGTGTGTGTGTGTGTGTGTAAATACCTCTGTGTGTTTTGGTTTGTGTATCAGTTTGCATTGGTTTGTATTAACAGTCCATATGTGTAGTCTACCTGTGTGTTTCCCCACATATACATATACATATGCGTGTGCAGGAGGTGTCTATCAAGTGTGCGAGCGTGTGTGCGTGTGTGTGTGTGTGTGTGTAGGAGGTTTCTGTCAGGAGCATCTGTTGAGGCACGGGCCAGATGGAGTGTGTGTCAGGAGTCTTGTGAGGAGGCACGAGCTCCATTCTTCTTCCTCCTCCTCTCCTCTGCTACCTTCTGTTCCAGTAAAGAGGAGGCCCGACCGGGTGCCTGACAGATGTGTCAGTTTAACACCAAAGGCCTCTGGAGGAGACAAAAGGAGGCGGGAGAAGACAGAGTGACCAGCTGATCGGGCCTGCCGGACCTCTGACCTCAGCTATAGATATACACGCTTCATATGTAGGCAGGGATTTGCAACATTGGGTTGAATGTGCACAGTGGAAACACCCTGCCAAGTCACCTAATAGCCTCCATTTTGTTTGAGCCAATCAGAGAGCTGCTGCAGATATTCCAGAGGGAATAAGGCTCAGAATTAGAGGGTCAAACTGTTAATAAAGATTTATTTAATAAACATAAAAGGTGTAATGTTATTACTAATTATCTAATTTGGGCAGCATCAATATTTAATGTAAATTCTATTTGGGTTAATTGACCCATCACCTGTCCCAGATGTTGAACACTATTACAAAGCATGTTGAATTACGAAGCGTACGGACACATCACTTCAGTTTAAATACTAGTCCAGGTCCAAATAGCTAGCTAGCTTTTGGTCTAGTAGCCAAAAAAACAAACAAAAAAAACAATAATTTGCTGGAATATACTTATTCTAAGAGGTTATTTGGTGATTGGAGAGAAACAGTGACTCATTTGTGGGGGATAAAATGCTATTTATTTGGGCTTTTTGAGGATTTGAAGTGGGTGTGATACCTGTGCAGTCTGACTGGTAAGCCAATCTGTTGATTGCAATCATAGAACAAATCAAATGTTCCTCATTGGGGAGAAAAATAATATTAGCACCATGGAGACATCAACATTATGAATATAATTTTCAGGGATTGTTACATTTTATATTTCCGTCTTTATTATCTTTTTGGTCTCAGTAGTCCAATCAACGTGTCTATTGTCTGCTGCTGCGATGACGGAATTTTCCTTCGGGGATCAATAAAGTTAATCGTATCTCATTGTATCTTATTTTATCTCACACACACTCGAGACCCCAAGCGGGTACTACAGGCCTGCAGCTAACAAGCTAGAGGTCTCTTGATGCTTGTTAGCATTAAAAAGATATCACATCTACAGTGTCTGTTTTGCATTATCCTGGCGGCGGCAAAAACAGACACTTAGCTACTCTGACAATGGTAGACACTTTGGGCCCGAAGTGACAGCTAGCATCTAGCGACCTGTGATAGCACCCACCTGTCAATCACAGTGGCCACGGCCTAAATAATGTCTATTTTTAAACCTTAATGCAATTTAAATGTGTGATTTATATGCAAATTCAAACACAGTACAGATGTCATAAACGGGGAAATTATCAATAACAGGTGCAAAATATGTTTCTTTTTGTTGTTAAGTTGGGCATTTTAACACGGGGGCAAAGGGGATTGACTCAAGTGCCCATTCGAGGAACAGCAGCTTTTGCACATCTGCGTGGCTCCATTCCTCAGCACCGGAGGTTGGCACTTGGTTTTTAACTTATTTGTGTGCTAACACCGTGATTTTCTCTGCCTCTGTAACAAACACAGTAACACGCAAGATACAACATATCTACTTTTGCAACCTTTGAATCCGTTTCTGATGGATAAACTGACGTATACGAGGAAATGTGTCATTCTGCTCATATATCATGCGAGGATTAAAAACCTGACATGATTAATGCTGTAAAGCACCTGTGATGACGGAGATTCCTCCCTTATCACCGCCCCTCCAAATGAGTGTTTTCCTTCTGACGTCTCTATGCGTGTTGGTGCACAGTATGAGCTAGCTAAGATTAACATCCATTTAAAGTGGAATACTGGAGTTTTTACAAGAAGTGATTATGAAACTGTAAAAAAAAAACAGCATTCGCTAAAACAAAACAAATTCAACGATAGTGATTACAAATCCGAAAAAGTTGAGAAACCATGAATTAGAAATTGAACTAGGTACTGTGCTCTATGTAAATTGAGACGCTCGTCATTTTTGCACCATCACTGACAGCTGTAGAGTCGCACAACAGTAATTTTCTCATCTATAAAATGCTTCTTCGTCTTTACCGCTTCACAGCTACACACAGAATATCCACTTGTAAAATGTTCGGAGTAAATGTTTTGCAGGTAATTTGATCACACACCTAATTCAGACGTCCTCTTTAAGCAAATAGTATTTTGTCACTGAAAAATATCTGCACGTTAATTAAATGTGTAGAAGAGAAGGTGGAAGTGATTCAATTGCTGCCACACACACGCACACACACACACACACACACACGCACACTGTAATGTAATATGCGTTTTATACAACACACAGCAGTTCTGGGAAATGTAGGAGAGAATTAGCTCCCAGTGTGACTCATCCTGAGCACATCTGTTTGTAGGTGGGGGAGAGACCTGTGTGTGTGTGTGTGTAGTCTAATTACATGAGCTGCTGTGTATGTGACTTGTGTGTGTGTGGGTCATGCTGTGCTCATTGTAACCTTTGTTTACTATAAACACAGGAGACAGATGCTGTAGGTTTTCACTCTGTTGTGGATCATTCTGTTTAACTTTGCTGAGCGGAGGAACAATAGGACACCGAGGACGTCCCCTTCTAATTAAACTGCAAACTTCTACTACTCTACACGTGTGTGTGTGTGTGTGTGTGTGTGTGTGTGTGTGTGTGTGTTTCTGTCCTTGTGGGAACCAGTTTTG
>CALSCE010000197.1:928233-946670 GCA_943593645.1 Bovichtus variegatus
GCTTTTTTCATGAAAAAATTCAGTATTTTTTCACATCCAAGCTTTTTCCGTGAAATTTAATTATTTTGACATCCAAGCTTTTTTAAGGACAATTAAGTTTTTTTTGACATCCAAGCTTTTTTCCTGAAAAATTTTGTATTTTTTGACATTCAAGCTTTTTTCATGAAAATTAAGTTGTGTTTTTTTTTTTTTACTTAAAGCTTTTTCCGTGAAATTTAAGTGTTTTTCATGAAAAAATTTAGTATTTTTTCCCATTCACATTCAATAACACAGCATGGAAGTTCTCTCCAACTGGAATAAAAGTGCCACACGATAGGGCAGTGGTTTTTTAAAGTTGAGGAAGGGCCAAGGGTGTCGAAATGTCATATAACATTGTTCATTTATTGTGCATTTTAAACGTTTCATCATGTTTTAAGTTCAAAATCACCGTATTAAACACTGTTTAATATGCAGTTATGCAGCTAATGACATGACTTCCAGTTAGCAACCAGCTTGTGAACATAGTGGAGCATTTATCAGCTAAAGAGCCACATATTTTTCGCTGAGTTGTTAGAGATCAAAAGCTGGACTATTATGGACTTCATCAGGCGGACACTAGAAGTGTTTGCAAACCAGAACAGCCATGTCAATCGTGTTTACAACTTGTTCCACTTCCACCAAGTTGACAAAGAAAATCAATTAATGCAGCTTTTAACTTTGTCTTCCAGTTGCAAACCATGCAAATTCACATCCTCAACCAATAACAAATCTTGTCTAAACAGACGATATCATTTAAGCTTAGCAGTATTCCATTTCACAAAATGTGTCTCTGTCAAAATAAACCCTGCAATATCAAACCTTGTGTGATAGTTTGCAGCCAGACGCAAAAAAAGTACTGTGTAGATGGTGTACCTGTGTGAGCTTTAATCTTGGCTATCTTGTGTGCTATACAGCTAGCTTGCAGGGCTGCCTATAATCCTGACAACTCTTTAAGGAATGTTGCTCCGACGTGACCAAGTTTTCAAAAGTCTCTGCTTAATCTTGCTGACAGGAAGCAGAGAAGAGCACAAAGTCCACTGTGAGCTATTCTGTGCATGTTTGTGTCTGTGTGAGTGCTTTTACAAGTCCCAGCCGCTTGTCATTTGCTGCCATCGTGGCGCTCTGCTCTGATGTGAGTCTAATCACAGAGCTGCTCAGGTAATTATCCTGCAAGTAACCAGGGACAAGGACCACACACACACACACACACACACGTACACACGTACACGTACACACACTTTTCCATTCATTCCTCTCTGATGACAGTGTCCTCAAACAGCTTTCTTCTTGTATCTCTTTCGCATTTTTCCCTCTTCCTCCCAGCTGCTGAGGTGATTGTGTCATGTCTGAGGGGCGTAGAGAATGAGTTTGTGTGTGTGTGTGTATCCCAGGTGGAAACGCCTTGCGGTCAGGCCGTACTGTGAGTCAACATGAGATAAGGTGAAGACGTCTTAGAGAGAGTCGTCACTTCGACAGGAAAATAGATACAGACTGACTCGCTCGCTCTCAGTCAGACACACACACGGACGCAAGTGTGGACATTCAAACACACTCTCACACCTTTCAAGAAAAAATAAACAAGGACTGACTTTCACATCGTGACTCCCTCCTCATCTAAAGCACGCACACACACACACACACACAGCCAAGCATGAGGGAGCAGACCTCTGGTGCAGGTCACAACCCAACTACGATATCACTGTCAACACTGATCATCAGCTGCAGGGGGGGCCGGGGAGGAGGGATTAAGATTATGTACCTGCAGATTAAGGTACATATACATATTGTATGGTCCTGTCCTTTGTTTTTGTACATGACAAAGTCACATTAGTGTAGTGACTGGATGCCAAACATCATCCTCAGATAACCTATCCTTGTTAATTAAATCACCATCAGCCGTTCTGTAAATGGCCCTCTACACTGTCTGGCACACACAATTTCCTCTTTCGCTCAATTACCTCATCTGTAGCAAACAACAAGCAAACACATCCTTCCTCCTCAATACTCATTGTGTATTAGCCCACTGATGCCTGCAAACTCTGTAATGCTCAGTTTCTGTGTTTCCTCACACAGCGTCATTATGTGCTGATTCAAAATAAAACATGCACAGTTTTGCATTTCAAAAGTCGGACCAGAATCTGATTTTAATCATAGGACAATATCACAAACTTGCATGGTGTACGGTTGTATACCTCCACCAACCTGTCAAGTTGGAGTTTACATCCATGTCTGTCCAAAATGTCAGAATTTTGTACTATTTTAGTTTTTAAAGGTATTTGACTATAAACCAAAGTTTTGGACAACGTCTTGACCCGGTGATGGCGCTAGAGCAAAAGTCATAGGATCACCAAAGTTATCATAATTCATCCTGAGGGGAACATGAATGTCCAAATCAAATGTCATGGCAATCCTTCCAGTAGTTGTTGAGATATTTAACTAAAAACCTAAGATGTCAACCTCGCGGTGGCGCTACTGGGCAAATCAGAGGATCACCAAGTTGATTATGATTCATCCCCTGAGGACGAAAAATGTCTGTACAAAAATTCATGGAAATCCATTGTTGAGACGTTTCAGTGTGGGCCAACATGGTGGGCCGATTACCCAACACTGAGCTAGAGTCATGCTGCTAAATATACGCCTAATGTTAAAATAAACCACAAACCAGCACACAATCTGGCCTTTTTTTAAAGGATAAAACTGTATTTCTTATTTAAACATAACTTTGATGGACTATATATTGTATATTTCCAAGACTGGATAATTAACTTTTAGAAAATGACCCTATATAAGATAAAGAGCTCTGAACGGTTAAAATTAAACTGGATACAGACAAGGGCGTGACTCGTTTCCTCCTCTGTCTGTGATATTTGTTGGGCGACATCAAAGTGCAGTGGCTTGTAATCTGATTTATTAAATCAAAAAGAATCTAGTAGCTCCTTTTGGCTGGTGATCCAAAAAGTTAATTTGAAGCATGTGTGTTCACCATCTCTCTCTCTCGCTCTCTCTTGCTGTGTGAGCTTGCCTCTCTTGATTTCTGCATGTGTTGCTCCCTCCGTCACCCCCACCCACCCCTAGGTCTGTTTTAATGAGCCAGTCATGGCCTTGTTATCATCAGGCACAGGCAGGTCTGATTCCTCTGTAAACTCTGGGGACGTGCAGGTCGGGGCAGATCCCACCCCCCACAGCAAATTAGAGACAATCGTTCAGCCCGTTTTTATAAGGTGAGTGATTGGTTTTCATCTGCAGGATTATGCTGTCAGAGACCCGGCGGGCAAACATCTCCCAGTAGCTAATAAGCAGCTGTGCAGAAAAAAAAAGACATTGTGCTGTAACCACATCTAAAGTCAGAAATAACAGAGCAACGAAAACCATTTCTCCTCTGTCTGAGTCCGCGGATGTTTCCAGGCTGCCTGTCAAAACGCTCAGTCGGCAGATCTCATGTGAGCTGAAACCACACAAGTGATGTTTGAGCGCTCCTAAAGAAACTTTTAATCTCCATTTTTACTTTTAATCTTTCTTTCCCTGCTGTACTGTAAAATGTTCATTCTCGTTCTTACCGCGGGGAATCCCCTCTCATGAGAAAATTAACGAGGATGGTAGTGAAAGATGATTTACAGCCGATAAAAATAACCACGATATACATATTCAAACCTGTCAGCAAAGATGAAAGAACATTTTGTTTTCACTCATCTTTTCTTCTTTGATTTGATATTTGTTGAGCAGATTCTCCGCCTGATGAAAAGTTAACTACAGTAGATGTTTGCTTTTAGCAGGACAGTAGCACATGGACTTCAACAAAAGGAAAACATTGGTCTCCTGACCTCAACCAAGAGGTAATTGTAACCCAAACCATATTACCATGTAGTTATTTTAATCCAAACCATACTCTCTCCCAAAAAACTGAACCACAGCAACGTCAGATCACAAAACAGTTTTATTTTTACCAAACGTGGTTTTTGGCACTGAAAAATGTCATCGTGTCGTCCGCCGCATCACATCAGAAAACGTGTCGTGTCGTTCTGGAGGGAAATTATCAGCAACATATTCTGTTGTTTAATTCAGAAGAGATATAGGTATGTTTTGGTGAAAATCCTGATTGTATAGCACTATATGTCTATATCTATAGCACTAATCTATGTATCGATTGGTTAGCACTTGAAGCTTACCGTAATTTCCGGACTACAAGCCGCTACTTTTTTCCCACACTTTGAACCTCGCGGTTTATACAATGACGCGGCTAATTTATGGATTTTTCCCGCTTTCACAAGCTTCATGTCGCCAAAAAACTGAGCACCGTCACATAATGTGGCGTAAATCGAGCGCGCTCAAACTTCCCATTCATTACGATAATTAACTTTTTTACGAAATTTCTCGGTGTTTCATTCAGTGTACCAAATGAACCTCTAAAAACATTATGCCAACCTTCAATTGCATTATTAGTTCTTGGAATGTCTTCAGCAGCGGACATTATGAACAGCGGACATTATGAACAGCGGACATTATGAACAGCAGACATTTTAAACAGCGGACATTATGAATGGTGATTCTGATTACGGTCATGTTGTCACCCTCATCATGGCAAAGACACGGAGAAAGGCATATGATGCAGCTTTCAAGTTGTAGGCGTTTAAAAGCCTATTTATTTTTGTTCCAAGCCGTGTTTCGTTAAAGCCTGTGTAAAGTTCATTTGTTTCAATGTACCGGTAGGCACCTGCGGCTTATAGACATGTGCGGCTTATTTATGTACAAAATACAGATTTTTTAAAAATTCAGTGGGTGCGGCTTACATTCAGATGCGCTGAATAGTCCAGAAATTACGGTATGTTGTGGTTTCAGTCAAATAATTAAAAAGACACATCCTGTCACTGATCAATGTTTTGATATTTAGGCAAAACCAGGATCTTTTCCTAAACTAAACCAATTGCTTTGAGTGGCCTATCATGAAAAATGTAATTATTCTTTAGTTGCCATGAGCGAAGGAAAACAAATTAAATATGTTTGCAGTTTTAATTGCTCATTAAGTACAAACATTTAGAAACTTTGTAAACAGGTTCCTTAAAAAAGTTTCCTTTTTACGTTGATAGAAAAACGATCTGGGGAGGATGACGTTTCTTCTGCAATATAATAATATATAAACAGCATTTTAGAAAAACAGTGTCAGCATATTGGCACTAATTATGATTATTACACTTATATACAAGTACTTCTTTCTTCTTTTGAGATAAAGATCTGTTAATTATGAGGTTGTTTTTCTATAGTTACTAGGTGTGAAATCATGATTACAAGATTTGGAAGTCATCATTTTGAGACTAAACTTTTTTAGTCTCAAAATTTGCAATTTGTTTCCTTAAGAATCTTAAACATGTGCAAAGTTTTGCGTTTATTTAAGCTGATACTAATAAGATCCGTCACATCTGAGTATTCCAGGTCAACTACTCAACAATGTTTTATTCAGATGGTATTTTATCAAAACGCCTTGACAGCGTTGATTTGAGCCGTGGTGAAAGCCAGAAGAGCTTTTTATCTTTCAGATAATTCAATATCCACAGATGTCACAGGGAGTTTGAACAGTGGAAGTTTAGAAGAGGATAAAAGGAAGGACTGTAATGCTTCGGCCTCTTCCTCCCTGATCGTTCTCCCCTTTGATCAGCTGCAGAATCGCTTTAATCACCAAGTACAAAGGCTGCATGCAGAAGACTTGCTTAATTATGTCTGACACATTACAAGACAGTTACACAACACAGCATTGACGGTGCAGGACAGAGGTGAATACTCTCTGATAAAATGTGCTGCAGGGTAGTCCAGAAAACATTAGCAAATTATATAGAAATATAACAGAAACATAAGAGACCCACAAGCTTATACTACTCGCAGAATAAACCAATAAATGGGATGGGATTGACATGCCAGAATATACCGCTTAATATTGGAACATCCAGTCATATCCCTATAATAAAATTCACTGAACTGAAGATTTTTACGATTTGTCACTTTCTGGTTTCTGCAGAAAATACATTGAGAGGATTTAATAGATGCTACAGTGCCCTTCAGTTTTCATGATTGAAACAGCATGTCTGTGAAGAAATGGAAAAAGGAACATATGCAGATACAATTAGTAGAGCACATAACCACGCTCTGCAAATCAGATTTTCACTTAAAGTTAATGGTTTCTTCCACAATCAGTTAGCAACGTGTTTCACAACAGGAGACACTCACATTTTGTGGAAATTTAAAATGAGTTTTCCCTGGTCAGATTCTGTCCACCCAAACATTAGCATTTTATTGAATTATAGCAACATATTGTCTCTACAGTATATGCTTGTTTTAAGTAGATTTAGGATTCTTCTCTTTATTTATGTTGCGTTGGGCTGAAACACATGAAAACAAGACTAAAAGTCTGAGGCCATGTTAACACTGAGGCACAGCAGAAATGTGAGGTACCAAGTGTCATTGGTACCACGGTCTCCATTTTAATTTAGCATCGTCACCACGCAATCCATACGATTGGTACTGCACATGAGCACCTCTCAATGGAAAAAAACGATGTGTTTAATTCAGAATGTTATTGATTAGAACTTTTTAAAAACAACTTTTGACGTCTTGATATGAGTATATTTTGCCACGAAATAGCCATCTGATTAAAGGCTGTTTTTTTTTGGTTTTTTTATCTTTAAGTGCCTTGAACCTTTCTTCTTTTTTGAACCAAAGAGTACCTTCATTACACTTGTTTGAACTTCACACACACACACACACACACACACACACACGCACACACACACACACAGAGTTGTCGCTGTACAACTTTTCACCTTATGCACAGCAGGTCCATCACAAGTCACAGGAAAAATAGGCTAAAGATGGAAAATATTTCATATTATCTTAAAACAGAGTGGACCCATGCAGAAAAAAAAAAAGGTTTTATGGGGGTGAATACACAACATTTGCATTGCAGACCACTTGCAACAGTGGTGTCCATGGAAGAAGGTCTTACCAGAAAGAATATTACTGTTCTTCAAGCTGATAAAAATACTCGTAATTATAACTTGATATGAAGTATTGGCATGTATAATAGTAACCTATTTTGGAAGTCGCCATCAATATACAATAAAAGCTGAAGTACTTTATTCAGCCTGCTGCAACAACACAATTTAAAAACTAACAACGACCTATAATGTTTCTATTGTGCGATAAATACAACAGTTCAAGTATAGTACACATTCAAACACCACCAGGAGCAGAGCTCTGCACCACACTTGAAAACTGCAGTGCTGCTCATCTCCAGGTTAATCTGCAAAATGTCCAACAGTTTGTTTCAAAGCCACAGCTTCATTTAGATCTTCTCTCTGTGTTTTCATTGTTTCCTCTGTGTACAAGAAACAGCTGCTTAAAAGACTCGCTGAGACACAGATAAGATTGACTGTTCTGAGGTCAGTCTGGATTCTTATTTTCGGAAACTTAGGTTTAGTGGCTGTACTCCATCAAATCGTGTTGTGTGGGCTTCAACAACTAAAAGAGACAAAATCACTTGAATATACTAGTTATGTGTGGGGTCTCAAAAGGGTCTCATGAAACTGTATTATGTGTTCTCAGCCTTTTCACTGCCGCATGTTTTTTAACATTTATAATTCCGGCAAGCCAAGATTAAACCCAAGAACGGAGCCACTTCATTAAATTTACATTGATAAAGTCATTTTTTCTTAGCTTTTACACCATCCATGAAATGTTTACTGAGAATTGGTTCACACGAATAACACAAGTTCCACTGGTGGAGCTTATTGACCCGCTTTCAACAAAATTGTCCCAAGAGTGCTGGCAGCTAAACTCAGGAAATACATCAGGAGCCTTTTCCATATTCCTTTTTGCATTTCCACAGCAGCTAAAGAACCCTGAAGATTAGACAAAGTCCCTACGAAAGGTGCGATTATAAATGCACGCGAACGGGAAAACACTCAACCTCTCACCTTCCTGGCAAACTAGCGATTATGGTTACTTTTCCAGTTCACTGTGCAAGAGCATTAGGAAAGAAATGGATGAAGTTATGTTTTGCTTCTCCACTGTTTCTGTATCATTGTTTTCTCAACGAGTTATAGGCCATATTGTTTAAACCTTACTAACAGTACAAGAAAGTCCCATCTCATTGAGACTTTCAGGGCACTTAGTTCAATAAGCTCAACACGCAGTGACTCTAGACTCTAGCCAAAGAACATAACAGGGAGGATCTGAAGGGCACCACAGGACAAACCCATTAATGTCTATTACGAACAAGTATATAACAAGTATATCATGTTATTGAAGTCAAACATTTTATATATAATAGCATCACACACCCCACTTTAGACGTAAAATAAACAAATAACAAGTATAGTAACTAGTTGGATTCTGTCAAATCTGACATAATTGCCCCTGGAGCAGGAACTTTTGGGGGAGAGAACTATAGCTCAGAATCTAAATGTACACCTCTACCCCTCTGGTTAAAAAACAGGTAAAATGCACCATGTTCAACCTGACAACTTTGACAACCTTTGACGTGACGGCAGCCCAACTGCCCTTTTGGTGTAACCTAAGGACGAAAATGAAACTCTGCCCCATCACTGCGTGTTACAGGCTGCGTCGGTGCACACCACTGCCTGGGTGTCAGCTGCAAAAGCCAACCTATCTTTCTCCAAAACTAAATCGAGTTGAACTTTTTTGGACTTTTTGTAGTTTTTTTGGTTTTGTTTTTTCACCAGAGATGCCTGTCTCTATTAAAGCAATGGTCTCGCTGTGATGGTGATGTGGGAATTGAACAGGACAGTCCACGCTCTGTCACTTCGTTCCAGGGTCTCTGTTTGGCTCTACACTATCTGAACGTTGTGTGTGTGTGTGTGTGTGTGTGTGTGTGTGTGTGTGTGTGTGTGTTTCTGAGCAGTCGTCCTGAGTCTCATTGGGGAAAACAGACATAAAGTGAGGATGCGTTTACCGTGTCAGACAGGACTGTGGGTGGAGGAGAGGACAGCCGTGTGCCAGCTCTCTGTATGCTGTCAGTACCTATCTGTGTCACACACACACACACACACACACACACACACACACACACACACACACGCACAACAAAAACAGATGCATAGACGGTACTAAAAAAACATGCATTCTCAGACATAAGACTCATTTCCATGTCTCACACACTCACACACACGTTCAGACCACATGCATGCGTGCAAAAAAAAACCCACGCCACCCACCTACTATAACACACATGAGTCGTGTCCGTTCTCATCACACATGACCTGGAACATGACTCAGCTTCTTCTTTGCCTGTTTGTCTGTTAAAGACGCGTCCACATTAAATTTTGTTTCATTTGAAATCACAGAAAATATGCTTCACTGTCACTGTGTGTTTGTGTTGATTCCAATGGAAGCATCCATACTGAACCACTGTCCTTCAACATCAGATTTGTTCCTGGCTGCACTTTAATTCTCCTTTTAATTCTCCTTTGTCAAACAGCCTTTAGCCTCCCTTTTTGTATTTATAAATTAAATAGTTGACATGATAGTTGGAATATTTAGGGAAATATGCTTTGACATTTTCTTTCTTGCTCAGAGTTAGATGAGAAGATCGATATCTGCATCACGTCTGAGTTAAGTACAGAGCTGGAGCTATTAGCTTAGCTTTGTATAAGGACTATAAACTGGTTCTGTCCAAAGTAAATAAAAAAGCATAATGTTCACTTATTAGCATGTTGAAAAAGCAATTCAAGGTTTGTACAGGAGCTTTACAAAAAAAGAGCGAAATGAGAGTTTATATTAGACTTAAATTCTTAAGGTGGACACAAACACGACTCCTATGGGAGAAAAATAATATTCTATATAATATTTTTTGCTAACATGCTAGCAAAAACAATTTTATAAGGTATAATTTGACAGGGGCTATGAATCTGTCGGATTGCTCTGGTGTTTTTCTACCCGTACGTTAACGGAGTTAAAACTAAAGCTAGCCCTAATCAATTCCTAAGAAGTTTATTGGAAACAACTATGTACTAATTTGGTAGTATTGAAAAGAGAAAAAAAAGTATTTTCCTGGAAATAACTACTTGATTTAAACTCTTAAATATTAAGTTAAAATGTAATATTGTTCATGGTTAATTCATTGAAAGTAGACTGTATTCTCTATAACTGTATAATTGGAACGCACTCTATATTTACCTTTTCACAAATTTCTCTCTAGGTTACACTACAATTTACTGAAATTAATTAACCAAGTCGACCAATTTAAAACTGTCCTCATTTCCTGATAGTTACAACCAAATTAGAGGAAATTACTGAAAGTTCCTCAGAAAATTACAGACTTATTACAACTAGCTTGCTATTGACTTTATTCTCACACAAACCTTTTAGCATAAAATCCCTCAGTAATACAGTGAAAGAAGAAAGTAGGAAGAACGCATCTCTTTACTGAGTGAACATCACATCTGTTCTTTGTCTTCTTTTTGCTCTTCTTGGACGAAGATTACATTTCAGAAAGCATCTTTTTAGATACATCCATTGTGTTTAATGTATGATGTAAAAACACTAAAATTTGAGAGACGACAAACATCCAATTCTACCGTAAATATTGGTTGAAAATTGGTGCAAATGGCAAAAATGTACTTTCTACCTGCATATGCTCTCTTAAGTGCAGTCGAGGGGAAAGTGAGGGGAAAACAGTACCATTTTTGTGGTATTTTTGTGTTTGAATTTGTGTTATTATTTTATCTTGGGCAACCACAGATAGCAGCAGCTGCCTTTTCACCTCATCCTGTTCTGTTTACTGTGATGAGAGGACAGATTTACCTTTTAGTCCGTTTGTGTACAAAGATTTACTGAGCTAATGTATATCAGCTGCCGCAGCGCTCAATTCAGTGAGAGAGAATGCAAATACAGCACTAATACACACACACACACACACACACACACACACACGCTGGTACTTTTGTTAGCCCATGCTGTTATTCTGCAGAGGTACTGCTGACAAATGGACCCCGGAAGACAGTAAGGGCAGTTCAAACACACTTATATTTAACTCCTGTTAGCATATTTTATCCTAGTTAGATTTAGGCAACATAATAGGATATTTAAGGGACATACCCTGAAGTCAGAATCCTTGGCTGGGATGTTTTATCTTTGGCTTCCTGCACTGCAGGTAGGATTTTAAAAGAAGAACCAATTAGTGTCAGTATGCAGTCTTCTAACCTACAGTCCCCTACAAATACATGTCAAAAGGAATGTTTTTTTACTGAACAGTGATACATTTTTACTTTCAAAATATGGAAAAACAAGCTAATAAAACATGAAGCATTTCTGTCATTTATCTACCCAACTGTACATAAAGAAATCTCACACCTCAATCACACATTATCTCTTCCAAATAAGTTTGGCTAAACTATGGGTTTGACTGTCTGGTTGCTTTGTCGCAATGTTCCCAGATCTCAGCAATTAACTGTGTGAGTACAAGTTGCACATGCACGCAGTACCAATCGGGTACTCGCAAGAAAATGGCGGCGGGACAAGACAAAGTTTGTGAACTGAAGCACAAGCTGCCACTTCGATTGTCCTGGAAACAGGAGTTCAGTTGGGTGGTGTTAGAGGATGTGGGAGAAACTCCAGATGAATTTTCTTATATAAAGATTAAACACGACAATTACCTTTAGTCTTTGTTGTTATTTGATGACAGCTAATAAATAAAAAACAATGTGGATAGGGGCAAGACATTTTTTTGCTTGGGGCAAGAAGATTTCTGAAATAAAACATTAACATTGAACCCTGAACTGATGGAGATGATGGACAAAACTACAAAAATAAAAAAGATATTTTAATATACCTGTATTATCCCGTAAGTAAATGAGCTGAATACCTGCCAGGGAATATTTCACAGTGACTTCTGATGAGCACATTTGGCAAAAATAGGAAACACACAGAGGGAGTCACACACACTTCCAGCCGGGTGTGAAGGCATGTTTATGAATGATGGATTGCCTGGTGGAGGAAGGAGAGGGGAAGCGTTGAATATTCATAACGCCTTTTGAAGCGGACCTCCTCCGGCTACAACAGACATCAGTCGTATGGTGAAGGTCAGAGGAAAGCTGACTCACGTTAAAATGACCACCTCCCACCTCACTTCCCCCATACACACACACACACACACACCTCACCTCCCCATCAATCCCCCCACCCATCCCCTGCCTCAATACGCCTGTTCTCTCAGCATGTGACACATCCCATCTGTAGGCAGACAGCGGTGCAGAAGATACAGGCTACATACACACACACACCTGCAGTCATGTGTTAACACACAAGCACAAAAAATACAACGCGAGTCAGGAAATACACATTAAGAACACACATAAATTCAAACTCATGCATGGGCTTGCATTTTTGCAAATATTGAGAGGAAACAAAACACATCCAATCGTTTAAGAACACGCATCACATGCACACAATACTAACAGGAAGCAAAACACACATCCACACACACACACAAACGTCAGACCCCAACTGCTGCTTCATCACTCAGGCTCGTCTCTCGTTCAGGATTGGGTGATTCAGCTTGGCAAGTCATGTACCGTGAACCGTGATTGGCTGACTCAGGGGAGCGTGCTAATCTTGACACGTATTGAACTGACTGCTGGAGCTCCTGAATACCAACCAGGTGTGAGGAAAAGGCATGATGTGTAACGGCCTTGTTTTCATATTTTACTCTACGTGAATTTTTTTCCTCCTACTCTCCTTTTTCTTAATTGGTTGATTACATTTATAAAAGAAAAAATTAAATACACATGCATCTGATGCGTTCTTCTCTGGTTCTCTTCTTACATGGAACTGAATAATTATTATTTGTTATTATAACACTTCTTACAGATTAAATTAGTTGTAAAAAAAACACTGAGTGCCACTTGTAATTGTTTTTTTTTTTAATTGTGAGCTTATTTCTCTGAGCATGAACATTTAATCTTAACGATAGACAGTAGTTTGGCAAAACAATCCCTACTCAAGGTCCCCTTACTAGATTTTTCTAGGGCTTTCAACCACATCACATGGTCATCAACAGCAGAGGGAGATGGATCCACAAAAAAAAAAAAAAATCACAGGAAAGAATTTGTGTACTTTCGTTACCTTAGAATGAGCCCTTCATATCTACATAAGGAGCAGGTTTTGGTTTTAAGCTTTGATGGTAAACAATAAGATGCAGAGACTTTGGGTTCAATAAATTGATGCCAAATGTTTTAGTTTTTTTTACAGATAGTTCTTGAAATATTTAAGAGGTTGAGTTAAGTCTGCATTGTATGTGTGTGCTCACTCGAACATAAGTGCGTGTGTGTGTGAGACAGAAAGCTACATTAAAACGACAGCACCTAACTCAGCACACCTGTTTCCCTCCAACAAATTCAATTTGACGCTTCCTCAGCAGAGCATGATGTTCTCAGATGCATTCGGCGGTGCCATCTGTGACAGAGCGTGGCACGTTTTCCTCGGCTCTGCCATTCCCACGACTTGTCTTCTGAGGCCTCAGATGTACTGCAGGCTCAGGCACACATACAGCGAGAAAATAGGGAGAGCTGAGGAGATGTCAGCGGATCTAATTTGACTTAAGGACAAGTTTCCTCCTGGGGGAAAAAACAGACCTGGCCTGCCAGTCTGTCAGTCGCCCTGTAACTCCGCATGAACGCCTCTGAATTGATGCGGTGTGTCTGCAGAATATAAGAAAGTCCTTTCTGAACCTTTCTGGCTTTAACCTCACAGTTCATGTCTCAGTTTCATTAAGTGGAGGCAGACCATTATATTGATTGCCGGAAAGTTGGGACAGTCTGTTTCCGTATGATGGAGGTCGATGACCAATAAAAACATTTAAAACCAACAAGTAAATCTTGCACATTAGTGGTTTTCATTATTTCAGCTGTTCAATTACGTTTTCTGTAATTACGTCTAAATTCTTAATTACACCAGTGGTGTAGGTCTCCCTGCTATAAAAGCTTAAAATATATCTCATGCAAAATGTTCAATACACCGGGCTTCAATGGAGTCTTTGTCTCCCATGATGAATAGTTTACACCAAATATTATAGCAGACACCATGGAGTGCATTTTTATGCTTGCTACCAGCTTACAGCATTAGCATGTTGACATTCAAACAATAAAATTTGTTTGTTTACATGCTAATGTGCATTTAGAGCATAATACTCACGTATATTCAAACACAGCTTTGTTTTGACAAGTTGAGTTTGCCCTAGAAATGGCCACTATACACGAGATAAACTCGGTTTATCTTGGTTTAAATAACAACTGGAGTCACTCACAGGACAAACTTTTTTTGCTTAAGAAAAACAAACAGGAATATTGAATATTTGAGGTTTTCTCTTAAATTCAATCCAACAATTCTGTTGATGTTGGTGTGTAATGAGCATTACAGCCTCGCAGTGCAGAGTGGCTTTAGTCTTGTTTGAAATCCATCTATTCCCACTCTCAGCACACACACCACCTCAATAATAAAGGACCTGGTCTTAATTCTTGTTTGTTTATCCATACAAAAACACCAGAAGATGATTTATATTGAGCCTCGTTATTTTATCGGTCCATTAGTTAAAGCCGTGACTTCTAATTACAAGGTCAGTTCACACGTCAATCAACTCTCTGCTGTAAATGATAAATCATTCATTATCTAATCAGGCACTACGTGGAGTGTAAATGCAGGTGCATGGAAAACAAACATTATTGCTCTTTATAGGTAATTAAGCATCTGACTAATGTGAATCTTAATTCACGAACATCATCAGGGCTTTAAAACATTTTAACACCTCACCTGTTGTTCATTAGTGAGGTGGATTTTAACAAGGGCTCACAGATAATGAGGGTTCAGCGTTCACCTGGGCTTCCTCTCTTCTGTCTCCTTCAAGAGCCGGTGAGTCTGAACATAAGGTTTACAAGTTGAAATGCATTGTATTAAGTTTGTTGCAGGTTACTGTTGGTTTCCAAGTTGTTTAATGTACTTTTTGTTCACAGTGACTTTTTGCTGGACCTTAAACCAAAGGAAAGTATTCATATCTAACTTAAGACCTATATGTATCCTTATCTTATCTAAAAACAGTAAAGAATGCTTATCATTCAATATATCGACAGTATAGAGCATCCCATCTGTAAACGTTTGTTTATCCATGGTAAAATTCATTTTTATCCTCAATTTAAAAAGCATCCTCATGCTGCTTAACTTTCAGGATCAGTCCGTTTTGAGGTGTCAATGTTTTCAGATGTTTTACGCATTTACGAACTTTTTAAACTGCAAAAGAATCCTTAAAAAGAGGTAAAGTAACAGCAAAGGCAGATTGAATTAGACTTGCGACAAATAGAATAACAAAAGAACAATTGGCTCTTTTAGGATGTTTTGAGAATTATGTTTTCAAAGAGTTAGCAAATTACCCTCTTAGCTGCAAAATGGAGCTTCCATTACCTCCATTTAGTGTGTTGCACGCTCCATTTCAAACAAAGAGGAGGAGGGAACAGACAAGGAGAGAGAGAGGGGGGGGAAAAGAGAGAAAGAGAGAGATTAAACGGACCATTAGACCAAAATGAGTCCTGTGAAGAGGGATCAGAAAACAAACAGGGCTTTAGAGAGCTGCTGGCAGCGTTAGCGGAGGCAATTACCATCATTATTATTGTGATCATGTTTACAGTGATTATTCGCTGCCTATTTACTGCCTCACCGTGATACAGCACAACTGATGAGGGAGGGTTGTGCTGTAAATTTAGGGCAACAGATCTATTGAGAAGAGCTGAAACGGGACACATCACACTAAACACCTTAATCTGTTAGGAAGAGGAAGGGCCGGGAACGTTGAAGGACGAAAGAGAATTGATGTTTCACGAGTGTTTTCGCTTTGATCGGGTTAAACGTGAATTTTATTTTTGTTTGCAACAGACGTGATTCTGTTTTATTGACCAGGAAAATTAGATGAAAAGAGTCATGCAGGGGATTGTCAAACAGAGAATGAAATGAAAAGAACATGTTATCTTATAAATTAAAAAGGGAAAAAGCATAACAAACATTGTGTTGATGCAATAGGTCAGTCACAGGTAAACTGGTGAACTACGGGAGCTGACGAGTTAACCGCTAACTCTCGCCAGTCAGGAACAGTCTAGCGCTATTAGTGAAAAGTAAATAGTCCTTCAGGCTAGTAAACGTGCCAACTGCCAGTTAGCAAGCTCAGGGAAAGAAACAGACGTAATGGCTCAGGCAGAGCGGCACAACGTGAACGCACAGCATCAAATCTGTTGGTTTTTTAACAGTTATTGACAGTTTTATTGGCTAAATAAATAAATAATGAAAGCCGTATACACGATCACATAAATCCTTTTCAGTCTTGATTCTGCTGCATCTCAATGTCGTAAATTGTCACATCATACCACAAAAGGTGACACAGCAATATTTTTACCAGAATGCATTTCAGGAATAAAACATGAACTGCTAAAAAAAAAAAAAAAAAAAAAAAGTCCAAAAGAAAATTGGAAAAATTAATGAGGCCTGGTAATCCGACATCTCCCACACAAACAGGTTTATTTAGATTTTATTTCTGTACTTAGTTTTATCTCCACACAAACCAGCATGTAGTCCCTCTCTAAAGTCTGCCTACACCTTTTCTCTAATCTTCTTGTCTTTATTTTCATATTTGGTATCGAGGTAATCCTCTCTCATTTTATTTAGATAATGTTATTAAATATTTTTGTCGCTCTCTGGCAGTGACAACAGCAGCTCTGCCCCTCAGTTGTCTCCTGACGACGACCTCGTCAGCTGAAGGTGAAAAGATATTTCCACAGCAGGTAATTAACTCCTTAATGAGAACGAACCCCGGCGCTGCGTTCGCCGTAGCCATGGCAACCACAGCCATAATGCATCTGTGGTGGTGGGTTTATCCACACACACACACACACACAAGATAGATCTATAATGCCCTGCCATGCTGATGTTGACAAATGAGTGTCTTAAGCTGTGCAGCCTATTAGCTTTGTCCTTCTTTAAAAATGAGCGTCCCGCCGGTTTCATTTGATTTGTCTGATGCATTGTGGGAGGCTGGAATATGTCCAGCCTGGTCGATGTTTAATTTTTATTTTACCTCCTTGAATTACTTAATTAACCTTTTTGTGTAGTGATAATAGCAGCTTGGGGACCCTCTGCTCTTCCTCCTCTCATCTTCCATATTTCTTTCCATTTTCTGCCATCTGCCATCTTATTTCTCTCTTTCACTATTCCCTCTGTCTCTATCTCATGTTCTTTTCTTCATCTCCACTTCCTTCATCTTCTATTCTCTGCTTTTACCCTCCCCTCGCTTTCCCATTCCCCTTAGTGGTCTTTCTCCGTACAGCCTGATTGCTCATAATCACTCTCAGTCTGTTTCTGTGACTAATTGGTCTATTAGAGTGGGATGGAGGCCGTATGGTCACTAGGCAGCCTCTACTCAGTCGTGGTTTCCACTATTTCCTTGCTTCCTTCCACACATGGTAGCGTGTGTCGTTTGTGTGATTTAAAAGGGAATGTGTGGCTCAATAGCACGTGACACCAGCAGCAGTGCCAGGTTTCAGGGTTTGATTGGTGTAGTGGACCCATGGACCCATGAACCCAAACGATGTGCGAATTTATGGTGCTGTAAAGATTTAGAAAAGTCATCTGTTGTTTGTGTGTAGATGAGAGAAATACAGCTTCTGTGCAAAGACAGGAAACAATATTATAGTGATGAAATTCCTAGATGATAGTTGAATTTAGGCAGCAGATTAATGCTTATGGTCATGTACAACAATCACACATGGGTGAAACACTCCTGTGTTCACATACTTTTGGCCATATACACTAGTACATGATAGTGTAACTATATTATAGACGTATATAAAGAGATATAAGGTATCGGAATGGATATATGTGGTCCTGTACAGAGACATGGCTGGCAAAATATTGATTAGATATAAACATCATGATGGCAAACAATATTGTGAGTTATATTCTAATATTATATTGTGCTGTATATTATTATTGTTTAATGTAAATTGTAGAAGCTGCAGTCAGTGTTACTGACTCCATATATCACAGTTAAGAAGCCTGAGCAGAAGTCTAGCGCATGCTAAAATGCCAGCTTGCATGCAGCTCTTGCTTGCAGGAGGGTGTGTGTGTGTGTGTGTGTGTGTGTGTGTGTGTGTGTGTGTGTGTTAGGTGGTGGGGGTCTGAGCAGCTCGGCCTCCTAAACACTTCCCCTTGCATCACATCAGCACGCTAAGCTCTTACATAACCAGCACCCTCGGGAGCTCTGCCTCTATGACCCGGAGAGGAGAGGAAGAGGAGGAGATACAATGGATGAAGAGAGGTAGTGAAATAGGATACTTCAATAAAGGAATGGAGGAAAGAAGAAATAAAGCAGTGGAAAAGAA
>CALSCE010000197.1:955804-989243 GCA_943593645.1 Bovichtus variegatus
GATAGCTAAGCTTGATAACAGTATTAATAGTAGAACTGCGTTTTAGTCAAAAGACTTACTTTGCAGCTGCTGTGCGAATAAGAATTTGCTGCAGAGAAGTTGAGTTAAGCTGAATATAGTGGAGTGCAATGAAAGGAAGAAAGGACATCTTCTCTCATGTGTCGGTTTAAATGGAGTAGGATCACTGCAGTGCAGGAGTTAGCGTTCACAATGCCAAGCTCTAAAACCGCCTAAAACCTCTTTGGCCTAAACTTGCACTCTCTGAGTGGTTTGGTCACCGGATTAGATGTACAGTATAATTTTGGAGTCTCCCTGCAGATACACTCCTACACCCAATGTCTTTTGCCTTTCTCCCAGCTTCCTATTCAACTTGTTTAATCCAGGCCGCACCAAGGGACATTTTCTGAGTGCTGTGCATTGTATTACTGGTTGAGTGTGCATTTCTTTGTTTGCATGTACATTGTGTCCCTAAGTATGTTTTATGGATGTGGCCTGATGTATTCTTACAGTACATGTTAGTCTGTATTTTTAGATGAAACACAGCCAGTGTGCAGAGGCACGTTGAGCTCGGTCATCTCTGTGCGTCTCTGTTCTCTCCACACCCTGCCTGCCCCTTCCTGAATTATTCATCCGTTTGGGTGAAGTAACACACATCTATTATTCATTCTGCCTCCCTGGTGTCAAGATACCCGTGCAGCTACAACGCTGTGGAACCTGAAGGGAGCGCTGCTTTGGGTTCAAGCATGCCGCTTTAGCTGGCTTACAGTATGCAACACTTTGCAACAGTAGCCATTGTGGAGGGATTTGCATAAATTGAATAGGAGTTTAGCAAGTCAATGCTCCTCCAAAAAATGAGCGGTGTTGAAAGAGAAAATCAGTTTAAATCCAAACTGAGATTTTCACCCAGTTTCAAATTATTTTATGATGCTTGTTGTGTTTTCTGGCACTGAAGCACAGCAGCTCTCTGCTGAGCAGTTATATTTTGGAGAAGGCAGCAGTCTCAGTCTCGCTACACAGTGACGCCTACACTTCACTGGCATGAAAGCAAAACTCAGTGTTTTATAAAAACTGAATTCCTTGGTTACCCTTAGAACATTTTACTGCAATTAGGGAACATTTAAGTTTCACCTTTGGACAAATAAATGTGGTGGAAAGCTGCTATCATATGCTAAAGTAAATGTGGGTTTAGTGATTGTTTTCCTCATCACTATTCAAATAAACTCTATATTCACATTTACAATTCTACTTGAAACAAGCAGCTGAGTACAGCAGGTTCGATGTGTACGGTTATCTTGCAGTACTGCACTTTTCAAGGTCAAGAATGAACTTTTAAGCTCAACCTTGGTATGATGCAGTACTGAGGAGAAGAGTTGGAGATCTGAAAGGCAATTACACGAAAGGTGCTGCATGTACTGTGGGGTTTTATAATGTCAATAACATTAAAAAATGTAAATTGAGTTGCAGTATAAGTTGCAGGTGAGTCCCTCAGGTTTGTCTCTCTCTTGTTAGTGGTGTTGCTTTTACTCGTGCTTCTCGAATTACAGACATTTTGCATTAACAATGTTGCAAAGTCGATGTTGCGTCATCATTACAATATGCAAAAAAATTAAATATTCAGACTCTCTTTCTTCCACCATATAATGTTGCAACAAACAAAAACTTTTAGCTCTGTTTTTTCAGAAACAAGACACTGAGTCATACATGCCATCAGCTCTGTGAGGCTGTAATCAGGCTAACATTTGCAAAGTAGCCTGTATTGCGTATTTGTTTATTACACTTGGTCTGATTTGTCCTTAAGTCGTAACAAATGAAAAAAAAAAATTGGTGGTGGAATTGCTTTTCAACTTTAAATAATAAAGAGAAAACAAAAACTTGGTTCCAAAAATATGAAACTTGTCTTAAACCTATACCAAGTTAAACAGCTCATAAAACTTGATAGCTGAGCAATCAATTAATTAATTAACATCTTTTAGTTGCTACAATTGTCTGTCCTCACTGTAAGTCTCTCTCTCTCTGGATAAGGGTGTAAACTAAACATCTTAAAACCATCAAAATGTAAATGAGTTCTGGTTTTGTTCTGATTGGAGCACCGACGTCTTGATTTGAGTAATCACAGGTTGTGTTTGTTCGCCTCGTTCAGCGATGCCACTCATCCTAATGAGCGCACTAGACTCACAGCTGCCTCTGTTTGGGTTCACATTATTTACTGAGCAATTAGTCATGAAGCACAAGCTTTGAGTGCAATATGATTACACAAAGTGACAGAGCAGTGCACGGCTGCAAAAGTGTCCCATCCACCTCTGCCTCTGCTGGAAATAACTACTTATTTACTTAGTTTTGTTGTTTGTTTTTAGGCTGAATTAAATGAATTTATAAAAAATTTAAAATAATTCTAGGATTTATGTTGTTTGTTTATTTATTTATCTTAAAAATGTGATCCACCTCTACCTGTCAGAAATCAATTACACTGACTGTTTTAAATGCCTCTTTTCTCTAGTTTGTAACTACTTTTATTCCAGAAATATCTACTTGCAAATAACTAAAAGTCAACTATTTATTTCCTTCAATAGCAATGAAAAGCGAATTATCCAGCAAAATACATCCTGGCGTGTCAATATTGCAAATTGCTCCTTTAAAACATTTTTTCAAAATCTTTTCAAATTTTTTTTTTATTTGAATGAAATTCTATATAAATGTATATGTGCGTATTTACAGCAGCCTGTGAGGTTGTACTTTAACACAGCGGTGCAATGAACTAAATGCTAACATCATCATGCTAACATGCTCACAGTGACAATGCTAACATGCTGAGGTTTAGCAAGTATGATGTTTATCATGGGCATCTCCTTAGTTTAGCCTCTTAGCATGCTAACATTTACCAGCGCTACACACAGACACACACAACCATACTGAATGGTAATCATACACATACAGTATTCTCAGTGATTGTTAACAGTATAGTGTATTATCAGTCATTTTTCTGCGTCAACACAAATCTCCCCAAACTGAAGGTTTTTGGTGATGCAGATCACTGGATCCGTTTCATCATGGCAAACACAGTAAATGATTAAGCTGAGGCTCAGCCCCTTGGTAGAGACAAGGCCTGGTTGACATCATCTTTATATCTACCTGGGGAGCTCTCCGATTGGCTGGCGATGCCGTGGAGAGGGTTCTCATTACAGGCTGTTGTTTTGACATCTTTCTCCTCCAGACCTGTGCTCAGCACTTTTCGCTCGCTTAATTGACAACGACAGCTTGCAGAGAAACGATACCGAGACCTGCTCAGCCTGTAAACAAATACTCTGCTGCTTACTGTACATTTACAGATTATACTGGAGGAGCAGTGTCTCTGTTTAGTCAGTGAATGTAAATAAACAGTCAGTTTAAATACATTCAGCACAAGGGAAATCAGAAATCAATTAGAGCATGTAGAGTTTACAGCAAACGGAAAAACCTTCACCAACTATACTCCATGTTGTAACACTATGAGTGATGGGTGAATATATACAAAATACAAAAATTACAATATTTCTTCTTCCTATAATAATTAACACAACATAAGTTATTTGATTATTTTCTTGGTGGTCACTGAAGGGAGGACAAAAAACACCGTCACTGATTTCAATGCCGGGCACTTCAGGTGTTAAGATACTTTATATAAGTGAAAATGTCTAAGTTAAGGAATTTCTTCAAGTATGATGCTAGTCTCTCTTTTTTTATGAAATTAAATAATTTATAAAATGATTTAGCATTACACTTTTTATAATTGATTAATCTTTTCAGTCATTTCTGGGGCACAAAATGTCAAATGTGATTGTTCCAGCCTCTCTGATGTGAGAAGGCTTCTTTTGTCTGTAAATAGAATATATTTGGGTTTGAAACTGTTGATTGGACAAAAAAGCAATTTGAATACATCATCTTTGAGCCCTGGGAAATGACACTGGAAATGTTTTGTTATTTTCTGATGTTTAAAAGGAAAAAAAAGGCAACAAACAACAAATGAATTATCAATAATGGAAATAATTGTTAGCTAAAACCCTAGTTATACGATACTAAATGTTGTTTATTCAGATTACCTCAAATTCTCCTCTTCATTAAACTACATTTAAAAAGGACGGAAAATAATCAGGGAATGGTTCTGTATAGAGTAGCAAAACTGACACTAAAATGACACTGAATGTACAAGATAATGTATAATCAACATTGCCATTGTCTCTTTATCCAAATTATTTATTTTTAACACCTACTTCTAAAATCAGTGAGAGGTATTTCCCTTCACCTGGATTTTCTGAGGTGTCCTAAATATTACGTACCATCTATTTTTATTGAAAGGTATTAGATATAGTAAATATGTTTTGACAAAACATAAGTCGGTAATAGCGTGCCCCTTTCACATGTACGTTATGCAGCAGGGCAAATCATGCAGGGGTGTACCAAGTTCCCTTGTTCCAGGGAAAAATAGACTTAGACAATTACCTTCGTCTTCCATTTGTTTTGTGTTTTTTTCCTCATGTTTTCCCTGCAGTCATGAATATTCAGAAAGAATATATTTATGGCTGCTAATGAATATTCTGCACAAAGTCTGCTTCGCAAATTAGGCGAGCGGAGGGAATTGGATAGCCGCTAGGTGCTTCTCTCAAGGCAACAACAGAGAGGAAAATCAACTAACTACTTTTGAAAGACTCTTATTACAATAATGTATATGCCTACAGTCTCATAAATACATAAGCTGCACAGGAAAACTGGATCTTTTCACAAAAAAAACATCTGGTGGATGCTTTAAAAATGTGGTACAAATCCCTCCATCCATGGATTTCATGTTGGTGCTAAAACTTCTTAGTGAAGTATCAATAACAGGCCAAAGAGCAGACACAATAATCTATAAGCAGTTCGATTCACCGCGCAAGCATTTTCATAAACTTGTGGATGTGGACGTTTTCTCAAGGACATTCTGATGTAGACTCTTCTCGCTGCTCTCAGGAGCAAATTAATCCCACCACGCCAACCAAAAATGAAATCTATTTTTAGCGCTTCATTAAAGCCACTTCTATGTTGAGTACCACACCAACATTCAGAAAGGACTAACTGGGGAGGGAGGTGGGTGTGTGTAGGGAGGGTGGGTGGGTGGTGAGGAGGGGTCATGTTCCACTCACGATTGAATTTGAATGTTTGCGTTTTTGAACATGCAACTCCTGCATCACTAATGAGAATTTGTAGCGTTAATCAAAAGGTGCTGCCGTTGGTGCTAATCAACATGATTAAAGAGAGAAACTGGTTAGGATCACCGCAGCAAAGGATTCTGGGAGCTGGAGAGAAAGAGAGATGGATAAAGTGATAGAGGCAGAGAGACAGGTGGGCATTAAGTAATAACAATTTGTTAATGATTTCCAAACAGAGAAAGCTTTGTGATCCGTATATTTGCTATATGTGAAGATTATCCAGGTCGTTTTCAAGTTACTCGTTGCCATGACAGTTAATTGAATTCAAAGGTTTTAACGCTGGCTTATTGCAGCGTTTCACAGCTCACTATTCTGAATATTACCATTAAATTGTGTTTATAAATTGAAAATAAATATTTAGGTAATATCAAACAACTACTGCACACAACGTTTGGATGGATTTCCATTATTTCAGGTTCAGACATTCAGACATGGCCCTCAGAGGATGAATCCTATGACTTTGTTGACCCTCTGACATTTAATCTAGTCCACATCAGCCTCAGCTGCACTTTGAGATTATGGCTAATGTTGAAATGCTAACCTGCTAAACATTAATATATTAAACTGACATACAATGGATGCTTTCCAGACAAATGTTATGACTCCTGGCCTCACATACAAGCCACCCTGCACAGTCACAGACATTAACCTCTGCACAGATCTGATCTTTCTCTCCTTGTATACATCGTTCAGAGTGGAAGGCTTTTCATTGTACAGGGAAACTTGTTTTTAACTGTGCATATGACAATAAGCTCTTTGACTTGATTTAAATGGTTACTACACAAAAAGACAGGCGAGGCGGCGCTGTAAGCTATGTTCAAACTGAAAAAATTTCGGCAATATTTTTGGTTCGTTATGAAACTGTGGTGGGACTATGACCTCAGTGTCTACTGGGAGGCCCGTTTAAATGCCTGCTGTGACTGTACATCATCCACAAAAAAAACACAACATTTTATTTCACTTTCGGTTTCGGTTTCATACATCTGCACATGCAAATAATAAAAACAAAACACTGAAACGCTTGAGAAAAGGAAAGTCAAACTATGGTGCCTGTGAGACCCAGAAAACCCCCAGAGGCAGAAAAACATCTCACTCCAAAAAAGAAAAAAGACAGAGAGGATAGAAAATCAAGATGACAAACAGTTTCCGTTGAGAAGGCAGCAGAAACTAAATGAAGTCAAGTTTGGTACCAACTGTGACTGGTAATGAAATGTGTGTGTATTTTTGAGGGGAAAAGCGAAAACTCTTCCTCTTTTCAAGCACAAAACTAACCCTCCTCCTCCTGTCGAGCATGTTTCGGTATCATGGTGAATGGAGGGGAGCGGCGGCTCTGCAGGCATCTGCTCGTTTTGTTAGGAGCTGTGTGCAAGTAAACACTTTTTGCTCGCTACCATCTGTCCAAGCTCAGATCTGCATGAGAGTTGGCAGACTTGGCTGGAAGAGACAGAGAGGAGGGAAGAAAGGGAGGAAATGTGATGAAAGGAAACTGGAGAACTGGAGAAAAGAGGAAGGAAGAACCGTGATTTCTGTGCTTATACAGAATAGAAATACAGGACATTTAATGATCAAATGGCTTGGGGTTTTTTCAATTTCATTTCTATCTAATGTACTATAAGAAAGGGCTTGCAACAATCAAACAATATATTAACACTAGTGCCACCCCGGACTTATGGCAAACCCAAACCACCTCCAACAACCAAATAACCAAATAAAGAAATGTGTGCGGCGGATAAACAAGACATAAAAAGGTTTTTTTACTACCTTGCAAAACAAATTACAAAAACATACTGTTTTGTCTGCTTTATAACAATGTTCATCAATACAAGTTGCAAGATCTTGAGTCCTTCTCAAGCATCAACCTTTGGGGGGCCGAGCAGTGAAGCCTATGCAGAAGTGCCAAAAACTGCAGTTCCTCCATTGGCCAATTGAGGCTCCAAAAGGGAGTCAATCTCCATAGACCCCCATGTTAAAATGTCCAACTTTACAGCAGAAATTAAAACGTTAGCACCGATCCCCAGTAGACATTACATTTTGAGCATGTTCACACATGCAACCTGACAAATGTTAATTGGTCCTGACAACCACTAGCAGCTACTGCAGCTTCTGTGTGGACTGAAAACAACGTCAGGTGGACGGTCGAGTCAGCCACTACTGCCACTACTACCCAAAAAAAGAAAACTGCTACGATGATGGAAAGATAAATAATGACGTGAGAAAAATCTGGTCTGGTTATCAGGGTAGGATAGAAAGAAATAATTGGAAAACTCAGTGAAGTTTCTTAGTTACACAATTCACTTTTCTGATTTCTTTGGGGACAAAAAAAGCAATTAAAATAGATGATTTTTTCACAATTTAGCAGTAGATTATCACATCTTCACTAGCGGTGTCTTCTTAAATAAAAATCCAGCAAAGTGAGCTTTCAATTTTGATCAATTGAAATCAAAAGCAGGATCTGCGATTCTCCCAGTGTTTTCTTTTCTTTCCACTTACTTGAAAAAAACAACAGCAGTATGTCAAAGACTGCACAGCTACACTTTGAGAAAGTAGTCAGGGCATAAAACCAATGATATGTTGATATTTACGAATCAAAATATCAGTCTTGAAAAACTACTTGAATCAAATCGTAACCTTAAAATCGCAGTCAAATCAAGACATTTCTTTTGAATCTCTGCTCTAAAAAGCATGAATACTCCTCCAAGACAGAAGAGATGGAAAAAGAAAGAAAGAAAAGAGCAAACCAGAATAAAAAATCTGAATTTGGGGACAGGCAATCTGCCAAAATCAGGGTATGAGAGCTTCAGCCTGTGTATTTACGCCTGACTCCATCTGTTTGTCTTTATGACTGGTGTTATCGGTCTGTCTGTCTGACCGTCTGTCTGTTTATCAAGCCCTCAGATACGCAGAACAAAGGGGAAGAAATAAGAACATGTTGATGGGGAGCATACCCACCCAGACCTTTCCATCCAAAACAATACTTTTTATATAATCACTGAATCAAATAAAAAAAAAAAATCAGGCCTTCCAGTTTTTTTCAGCCTGTCATGATCCAGGCCATGTTGACTTTTACATAATTAGCCGTCTTCACTGTTAACCGTCTGGAAAATAGGAATAATTCATATTTGTGAATTGCCAACAAGCATAACAAGAGATTAGAGCAGCACCAGCTAGTTTGCTGTTTTGTATACTTATGTATGGATGATCTGACTGTCAACAGTATGTTATGGAAAGTGAATGGCATTGGATATCACCAGTAAGATCTGAGTTAGGAAAGATTTTGATGTTTTTAAAAAAGACCTACACCACAATTATTAGCTTTAGTACTCAGATAAATTCGCTGATAGGAAATATCTGACATACAGAGTGTGATGGAGAGAAAGTAATCCTGCATTAAAAAGGTGGGAAACATTGTCTAATGTGATAAAAACATGAACCACTGTAGAAAAATGTTTGTTTAGCAGCTAACCAGAATAAAAACTTAACATTTTCCAGTTTATAATGACTCCTTTATTCAATAGGAATAAGTGGGGAATCCTGAGGCCCCCCCTCAGAAAAAACATCTCACTCAACCCTGAGAAAAAACCTGAGAGTTTGAGTTTCGTTTTTCTCTGTAATCACTGCCAATTGCTGGGAAATAAGGCGTCCAGTATTAACTTGATTCTTCTTGCTGCCATTTAGGACCACCCGTGTGCAAATTGTCATTACATTCTCTGCCGGGAATGGTAGATATCTACCATTTTTCACCCCTTAAAAACAAATTTATGATCACAATTATGGCCATTTTGCAAAAAGTTGCGTTAGGAGTGTACATGGACAGACCAGGTAGCTTCCCAGTCCCTGGTCTCTGTCTTTAAGGGATACACTGCATGTTATGGACTTTATCTGACTTTGACAGGACGACTTGGAAATTTATTTACACATTATGATCCAGGTGGAGAACGTTCTCTCTCAGCAGGTCATCCTGTCACCTTCTTCACGTCAATAGACTCGTCCTTTTCTTTACGTCTCTACTAAATCACTCCATCACCCTGCCTCTGTACCTGTTTGCCTCTTTATCCTTTGAGCTGCTGATGTGATCTGAATGATGCTGGCTCTATCTGCCCTGACCTTATTCTGTCTCTCCATCCTTCAGTCAGTCTGTCACATTTTATGTCTGTCTGCCGATCAGAATCACAATCACTTGTTTTCTTCCGTCACTACGTACAATGAATACAGAGGAGCTTGAGGCAGGAGCGTGTTGACACCTTTACTGGACAACGCAAATTCACATACGGTTACAACAACTGACTATGCAGATCAATACATACACAGTTTTACATAAAGAAAGACTGTCACTATATGTCGTAAGAAAAGTTAGAGCCTAGCAGTGTGCTGGAGCAGCAAACCAGTAGGTCAAATGTGTACTGTTTAGTGTGGAAAATAAGTTGTGGAGCCTGATTCTAGACCTTTGAATAATTGCCTCTAATCTCAGATTTTTTCAAAAAGTGCTTCAGGAAATGCAACGATATGGAATTTCAGTCTGACATCTGATATATCAGCCTAGTTATAGTGATCTAATAGTCACAGCTCTGTGCATGGCATTGTCAGTCAGTCGGTCTTTCAGAAGGAATGTCACGATACCAGAAATGTAGTAGTCGATACCGATACCAGTAAAATTCCACGATTCTCAATACCAATTTGATACCACGGTAAAAACAAAACAATAAATCCCATGTACTTCAACATACACGCCTTTATTACCATTTGCATACTGGTTTTTGTTAGGAAGTTAAAACAACATATTGCTGTAAACATCTCCTTCAAACAACTGTATTTACTCTACCTCTTTTGAACACATCATGATAACGTTATAATTTACCTTCAACCAATACCAATTTTTACTGAATAGAGCTAGTGCAATGTCAGTATGAAATATACTGGTGTGAGACAATAACACAGTAGAAAGGTGTTGCTATAACTTTCAAAAGTCATGTAGTCAAGTTTCAAATGTAATATTAAATTTGTAGGCTGTATATTGTGATTATTACAATTGTGTTATGGCGAAACCGGCAGCTGTTTGCAGGCTATCTCTGCAAACATTCAGGTACTCTCATTAATTAGAGCAGAATGGATTTGGCCAGCTGAGTGTTATTCTGTGTGCACAGCTGCTCAGGCTGGACAGGGTGGAGGGAAGGTGGGGAGCAGAGAGACTGAGAGCTCACTTTAGTCTCAAGGGCCTGTACATTTTGTCTCAATAAATAAACAAAAGCATTTGGAGCCCCAAAACAGAAATGGCATTTCCCTAACTCGGTTCACAATATTTCTGACAACCTGCTTTTTAAACTGCTTTTTAAGCTGATTCACAACAAAGGTGACGGGAAAGAAGAAAAATTAATCAGTCACTAAAGGATGCTTAATTTGTTCAGAACATTTGGAACAAGAGGTAGAAAACCTGCGTTGGATACGGTCATTAAAATAAAGAGAAAAGTTGATACAATTTTGAATTAGATGTAAAATCAGAGGATGGAGATACAGAGTTAAATCAACAAGCTGACTGAAAGCAACCAATACACTGAGAAAGCCTCAGAAGCAGATATTATTTTCCTATTTGGAGGTTGGATGTTTTCCTCCGAGCTGCCCACATATTTGTGGAGCGTCGGAGAGCCGGGACGAAGGTCTCCTCCTCCCACACCGGAAGCCTTCTGAGGCGAGGAGAGAGGATCAACCTGGATTTCTGAAGTATCTGTTGTGTTGCCATACATAGAACATGCCAGGGGCATTGATGGGTAGATAGCTAACAATTTATCTCCCCGCAGACGGGACCCCCAGACTGGTAAGCCCAACGCCCACATCTCCCTGCTCCCCTCCCACGCTGTCTGTCTGCACGAAGGGGAAGCTTCAGTGTTTCTGCCCCAGGAGGTAAAAAATACACATTGGCAAGACGTGTAGTAAAATAGGAGAATTGCAGAAACATGTCTGCCTCTTATTTTTAACAAGGGATGAAAATTAGCTCCCAGCCTGGATGTCTGTAAACATCGTCTGTGCCAAGTGTGTCTTATTTTTGAACCAGTGGCTCCAGTACAGGAGAGTTCACACAGAGACAACACAGGCAGCCATGCCTGGGAGGAGCAACTCACCAACCCCAACAATGTTTCCCAACAAACATTTTGGCTGTGTTAAGATAGCGGGAACTTCATGCTCAGACAACTGGTGCTCATGTGGTCATATCATTTTTTACACTCAGCCTACACACACTCTAACAGTTTGTGTATTAGTGTCGAATCTTTACGGTGCCGGGGGTCACGGCATGGTGCACGCAGCCGCACACAGAATACATGGTATGTAGATTGATGCCTGTAAACTTTTTTTATACTAATATGTTAACGTGAACATATTGATTTGAAAGCATGTGTAATTTGAAGGTTGGCATGGTGTTTCCCTTTGTGGCTATTTGTATCTATTCTGTGAAACCAGAGCTGAAATATTCAATAGATGCTCCAAAAGGTTTCCAAGGCTGCTCTAATATGAATTTTGATAGTGCCATTGTTTTCTGTCTGGGCTTGAATTCTGACTGGAGGGATAAGGTCTCATGAAACTGATGAACAGATAAAAAAAATAAAAAAATGTCTTCAAGAAATCCTGCTGCTATAGATCTATTTGTTATTTTTTTTTAGCAGCAAATTAATGATTCAGAATCTAGCAGAATGACAATAATCCAAATTAAAATTCCTCCAGCACAGATACAGTCTCTGTGCAGTGGAGAAGCAAGATGCATATTCAAGTAAAACCTTTAAAAACAGCCTGAATTGATTTTTAAATTTTTTATTATTTTTTTAAATGCATTACCAAGCTTTCTCATCTCTCACTGGTCACTGTTAGACTTATTTAAAGTCAAATGGGGGGGGCTTTTACTTTCATTTTCTCTCTTGCAATTGATGGTTAACAAGGGCTTACATCTTAAAATCTGTGCTAACAAGGGCAGTGCCATTCCACTGGTTTTAGGATTTAGTTTGGCCTGGAGGAAAAGAAGCGGACTAATAACCAAAAGCACAGAGCTTTAATTTTTTTCTCTTTCTTTTCTGCTCATTTTTCTCAGGACAGGTAGAACTGAGTAGGAACGCGTGTAGGTAAATCCATAAATATTAGTCGTCCATATTCTTCCCCCTCTTGCAGCCTATTTAGCATATTGAAAGTCTCAGCAGAATATGTTTACATAAGCCTCAAATCGTTTGTATTCTGCGTTCCTGCTTATTTTACATTCTATTTGTGAGCTGCTATTCTAGTTTCTTTTCCCTGTTCAATCCTGTTTTTCTGCTGCTGCAACAACTCTTTCCTCCACGTGGATCAGCAAAGTTTAATCTCTAATTTAATAACCGAAAAGCTGCTGGCAGTTTTAGCTGCTGAGTTGAGGGTAACTGGTGCTAAATCTGGAGGTACATGTAAACCTTTAACTGACCCTAACCTTTGAGTCCTGCTACAATCTCCTGCAAAACTTTGCTCGGGAAGCTTAAGTATTATGGATTTCTCAAAATATAAATATTGCCAAAGTTTGCAGCCGATGTGGTATGCATCAGTTTTGTCTCTTTGCTCATGCACATTGGACTGGAAATTAAACAATGCTATGAGGTTTAAGAGTTGACTCTTTAGCCATAATCTGAAGGTGTACATCCAGTAAATATTGGGTAAACAGTGTAGGAACTGTAGCCCTGACATTGTTGTGTTGCACTGTTCAAAAAAAAAGGGGGGGGGGGGTTAAAATTGGGCTATAATTCCTATGCTATTTACCAAATGTAGATGTTAACACCATTAATTTGAAGCTGGAAGTCAGCATTTTAACCTCACAGTCATTTTTTCATTTAAATTCCACTTATCCAGAGTAGAGAGCCAATACAATGCATAACACTGCATGTCACTATCCAAATAGGCTACTTACAGACTGCACCGTAATTACTTGCTACAACCATTCTCAACATGGACAAACTGTGATAAGACCTCTTTGGATTGGAACAAGAAGCCGTACAAATGTGCAGTCGACATTAGACACAATACATCCACTACACCAGTGGGTGCTTTATTCAGTTAAATGATGACCTAACTGTAGCATTAGCTTTGGAGCAGATGCTTTTAGGCGTTGTGGCCCTCTGCTGATACATGCTCCAGTAGACGTATGTGTATATGTATATATATATACACACACATATACATATATACAGACACAAATCTCTCAATATGGCCAATGTTTGCCATCTTATATATGAAATAATCAAATTGGTATTCAATGTGGTGAATTCTGATACACTGTTGTGTATTACCGCCGACAAAAAATATTCAAATATGTAAAATAAAACACTTCAATATATCTAATTTTGTTATTTTATTTGTCTGGAGTCATTCATTTGAAAAGATTTTTTGTAAAACCAACCTCCAGATCATTATATCATCACGACAACTAAAAGACGATATATGACAATATTAGATTATGATAGCCTAAGTGATAACATTGAATTATTGTTCAGTCCTAAGCCTATGAGCATTTCTACAATAACAATGTGAATAAAAAGTGTTTTAGACAATATTTAATGTATTTAGATTTATTTATTAATTTTACCCATTGGGACAGTGCACATCAATCAAAATGTCAGTTCCATCTCATGTAAATATGCCAGAGTTAGCTAATGAGCCAATTTTCATCTGCAGTCCCTGAGGTTATTGATCATTTTCAAGCCTAGAATAGCATAAGTGAAAAAAAAAGCCTTCGTAGCATTTACACTATCAGGATACAGATGCCAGCCAACAAAGTGACTTCACCTTAGTCATAACTTAATGACTTGGCAGAAGATATAGTTAGACATATAAATTAAAAAAGAGAAATGCATAATGAAGATAAATTATCATTAAAGGTTTTACAAACTCTTTTAAATGCAGCTGTTACCAGAGAACATAGTCCATCATTATCAGCAGACTTGGCTGGAATCCAGTGTTGGATAATATCTGCCTGATATATTAGCAAACTAATATTATGGTCTGCCCCCATTTGTCATTGTTCCCTTTCGTGAAATTGAGTTGGTGGAGAGTGGAAAGTCACTAAATCCTCAGGTAAAGTTGCCAAGTTGGCATCACTTTAGAGCTTGCTTAGGAGAGACGATGTATACAGTATGAGAAGACATATTTACAGTGAAATTATCTTTTTATAATTTCATTAAAGAAGAAATCTCTCCTGAGACTTCAACAGTAGCTGTTTGTTTAGCGTTTGGATTGGCAGTGGAAGTCTGACAGAGCAGGCGAGGACATAGGGATGAGAAAAAGGAGGGAAGGAGGAAGGGAGGTGGGGGAAATGAGGCCTCAGGGGGGAGTGCGGGGCGATCAGACTGGCTTCCCACACTTCTGCAGGATCGTGAGAAAGGCGGCAAAGGATTGAGCCCAGCCGTCCAGAGTGTGGGCTAATTGATTTAAGCCGTTTCTACGGGGGGATTTACCTTGCCGGTAATTAGGGGTGATTTCTGACAGCGTGGCGGCTCACTGGGCTGCGAGCCCCTGCAGACAGATTTACACCGCAGGATCAAATAAAAAAAATTCAAAAACGCACTTTTTGTGTTTTTGAAAGCCACGGGGTCAAACTGTGTGCATATTGTGACACTGAGTTTTGGAGGAAAGCCAATAAAATCCACAAAATCTGAAGCTGTCAAGGTTTGTTATTAAACCGATATAACTATATATTATGCTCTTTATACAAGTAGGATCATTACAAACACAGACACCAAAGGAAACGTTTAAACCTGATGAATGGATTAGATAGGTTGAGAGAAATAATTTGCATTTAACTATATTTACATACAACAGTAGTTAGTTCAGTTGTATGGTTAACTGCATCTACCTGTGCACATACTCATGCAAACAATGTATTTACAAATAATAATCACAAATTAAGTTTTCAGAATAAATCATTAATTGTGCTGCTCCAACATCCTGATAAAGTTTGCGGTTATCTTATCAGGCAGCAGCCATTAAAGTCTAACTTTATCCCCCGCCCCTGTACTCGTCTAATATGCCGTCTAAATATGGAAACCCAAACGGAGTCAGATTTTTCTATTTGTTTGGACAACATTTCAAAGATCCAAACTGTGTCAGAGATGCAGAAAAGGCAGACTTGAGCCGGCGGTGTAAATTCAGCGTTTTGAAACAGCGCCTGGCTCCCTGAAGCGTCACGGTGCCAAGTTTGACTTTGCTCTATTTTAAGCCGCTCGACGGAGATAACCTCCTGGGTGAGAGCGGAGTGAGGAAAACCTGCTTTACTGTGACACAGAGTTTCCCCCGAAAAAATGTTTTTATATAGTTAGAGGGGTTTGAATCATGCACTATGACTTCAGTTGATGATTGCCGGATATTTAGAAGTTGCAATGCCCTAGTTGAAAATTGTGGAGACACCAGAACACACTAAATACTTTAAGTGGTGCACAATTACGACATTAGCACAATGTTCAGCAATTTCAAACCAAAACTTTCAGCTCTGAAGGACGGTATATCACTGGCTGCTAACACCTAACGTTATCAGCTCTCCTGCTGATTTAAACACGGAAGAAGAAATAGTGGTTACCAAACCTGTGACACTTTAAATGACACAATGAGGCATTGGTGACCCCTCATCTAGATTACGACGTGAACATGAATTATCAGCAGGACAACCAAAAAGTGAATTTTCCTGAACGAACTGTTTAATTTGAATGATTTTAAGAAGCCTTGGGAGGATGAAGTGTCCAGTATTCCAGAAGAAAAAAGGCTTTAAAGTTTTTTTTGGGACCACTACTTTAAATTCAGGTGAAAGGACTCAACTACCCATGATGCAACAACGTTTCTTAACATGCTGAGTTGCATTTAAAAAGGTCTCAAATATTCTAAAAACACTGAAAATATCAAAAAGAGGGTCCAAGACTCGCTCAGGTTAGTTTCCCATGTCATCCGACTTATTAAATAAACTTCCTTAGAGTAAGTGAGTAACTTTAGATTAAGTAGTTTGTGTCACTTCTCTCACATAAATTCCCGAAACTCACAAGAAGCTTGAAAATGCATGAAGACTGTATATGCAAAGTGAGATGGATGTTAAGGTGAATATTGTTTTGTAGTAAAAGATGATTGTCCAGATGGCGGCTCAGAGGATGAAGCGTTGCTTGGAAGCCAAATTACTGGTTACAATGCTCCGTAAATAAAACAGCGCTCTGTGCCAAATGAGCACGCCGGCCTGCGTGGACGTGTGGGTGACTAATGGCTTAGAATTAGCTGTAGCATGTGGGCCGTCTGTCAGCGCTATCGGCTGGTAAATGGCACTTTTGGACATCTGGGTCAAGCCTGCCTCCTCTGCCCACAGCCACCAGCCTGGTACTGTGGAATTATGGGTACTCTAGTTTGAGTATGCGTGTGTTTGCTTCCTTTCAGGTAATTTCAAGTTAATTTTACAGTGAAATTTCTCTTTGCAGAAGAAGTGAGGAAGAAAAGGTTTGAGATCACTTGCAAATGAGACATCCTGTTATCCATCCTCAATAAACTAACACGTCTTATATCCAGACTGCATTTCTATCTTTGGTTACTCACTGGAGAAATATATTTAGTTTTCATAACTAATTAAGGCCCAAACCTCACCTTGAAGTATTTTTTATCATTATTATTATAAACATGAGAACATTTCTGCCATTGAGGTGAGATAATTTCTCTCTTACTTTCTTATTTTTCCATTAAAACTTGCCAAAGTAAGACAAGCTACTGAATCAGTGTTAAGAAAAATGTCACTTTTTTCTATTCTCTTTTAGAGACTCAGGAAAAGTTGTTGGTGCCGGACACAGAAGAATCCATTCCCGATCCTCAGAGCGTCTTTCTTCCTTCTCTCCAGCGTGTTTTATTCAAATTATAGCAGCAACAGACTGTGGGTCTGCTCTGGTTCTGCTGTTACATTTCTCTCTGTCTTTCATATTTAATAAAATAAAATAAAACAACTTCTTCAAATGATCACCTTTTGTTCCTTTACAGAATACGACCTTTGGCCCTGTCCAGTAAAACGCCTCGTCGAGCCCTGAGCTGTCACAGCTTTCACTGTCCTCGCTGGAGATAAAAGGAAATGCTGCACTGCTCACATCAAAATGACCTCAGACCCCATTTTGAACTTCAAATGATGTTAACAACTGTAGCAGCGACACTAAAAATGTCTCTTTTTCTACTATTCTTCTTCAAATTAAATGACTGATGACCTTGGACTTTTGCCCAGAACATTTCAGCAAACTGTGGCATTTATTCCATTTATGTTCTCCCTCATGTTTCATGTGTCCTTTCAATGTGATACCGTATCTAGGACAGAAATTACTGCGATGACCTTTGACCTGTCCCTACTCTTTCTAGCCGAATGTGAAGCTAAGTATAGAATGACAGGGTGATTTGACAAGGAGGTGTTGGTGAAGTGACAGCTCTATCTAGTCGAAACGACTTGTGTCCCGCAGCAGGAGTGCGGAGGTGTTTAAGACGATCACACAGGAAGAAGAGGAGAAAAAAAAAAAAAGCTAATTCAGCCATTTGCAGCTACATAAAGCCTGCTGTCTCCCTGCCTACCCTCCTGGTGAAACATGAAATATTCATCTCATGCATATTTGGAAGGAAAGCTTTGAAAGGCTCTGTTGTAGATCCTTCTTCATTACAGCCGGAAAACAAAGCTCATTCGACCCCCTCCGGTCACAGATAAACCCCAGACTTTATTCAGCGTTTCTCTCCTGCTGATTTTTTGTCAAACACAACATTACGAGTTCAGTTTGTATCTCCTTAAACCCTGACTCTCTCTCTTGTGTATAGTCCCCATGAATACCTTGATGGAGCCGGACTATACTCGCTGCCTTTTCTGCTACAGGTGACACAAAAAAACAATCTTTTGGGATTTTATTTCCACATCTCAGCGTTGCTACAGTCAGCAGTCTGCAGCGTCTTCAGGGTAACGTCTCTGACATTTTCATTTGTTACTAACCCTTCTGGCTCACACACCTCAGAGGAAGACTTCTCACTTATCAGTCTGTGCTCTGTGCAATTAGTGTGTGTGTGTGTGTGTGTGTGTGTGTGTGTGTGTGCACTGCAAAAAATGGCCATGCTTAAACACCAGATTTTATTTCCTGTCCAATTTCATCAAGCTCTTTTCAGGGTATTTTTAGTCAACTATTTTTACTGCACCTGCAAATTAGACTTGAAGTTGCATACAGAGAAATATTTATTAAATTTATGTAATTCCTGTACTATGATATTAGTCTACTATTTTGCGGATGTGTGGACCTTGAGGTGAGATTGTCACCTGCCGTTTCCAAGGGCAAGAATACTTTTTGAAACCGTATCAGCTATAACATATATTTAATAACTTATTTGTTTTATTAGATTGCTCTTTTCAATATATTCATTACTTACTTTCTTCAAACTTGGATGTTGTAGCTTTCTGACTTTACGTTTTGCTCTTTTCACTGACTGTCCATAGTAAGGTTGGGGGATATGACAATATATATTGTGACATGGTACAAATGTGTCAAGCACCAATTCAAGTCAATTTGTTATTGATATTAATGTCAAATTTACCTCAAGATGCATCAGAGAGTTTGCAAAACAGTTGACACTGTAGCAGTTGTCCCTTTATTATCTCAGATTGTATTCGGCCTGATGGCTTTATTGGATTGTAGATTTGTATTTATCAATTAAGTGCCTTTTAGTATTTAACTGACTGGATTACACAAAAATGGACATTCCCATCTGGTTATTTTATCTACATATTTCTCAAATGCATTTCCAAAAATATTATATATATTATATATATATATATATGTTATTTTTACATCACTTACCTATACTATTTAGTATGTTTCTTGTGCTGCTGTATTCTGTCTCTTAATTTATTCTTTTTTTCATGAGGATTTTCAGAGCTATAAATAATGTAAACTCCATCTGGAATAAAATCTCCATATTGTATCATAATGTCATTTTTTGCAGTTGTGTTTGCACATGCGAGTGTCATGTGTGGAGAAGCCCTGGGGGGTTAGATTGAGCGATTTCTCTGCTGCTGCCTGAACAACGACCTGTGAAGTTCACACGCAGAACATGTGAAGAATTAAGAGGTGAAACGTTCACTTCCTTTCTTTTTGAAAAACCTTTCTTATTTTCTTCCCCTCATTTATTGCTCCCCTCTCTCCGCTACAGTCATGCTGACGGGAAGCTAAGGACCGAGCGTTTCTCAAGACTTCCTGAGGATGTCACGATTCCTGCGAACCTCAGCGGTAAAAAAAAAAAGACCCCAAAAAAAAGACGCATTGAACAAATCTGAACCGAGAACTTCCTGAGGACGGGAATGACTTCCTGTCAGCAGGGGAAGCGATGATTATCTGCACCCTGTCTTTCCATACATCGCACCAGGTAAAGCTACTTCCCAAAGCCCTGTCATTGTCTCGCAGAGTTCCAGGGGAGGACAGGGATTAGTAAATGAAGCCCTGTCTGAGTCTGTGCTAATCTCTGGATGTTTTAACACCTTTCCTCATCTAACATCCTCATCCAGCTTCCTTTTCTCCTGCTGTGAAGCAGCAACAGAGTTGTTATTTTCCCTGACGATGAAATTATGGGAAACTTTGGGAAATTCCTGCAGGTTTTCCTTTCAGTGTTTGGACAACTACAAGATAAGATCTCCGTGAAGACAGACTTTCAGTCCCATATGATGCACAACTAATCTTGCTTCAATGCTTTCCCAACTGAGAGAAACTAAAATCCATATTGACTTTCACATATTGCTCTATAATCTTAAAAGAATTGGATTCTTTCCCAGCTGCAGCAGATGTACACCTGATTCTAGGTGACATTCTGTTTCTCCTTTTTATTGACTTTTTCCTTACTCTAACATAGCATGTGGGAGGAATAAACAGAACTTAACTGCACAGACAAGTGAACAGAGCTGACTAGATTGTTCTGGCCAACTGTGATGCAAAGCAAATTGTGATAAAATGTTTTGACAGCAGTTGCTCACAAACTGACAAGTGAACTGACAACGCTATAAACTCACGGATTTTACACCCAAGCTCGACTGTATCCCGCAGGGAGTAAACTTCACACTGTTACTGGTGAATTCATACTTAGCAAACAACAGAACACTTTTTAAAGATGCCGTTTGTGCCTTTGTTTGAGACTTGACAATGTAGATGGAAGAAGAGAAGCGAATGACAAGTAACAAAAGGTCCCCTTCTTTAAATTTTGAAAAGTACAGATTATACAGAATTACCCATGTCAGTATTATATTGTAAAAACATCCACCCGCCCTCCACCCGCCCACCTCTATGACAGTTCAACATCACACAGCAAACAATGAGCACAAACACGCATGATGTCAACAACACCACTTCACACATCAGAGATGTAAAATTGCCCAGTTAACACACAGTTGAGGGAAATATTGATACAGAGACAGAGACAAACTGCAGCTTTGCCATATGGCGACCAAAACATCTGCACATCTCAAACAAGAAATATACTCACTAAACACCATCAACATCTCTGCAGCTTATCAATACAAGAATATCAGATAAGACTATGAATCTTTTTGAGGGGACATCCAACAATCACACCACCGATAGTAATGTGTACCTGAACAGAGGTGGGAGAAATACCATCCTTACTATCATTTAAAAATACACTGTTACAAGTAAAAGTCCTGCATTCAAAACGAAGCTACATTAATCTCCACGGTGTATTTATTCACTCCACTTTATGTAAAACAAATGTTGTCTTCTTGTGTAGTTTCGAAGTGTTCTTGTTTATGATCCAGCTTAGAAGTGTTGTGTTCTTTTAATTTGAAATAGAGACGCATTGAAATCAATTCCAGAAAACTTCTCTTCATATTAACTGTATTTATTCCATGATGACATGGTAGCATTATAAAGTCCTCAGCTGAGGACACATTTCACTGTCCACAGACACATTTAAGTAGTTTCTCTGTCTCACAGATCTCTAGTTTACAACATATTTTATACCTGCTGCCTTTCAGGTGTAGTCTTCTCCCATTGGTTGGCTGGGGCCAGCTCCTATTGGCCCCTTGTTGGCACTTAGGCCACGCCTCTCAGCGCTTCTCTGCTCCAATCAGATCTTCAGTCACCCTTTTAGGAGGTGTACTCTTCCTCTTCAGTTTACAAATATTGCTTCTTATTTCACAATAGTTGGCCACTCCTATGCATAGTCACTTAATCCAATAACATTTTTCATATCACATTTAATACTTCTAAATAAGGACACAATAAGGCTCATTGTAACAGCTTATATATTGATTATTCTCACAGTAGCAAAGGCATGACTTTAGCTAGCTAAATCAAAACACTGCTTTGGATCTGTCTGAAAAAAAGAAGCCAATTAAACACCTGGTTTTGGTTTTAGCTGACACCCATATCAGTCAGTACACCAACAGGGATTTAATGTTCTTAAATAAAAGTCGACCACTAACCCTAATGTACAAAGGGCAGTGGTACATCTGGTCATTTATACCTCTACTTCTGTGATAGCTTTACTTTGCTGTGGTGGAAAGTAACTAAGTACATTTACTTAATTACTTTACTTGTGTAGAATTTTGAGGTACTTGTACTTTATTTGAGTATTTAAATTTTTCCTGCTACTTTACATGTTTAATCCACTGCATTTATTTGATAGTTCCTATTTACTTTGCAAATTCCGATTAATAATACAAAATATAATCACCAAATAAATTGTGATTTATAATTACAGGTTAAGATAAGGCTTTATTGATCTATGGGGGGAGGGGGATTCACAAGCAGTATACTGTATAAATACATTTTAATTAGCTCCACATTCACCAGATGCGACACGTGTAATTTACATATTATTCATTTATAATAATGAAATCATTTAATAACATAATAAACATTATTCTGAAACGGGTCCATTCTGCATAATGAGTACTTTCACTTCTGGAACTTTGAGTATATGTTGATGCATGTACTTAAGTATAATTTTGAGAGTTTTTCTACACTGTAGTATTTCTACTTTTACTTAATTAAAAGATCTGAGTAGCCTGCTTCTTCGACCACTGCTTTGCAGACTAATATTTTACATACAAAACCTTTGATCTGCCTATAACGAACGTTATAAATTAAAATTCCCAACAGCAGGCTTAGTAATAATAACAAAAATAATCCAATAATTTTAAATACTGTATATAATAACATAACTTTGACTGGGGTCATTCTGTAAAATCTGTACTGTTCGAATGTTGAATGCAAAACCTTTACTTTTGCATTATGCTACATGTTGTTATTTCTACTCAAGGACAGTATCTGGATACTTCTTCCACCACTGACACAAAGTGGTGGTTTTGCATCGCTTGCTTCTCATTTTCCACCACTTAATACCACTGAATCTGGCTGAGCACCTTCGTCCTGATGGTGGATCTGCTTGCATGTACTAATCACACGAGTGTGACTAGAATAACTGATAGTGAAGAAGACATGAGCAGAGGGAAGACTTAAGAAAGGGTTAAGGTTGGGCCCCCGGAAAAGTTCCTGCAGCAGCAGCGAGCTATGAGCAGAAATATAAGCCACTCAGTTAGAGTTTACAGTCATTTATGGTTTATGCTTCATACGTTAAGTGCCTTACCTCAAATTACCTCAGAGTATCTTCACTTAGAAAAAAAATAACTTTTATTTTCGCAGATGCTCTTGCAGCATTTTGGGGCCATCAACAAGCAAAATTCCATAATAAAAGCCTTAACAAGACTTTTTGATTACCTGCAACAGACATAGAGGATTTAACAGCATTTGGCTTGTGGCTAGGAGTAATTTTCTGCTCTTGGACTTCTATCGATACTAAATCTAGACGTATCTTTCGCCAGAGTCGATATTTTTCCACAGGAGTAAATCTGGCCTTGCAGATAAAACAAATTAAAAACAAATGGACCTGAGTGTGTGTCTGAGAGCAACAGAAGGGCTTATGGTTTTCACTGTAAATACTACATGTACAAATACACACTCAGGAAGTATCCAGGAGGAAGTGTGAAAGAGCTGCGGGGTCACCAGAGGTCACTCCCACCTGGGAGGCGGCTATTGTGTATGATTGATGTTTCCCTGCAAACAGAAGCCGTTTACGTGCCCACGGCTGTCATCTCAACTCTTATCATGGAAATGTGCACTGAACCTACTGGATCTCCCCCCAGGGAAGCTATGCATGTGTGTGTCGGGGGGAAAGAGCAGCAGGGGATTTTATTGAAGCTGCAGAGTAACGTCTCCCTACCGACAAATAAACAAAAACACTCAACTCTTGTCTTTTCTTTCCTTTTTTTTCTTACCTGCACGGAAAGTTTACACATTTATACACTGAATGTTTCATTGCTCCTGGCTACTTATAACCGGTTAAAACCCCACTTTATATATGTGTTGTTATGATGAGAAAACTTGTTGTTTTCCCTTCTAAACAATTAACTTCTGACTTAAAAGTGAGATATGTCTGACAAGGACAATATGCAAAAAAAACAGTACAAAAAGTACAAATGCTGGATGTTCCTAAACCTGTAATAGAAAACACACAACCAGAGCAGATTATTATTTTGGCTGCATTTTGAATAAAAGTAGAAAAATGCTCATGTCAAGATGTCTTTTTATATTAATATATTAATTATTATCTTTATCAAAAGTGTCAAATAGCAGTATTGTGAAACTGTGAAAAAAAAGTCAAGTTGTGTGCTTGAATCCCCAAAATATAAATCAAACTGTAATGAAATCTAAATGGTGAATTACATAAAATATCATAAGTGCAAGTGCAAGAGTAACAAGTGTGTTTTCCAAAGTATAAATATCCCATGTTTTCCCAGGCAGGCAGCTGATATGGGTCGATTGTGGCTAAATATCTGCACGCCCAGCTGTGTTTGGCATTATAGGACCAAATTATGTGAAATTTTGGGGTTGTGGACTTGGTAGCTCCTGGTAGCAGCACTAGGCTCAGCTTCAGGCCAGTTTTGAGCCGTAGCATCCAGCTAAATATACTTGTAGCCAGGAACCAGGCTGCTTTTGGACGACAATGAGATCAAGTTGAGATTGAAAAATGAAATCTCAGCCTTGTAAACAGCAGTTAACAAAAAATTATATGTCCAAAGTCTGAATTTGTAAGCCAACGTGGATAATGAAGTCCTTAAAGTACTGAGAGAAAAGGGCAGTTTAAGCATCTACAATTCCCCGACAACTAGGAAACTCCATCTGCTGAGGAGGATCCTGTGAGACATGTTGTAATGTTTTTCTTAAGGCTCTTAAAAGCATCGGACTACTTTTCCACAGTCAGAAGACAGTCGAATGTCTGCATTTCTTTGTATAGTACATACATACAACACAGTAGGCACTAATGGTTCTCCTGAGCAGTAAATGTAAAACGTGGCCACACTCTGGAGTAGTTCACTGGCTTTATTGTGGAGAGTTGTGAGCAGGTTTATGGGGCAGCGTTCAGAATCTGCTGATACAAATTGGTGTCATTATGGGACAGAAATGTGATACTGAAGCCGAGCAGCCTGGGACATCATTTTTTTTAGAGAAATACACCACTATGTAGTTCTTTTATTTACATTCTCAGCACCTTTGTCTTTGTCATTAGCTGGTCAGAGCAACATGGAGCTGGCTGGTATGGATTTGACTATAGTGCTATTTGATTATGACGCTGTGTTTTTACCTCCGCCAAGCAGTTTATGTTTTCAGGTTCGGTTTCTTTTTCTGTCTGTCAGCAGGATTAAGGAAAAACCACTCGCCCGATTTTATATGAAACTTGGTTGAAGGGTGTAGCATGGGCCAAGGAAAAACCCACTACATTTTGGAGTACGTCTGAATCACGGGGCGGATACACAAATCCTTTTTCACTCTCGTTAAGATTGAGAGATAGGGCTGAATTCATGTGATTTCAAAATAATCACATGAATATGACTAAAATAATAGTCCGCACCCTCAAGTCTGAACAACAACTAGGAAAGTCGGCACAAATTTTGGTACACGATTTGCCGAATTGACGTCATATTACGCAGAAACACGGCGAACAAAAGTAAATGTTGGGTTGATGACTCTGAGCAATAAAATACAACACAATCTTCTTTGTAGCGTCCATGTTGTTTCCAAATTACTACTAAAAGCTCATGAACACACTGAAGCTGGAAGAACAACTTCCCAGCATTTGAAATGGGAGGTGGCGGAGGTGTGTGCTCTCTGCAATTTCAGTTACTGGGCAGGTCCCAACTTCAGTCTGCCAAAGTGGTGTCATCGGTTTAACACTCTGTACTTTTGTTTTGTCACCTTATGGAGTTTTTCAGCTCCCATATGACCCTTTGATGGAACAACTGTATCCTCCACAGCTTTTTACAAAGCTCTAAATCACCCACAGAAGAGAAGAAGTGACCCAGAATTCATCCACCTCAACTCCCAACATCCTGTTTGTCGATCATACAGAACCAACTCCTCTCCTTATCATCAACTCTCATCTTCCTCCTCTCACATGCACGCAGGTTTGTTGAAGACATTGTAGCATCAGAGGACCGAGCGCCGAGTCCTCATCTGCTGAACTCTGCAGGGTGGCAGCATAATAAACCCTCATTCATACACAAAGCGAAACTGCACAAACACAATAAACCCAACACGCCTCGCGAGCTCCATGAATCAGTTCACACTGAGGGAGGGAAAATGGTGGGGGGTAAGATGAGGAAGGTTTGAAATAGTGCATGGGGGAAATAAGTTGCTCCCCGCAGTGAGGCATGCCGAGTACCTCCAGTCGGGGGGAGTGGGGGGGTTCATCTCATCTCATATATTATTTTGGTTCAGAATCCATTTTGTAAAGCTCCTCTGTCAACAAAAGATTTGTTGTTTTCATATCAGTGGTCTTTGTTTTAAGCACGTAGTTTACAGTTTTATCGATGCCAACAGTCATTTATATTGTTTACCTCCAGCTTTCCAGTGTTGTCGGATGTTAATGCTGCAGAAATCACGGTTTCCCTTTTCATTCATTTTTTTTTTTTTTTTTTTTTTTAATGATTGCATAATGCGACCGTGGGAGAAAACACTGCAGAATCCCGATCACAGAGCAACTTTATCATTCATTTGGACTTATATTTCTGTCCACCTGGTGAATGTAAGTTTGTTATTCACTCTCTTATGTCTGTTTTTGGTCTCCACCAGCTTGTTTGCTGCAGGGTTGATGAGAGTAACGAAAACAGTTAGTTGAATAATTAAAAAAAAGTTTTGATAATCGATTCAAGCAAAAACACCAAACAAACTCTGGCTCCAGCCTCTTCCATGTGAGGATGTGCAGCTTATATCTGTTGAATATCATTGTATTGTGAATATTATTATTTTTTTGGACTGTTAAACAAAACATTTAAAGACATCACCTAGATGTAGGTGATAAGATCTAGATTAGAAAAAGTAATAATTCTGTCTGATTTTGGCATTATAAGTAATCCTTCACATTACATTATGAAATGTTTAATGTCAATTAAAAACATATTGATTATTGCAGGTTTTAAGTAACATGACCATAACTGTCATAATCTAATATGATGCCCTAAGTGGAAGCTGAACCACTATAATACAGTCATTCAGCTCCACTAATGGACCAGTCAGAACTGTCAAGCAGACACGATCGGGCCCTCAGGCTTTATCGCTCCCAGATGTCAGGTGTCATCTCCACCTCTGAGGTGGAGGATCTCCCACAGGCTGACAGGATCCACAGGATCCAGCAGCAGGGAGCTTCACCACTGATAAGGAGCCACACTGCAGGGTCTGAATATTTCATACGAGGATCCTGATTTTATCCCAGGTGCGTATGAATAGTCAACAATAACGATTTGTGGTAAAGAGTAAAACTGAGGGACAAGGGCACTTATGTACTACTGTAAAAGTAGGGATCATTATTTTCAATCTGAGAATGCATCTGTGTCCATATTGATAATTTAAAAAGGTTAAAATCTGATACAAAATAATAATGAATTGTATGAAAATGTGGTTTAACCAGTTACTGAGATGTGTTTTTATCATAGAGAAACACATAATCAAAAGCTCATAGTTATATCAATCATTTAAAAAAAATAACTTTAGTGTTTTCAATCAGGATCTTTAATATGTGGATCAAGTATATGGTGAAAAATAAGATGTGACAAATTTCCCCCCCCTGTGTGCTCGAATTAGGAGCAGATCCAATAAATCTTGATTGGGACTTCCTGTCTGAAGTAGTTAGCATTTTACACTCCCTCAGCAAGAGTTTTCCAACCATCTGGGGTTTAACTGTAACAGTGCTTCAGTGAAAAGACAGCATACAGCCATCTCTGGCTATACAAAGGTTAAACATCCACTTTATCACATTTCTGTGGCTCTTATGATACGGTGCTGTCAGCTGAGATGAATTATCACCTCTACTCTCCAATAAACAGCTGACACTTTCACTGTTGTGTTGTACACAATTTGATTTGCTTGAGCCTTGAAAAGCCCCATGTTCTGCCCCTGCGGCGGGCGTCTGAGCCCCCCCACCACCCCTCCTGGACACAATGTGCCTGATAACTGTTCGCTCCAGACGCTCAGGTAGGAGAGCTGTGATCATTAATTGATGACACAGCGGCCAAGCATCCTGTTTGCCGGCTGCGCGCGAGTCTCTGTGGTCATTGTCTGGAAAACAATTCATGCAAAAAGTAGAAGGTGGAGTGATGAGGCTCGCCGCAGAGTCCAAACAACCATCCCATTCACCGCAGTGTCAAAACAAGGTCATGTGGATGTAGCTCATAACGCAGAGTTCCCACGCAAACAGGGGAGTGTGCAGCAGCGTGCGGAGCTGCAGAGCGCTCGGCCGCCCGGGGATGAATGATTTATCTGCTGAGAGGGAGGCATACAGGCAGCTAATGGAGCTGGATGTACAGCTGCAGAGGAGGCAGGGAGAGGCGGAGGAAAGACAGACAGGAAGCTGAAACAGTAGAAGACTCTCACTTCTTCTTCCTTTGTTGAGAGTGGCTAACAGACCAGACAGTGTGTGTGTGTGTGTGTGTGTGTGTGTGAGGGGTATTAGTACAACAGACAAAACAGATTCATATAGATATGTGTGTTTGTGCAGGGTGTTGTGCATATATCCATACGTGTTTGTTTGTTTATTTGGTGTTTATCCAACCAAAACTAGACTTGTGTACATCTTTGTGTTAAAGTAACAATCGGTTTAGAGGTCGAACGACAGAGAATAAATCGGCAACTATTTTGATAATCTATTATAATTTTTTAAACAAACACACCAATCATCTGTTTTCAGCCTCTCCAGTGTGTTGGTGTTCTGCTCTTGTTTGTTTTATATCATTGCTAACTGAATATTTTTGGGGTTTGGGACAAAAAAAAACATCTGAAGACCTTGACTTAATTTTTCACTATTTTCTGAATATTGAAATTTTATCAACCAAAAGATTCACTGAGAAAATTATTATATAGGCACCTTATTCTATAAAGAAAATAATCATTAGTTGCAGCCCTAAATCAGTAATATAATTATATGAATAAATGCCTATTTTGAGCAACTTGTTAGCAACCGTCTTCTTTAAGACATGTAAAAGCTTCAAAATTCCCTAATGGGGTATTTTCTGACTTTTTTATGTCGTAGAACACAGTGTGAAAATATCTTAAGCTTGTGTTTAACCCTTGTTTTAGGCATCTAACCAGAAACCAATAGACTTCCAGACACGGAACCAGAAGTGCAAAAATGCTAACTCGTTTACAGGTTTAGGACTCATTCCTGCAGCTCTCTATTAAAGCTTGTAAATTGTTGGAGGGAGCGAGGTATCAAGTCTTTCAAACATCTTACAGTATCATGTTGTTGTCATGTTCAGCTGCTTTTTGTCGATCACATGACCATCATCCCATGTGTCTGTGGTGAACAAAGAACTGGGTCGTTAGGGTTAGCAGTGACAGACCCAAGGAAAAACCCATTGCACATGTTTAAACCACACTGTTTGACTGACTGTGATGTCATGGAAATGTAGAGCAGGAACAGCGGTTAGCGCTTAGCAACAACGACGTTGATCAAATAGCAAAACAATACAGTACGTGTGGATAACCGGAGTCACTGCGGACACACAGAGCTGTGTGGCGTGAGGGTTTCTAACCTTTGTTCTCAAGGGCGCCACAGACAGGATCGGGCCCTGAGTGATGGAGGAGAGAAGAGAACAGGGCAGCAGGGAGATGGAGGAGGGAGGAGGGAGGATGGATGGAGGGAGTCAGCCAGGCTGGCCGGACCGACTCTGGGCAGTCTCACTGCAGATCAATGAGCCAAAGCTTCTTGGATGAACTTCCATCTGCTCTCCACTCTGTCACCCATGATCATAAACTCAACACTACTGTAAGACATGTAGAATCAGTACGAGTACACTCTTGAGCTGGAGGTTGGACAATAATCTTTAAAAAAATAAAACATAAATAGGCAGTAAAGTGTTATCTGGTGTCCCTGCATACAGCTGTATAGTTCAAAAGAGAAACTGTACATATGCAAGTATTCGAGAGTAACAAAAAGCTAATATCAGCCAATATTGCTAAACTTTACTATCAATAACAACTATAAAAACAACATTATACAGTATAGAAAAGCAACATTATGAACATTAAATACATTTTGATCCTGCATTTGATTTAACCCTAAAATATTTGGCTTTAAATCTTTTATCTTTTCACATTTCTTTACTACAATTTCTTGCTACTTATCGGCCAATATATCAACTATTAACAATATCTGTGATAAACTTAAGTACTGCCAATTACTATTCTTCCAGCCTATGCATTGATCAAAATGTACACCGCCATCAAAATGTGCAACTTTAATTTTATTTAAAGTGCGTTGGAACGACCACCATCTGGACAAAAGAGAAGAAATTATCCTGAAACTCACAACTAGAACATTTTATAAACATTTTGATGGAACAGGAATCCTTGTCAAATCAAAATGTTGCCTTTTTGTTCATTAAATGCTGTGAGCTTTATCCTGGTTGCTCCTGTATCCTACATCTCATCATTTAATCACTGCCTGAAAACTCTTGAAGAAGAGCTTTTTAATCTAAATGGGGCTTTTCTGGCTTCACAAAGGTTAAACTGAAACAATAGAAGCAGTGTTTACCAAACACTGTGTTTTGCTTTCTAATACAATGTAAACTATAAGGGCACTGGGAGAGAAGAGACCTCCACCAATGCCTTTTCCGTAAGTGAAAAATAACGCGTGTATCCGTATGTAATGGCTTCTTCCTTTGCCCGTGCTACAACCTTGCACCAAGTTTCATAAACACCAGGCGAGTAGTTTTTCTGTAATCCGGCTGACAAACTGACAAACAGGCAAACAAACCGAACCGAAAAAAATAGCCTCCTTGGCGGAGGAAATAAAATAGGTTTGATTTTACTATCATCACTGGGTACATTACAAAGCCTGTGTTACAGATCTGGAAATTTGGAGGAGCTTCACTCGTATTAAGAGTGCAAGATGATAACTGTGGATCTGTCGTCTGAGACAAGAAGGAACTAATCCCATAAATATGACTACACTGATCACACTGCCAGCATCTCCCAAAACATAGAAGTCAGTTTGTTTTCATTGAAAAACGACTGCAGTCAATCTGTTTATTTGTTTCTGCATTGAAAAGCGTCCGTTTAGAAACTCTTTTAGGAGCCAGTTTATCTTCTCCTACTGTAGTAAAGGTTCAAATCCCAGCTGACAAACACTAGGCGAGGAAAATAAATGAAGTAAAACTTTTCTGTGCACATTGTCTGTGTAAAATATAAAAATGTAATTATTGGAATTCAGCACCTGGGCTTTGTGCCGATTGTGGCTGTTCATAGCCCACTGAATCCTCCCTGAATTGTAGACACCACTGACCAGTGGAGAAATAATGGGACGCGGTGTACTGGCAGAGTTTCCAGGCCATGAGGTTGGCAACCATGCAGCAGGCAGAGGGAACAGGCTGGTGCCTGAAGCTCAAATTGAGCACAGAGAGGGCTTTGAGAGGTAAAACAAAGTAGGCTATCATGAAAAAACATGAAGTTTGTTCCAAAATGAGAGTGATTTGTAGTTCAAAATTAGCGAGCATGATAAAGGTAATTAGAAAAAAAAAAATTTAAATACAGACTGAATGTTTAAATATTCAATAATCTTCTTTTCTCAAGTGGAACTTTTGCCTTTCAGCAGCACTTTGTAAAATGGTCCATTTACATTTCCGTACAGTGTAGCTCATATTTATTGGTCCTCGCCCACAAGTGCTTTGGTCTCTGAGGAACAAGAGGCAAAGCTAATATATTGTTCTTTGGAAATAAATGGGCACTGAGAGAAAGATAAACGGGTTAGACAAGGGAAGCATTTACATGAACAGATCACAGGTTTTCTTTCGCTTAAAACGGACATCCATAATGTCTTGTAGCTGATATATTGATGGATCTGTGGGATACAGCACAGTGAAACTAGCATGTGGTTTGAAAACAACCCATGCTAATGAGAAACGTTGTTTGGCCGGTCTGCTGGCACCTGTCAGAGCTGTATTGGCCGCAGTGTATTAACGGCCAAAAAGCACAATTATTGGAAAATAAGCGTCTGTAAAACGGTGAATATATTTTCACGAGCGTCACAACAACCATGAAATTACTCTTTTTATTATCAGAATTTGGTCCAACAACATTTGGAAAGTCTAGAAGCGCTCTTGGATTAAATGATTTTATCCCATTCATGTGTGCGGGGAGCAAACAGGAAGTCTGTCGGCTCAGCCAGCAAATGTTTACAAATAATTTTTGCAAAACAGGCCCCTGGTTGCCAGTTTCAAGTCTGTTAAGAAAGAAAGCCAAGCAAACAGTGTGACAGTCTCAGCATAAATGAATATAGACAACAGATCGTTCAGGATAGTTCGACTAAAGGCAAAAGCGTTAATAGCTCTTCTGAATAGTCACACTCAAGCAGAAGAGCTCAGTCGACTGGTTAGCTGCCGGAAAAGCGAGTTTCAGACGCTGTTATGTGGTCCGACGTGCACTTTGTTTGAGGTGCACTGAGGGCTTTATAGTACAAAATCAACAGCAAAAGCTCATAGGAAATTTAGCATTTTCTAGAAAAAAAAAATCAAAAAATTGGCTGTTTTAAATATGCAGCCAGCTTCCACACAATTTCCAGCATCATTTTATTCACTGCGTGCCAGTGGACAGAGCCAAAGTGTGAGAAAACTTAACATAACAAAAAAAAAATGCAGCTGGCAGCCGAGAGTCAGGCTCCATAATTCCAGCTTCTATTACCTTTTACATCTAAACTCAGATGTTTGTCTTTGTCAAAGGCAGTGGTGTCTTTTTGAACCATTCCCACCTGCTCGGTTGCACGTGCAAGTCTTTTTCAAACTAAGCTCCTGGAGTTTTAGAGGCAGGGTGTGGCTCTGATCATGTTTGGTAAAGCCTCGCTGCAGTGGCTGTGCTAAAAGACACAGATTTATTTGCTCATGTGTAACATTAACTTTAGCTGCATCCTCAGATGACTACATTTCTCACCCAATGCACATCATTGCTGATTTTTAATCTTGGAGTTCACTAAGGAGGCTTTCACACTGACACTGAAAAGCTACTGAATAACTTGCTCCCATGTGTGAGCCAATTAGCCTTGTTTATTGTAATGCCGGAGGGTTGGTCTCATAGCAACATAGTAAACAATGCAACACAGTGAGTTGAATTTCCGCTGTATCAAATTACATCTGGCATCAGGTTACAAATCCAGTCTGAAACACCTGAAGCAGGTGCTGGTTTGATGTCGATTCTGCTGGAACCAGCTACAGACAGACCAGTCCAAAATCTTTCTGGAGAGCAAATCTCTAAGCCCCATCAAAGCTAATTAGATCGCTCCCAAGATCAAAACTTCAAGCGTCAAACTTTGAGTTGCTTAGAAACAAGGATGATGAAGCACACCATGAGCCCTTTAAGATCTCTGACGACTGACACTCACAGCTGCTGTCTGGTCACCAACAAACGAAAAAGTCCAAAGAGAAGAAGAGAGAAGAAGAAGAGAGAAGAAGAAGAAGAATAATCCCCTTCACAGTCTTTTTAATCTCCATCATGTTGTCTCAGATCAGGCGCTAGGTGTTCAACCTGCTGCAGTCAGACCCTCTCTCCCTCCCTTTCTCTTCTTCTGTCTCTTTAAATCTCACTCAGGCTTGCTCGCCCACCCCCTATCATTGTCTTTCTCACACACACACACACACACAC
>CALSCE010000197.1:994741-1012251 GCA_943593645.1 Bovichtus variegatus
TGTGTGTGTGTGTGTGTGTGTGTGTGTGTGTGTGTGTGTGTGTGTGTGTGGGCTGTCATGGCAGTCGTCTCCACACATGGGGGTTCAGTTATTCCTTAATGAATTAAATTACAGAGATGGGGCCATACATCAAGACAGAGCTCCGAGCTGAGCCCCAAACTCATCTGTGGCCGCAGAGAAACATTTGGAGCTTCCCGCTCCTCCTCCACGTGTTGACCAAGTCACGCGGCGAGCCAAATAACGTCCAGGATTTATGTTTGTGAGCTCGGCGCGCTGTGGCGGTGAATTCAGCTCGACTGTGGAGCCAAGAGGCTGGACGGCTCCCCAGCCAAGACTAATTTCTTCATTTTCTACGCCGTTCAGTGTGATTTGGTTCAGCACTCGCTCTGTGAGCAGAAGAGGGTTTTTCAGTGTCACGCGGTGGCATTTTCCCAGCTACATCTCTGAAAAGATGCAAACGTTGTCTGCAATGGCCAGGGCCAGTTCCACATTAGATGTCTATTTTATGTAAGTACTGTGGTGGTAGTGGCCTATTCTCGCTCAGATACAATTGCCAAGCTGACAGTCACACAAAATTACCAAACTAACTTTCCAAACCGCTCCTCTGAGCAGCTGTAGCTCACTGTTGCTTTCAGTAAATGCAGAAACATCTGGGTTGTTTGATTACACTTTAATAGCTTTATAAGCAAAATCTGTGTCATGTCATTATAATGTTCAGTATTCAGAGGCCTGAAAAATGTCCCATCTAGAGTTTACATAAAACCTGCCTTGACTTTCCCAAAAGGCAGCTCTTGACCCATTATAGCTGTATGAGAACCAACATGAACGCGAGGGTCCGCATCCGTATGCTGCCGAAAATGTGTGATTGTAAACTTAGCAAACGCGTAAAGTATGTACAAGCTTTGATTCTCATGATTATGTGACGAAAGATAAAATTGTTGCCACCATGTCAACTTTCCAGAGTTGTAAAATCTCAGCCCGGTCTCATTTCCAGGTCGTCAAATACCAACGATTTGTCAAGAACTTGGGAGTTTGATACCAATGCACAAGGCACCTTTCAGCGTCTGTATGAGACACACCAGGCTTCCAACTAACTCCTATGTAAACCTGGATAATCTGTGGTAAAATTCACTCCATCCGCATGGGAACATAGTCGTGGATGGTCAGATCAAACTGGACAGGACTTTCACCCAGGAGGTTTGTGTCCTGTGAGAAACCAAAACTCAATGTTCCCTTATTTTAAACAAGTTAACTTATGTCACGTACTTAACCTACGTATCTTAAGCCTAACCAAGTAGTTTTATTGCCTAAACCTTAGTGACGCCAAAGGGGTCTTGACTAAGCATCCGTATGTGACGAGTCGGGAATGAGAACTGGTTGAAAATCGTGTCTGTAAGGTTTATAATACCAGGAGAATATAAGATGGTTACTTCTAATCACACTAGATAAAATGACATTAAGCCTCAAGAAGAAACTTTTATTGTGGTGAATATTTGATACATAGATATGAACAAGATGTGTTGACATTGTTATTAATTATTGAATAGACAATAATTAATAAATAAAAAGGATGAACTAGTGATTTGATTGTGGTTTATGAACGCTACCTGTTCAATCAAACAGTAAGTCGGCAAATACCAGTATTTAGTTGGAGGCCACAGAAAGTTTTTGTCAGTTTTCCTCGTCTATTTTAGATTTATTCGCTCTGGGAGACCATTTCGAAAAGTTCAACTTCAAAAGAGAAAAATTGTGGATTTTTAAGGATGCAGGGTCAAGCAAGAAAAAAAGACATCACTGTGAAACAAGTCTTCAGTCTCTTCCACTTTTAAACCTGATGGCTGTTCTGTCCTTCAGAAGCTGCCTCTGGACCATTGTTACAGTCTCGGTACATCCAGTGTAGAAATACTTTAACGCCCCCCCACAATCTACCTGTCGGGAGCATTTATCCTGGCGACGGCACAGAGAACAGGCACCGAGGGCAACATGAATACCTCTAGGTATTTATTACACAATGGACGCCGTCGCCCGCAGTGAGGGGAAGGTAAGCAACTACAAAACAGAGCGTGGGGGTGAAAGAATCCCTCTAAGCTAAGGTCCCAGGAAATAATTGGGGTGAGGAAGGCAACCGGGAGGGAGGCTGTGGTGTTTGGGGAGGGATGCGGATCGGGGCGGGGTGAGTTTGATATGCTGATGCAGGAAAACGCAGTGCGGAGAAGGAAGAGGGGGAGGAGAGTTGGAGGGCAGGCAGGGTGGGATTATTAGGAAAATGGCTCTGGCAAGAAGCGAGGCAGCCTGGTCCAGGCCTGGGAAAAAGAAGAGTGTGTTTGTGTGTGCGTGCGTGCATGTGTGTGTGTGTGTTTCTGTCTTTGTGAGAACCACTTTCTGTTTTAGACCTTGAGAGTGCGGACATTTTTAGAAAGCAAGGACATTTTTGGAAGAGCAGACCATTTAGAAAAATGAGGACATTAATGGAAAGGACATTTATAAAAAAAAAAAAAAAGTGATTTCATTTTATATAAACTCAATTTTCAGGAAACAAAAACGTGTGAAAAGCAAGAACGATTTTGAAAAGTGAGGACATGACTGTGGGGATGTTTTTAAAGCAAAAAAAAAAACAAGGATATATTTGGAAACGGAGGATATTTGTTGATGAGGGCAGTTTTGGAGACATTTGTGGTGAACCAGGACAAAGAATAGAAAAGTCAGGACAGTCTTAAAAAGTCTGGACAGTTTTAGAAAGTGAGGACATCTGTCTTAATGTTTAGACATCTTTAGAAACTATCAACGTGTGTAAATGCAAAGGACAGTTTCAGAAAGTGAGAACATTTCATAGGTCTTCACTTCTTCAAAGGTTAAGCTCTTGGTTTTGAGGTTAGGTTTGTTGTTACGAAGATTAGGGGCCAAGGAATGCAAGTATATATACGTGTGTGTGTGTGTGTGTATGTGTGAAGGAGGTGGGTTCACCTGGCAAAGGTGCCTTTGAGTCTCACACACACACGGGAGAAGTTAGCACAGTGGCTAAACTGCAGCTGTGAGAGAGAGAGAGAGGGGGGAATAAAATATGGTGGCGAATAAAAGAGATGGAGGGAGGAACGGTAGACAAGGGAAGAGGAGGGAGATAAGTTTGTAGGAATAAATGATTTTACGAGAGAAAAGACGAGAGGGACATGAGAGTAAACAAGGTGATGTTAGTGGAGGACGTGGGACAAAACAGAAAAGAGGAAAGAAAAGTAAGAGGGGGATGTGTTGAAGGACAAAATGTCAGGGGATGAAGAGGAAGATTATTGGAGGGAGAAAAAAGATGGAGGGATGTTAGGGAGAAAAGAGAGGGACCAAAGTTGTTTAAATGAAGGGCAATAAAGAAAGAGGAGTAAGGACGGAAAGAAAGCAGGGGGACAGAAATCGAAGTGAGGATAATTTATTGGAGGGGGAAGTAGGAGAGAGTCAAAGACAGAAGAAGGAAAGAGAGACAAGATGGAGGGAAAAGAGAAAAGAGGGAGGACAGTTGGGTGGAGGGCAACAAAGTGAGACAAAGGTGAAAGTTAAGAGGAGAGAGAGAAAGTGGAGAAGGATGGAAAGAAAGAAAAGAAAAAACACCCAAGGACAAAAAAAACTGCTTCTTTGTAGTGACGGAAACAGGAAAGAGGAGAAGAAGAAGGGAAGTTAAAGGGAAGGAGGAAGAGGAGAAGGATCTCTTTTAGAAATGTTCCTTAGAGTCACGCTTGAAGCCAAAAATTAAAAAAAAATAAAATCAGGCTCAGCTCGAAACCCTGTGAAAAACTTGCATTTAATCAACTTGCATAAAGGAGATTTTTTCACATGCGGAAGGAATCCTCTCGCCTGTGGCTCTCCCTCTCTGAGGAAGGGCAGCGAGGCCTGAAACGCTGCAAAACTAAACAGCAAACTTTATTTATTTTATTCCTCCTCCCTGCCTCGGCTGCACTGTAAAGGTTACTGTAAAAGTTTGGTGTCCGAGGACGATTAAGTTTCTGTAAAACTTCCAAGTGTAGGGGGGGGGGAGCTGGCAAATACCGGAAAAAGCTGCGTAGGTACAGCCGGCCCTCGGGGAGAGGAGAGCGCGCAGGCGAGACGGGGTGGGTGAGAAGCTGACCTGACAGCACAATTACAGAGCATCATAAAGCATGAAATTATTTTCCGGGCCGTGTTAGGAGAAAAGTCAACCTAAAACGGGACACTAGTGGAGGGTCATACGAAGTGTAATGTAATAGTTTCCTCAAATCTTTCTGTTCAGAAAAGCCCCGAAGCGTTGGCGAGTTTTAGGTCGGGTTCAGATGTTGGTCGGTATGAAGGGACGATAATTCCCCGAGACAGCTCAAGGCTTACGCGTGACATTTCCACGCCGTAATAATCTGTTAATGGGACTAATTTAGCCGCACTTCAAATGAACCGGTCATGGTAATTGAATCTTGGGATTTCTTATTTTTCTACGTTTTAAAACAAGGTCCTTAAACTTCCTGACTTTTCCATGAGCCGAATGTAACAGGGGACAGTTAAAGGTTAGGAAACATTAAAAGATGAGTTCGTTTTTCCTCATTTTGTAAAGGGTCTTCATCATTTAATAGAACATTACAGCTGAAGTTAGTTGGACAAAATTAAAACAAATGATGGCACTTTTTGATGGAGCAGGTAGTATTTGCACATTTCCCCACTTGGGTCATTAAACTTTCATCAGATCTCATCTAATCTTTCTCTAAACGGATATATACTGCAGCTATAAAATATTTTTGTTCCTAATGTTTTAAAGTATTACAGCTTTAAACTTTAATGCGTTTCATTCAAATTGAGGAATGTGCAGCTTTTCAAACTAGCGACAATCTCTTCATAAAACTGGATTCCTGCTCTCACTATATAAAAAACTGTACATTGCAAAGACATCTTGATAAAGTATTAAGTGATGAACTTTTAATTTGCCAAAAGTTCAGAATTATACTCCTAAATTGATTCCCATAACGCTTTCAACAGTAAAATTATGTTCTAATTATGTAGTTATTTTGTGTCACAATTTTCACAAAGTTCACAAAAAAACTTCTACTTCATTAGAAAACAGTGTTCAAACCCAAATTGGCTCAGAGGGATCAAACACATTCAGGTGTGGCTACAACCATAAACTGTGAATCTGTTTGTAGCTTTTGATGATCCATCAGTACACGTACAATGTTGTTTCGATGTACTTTTGATAGCATCTTGTGCTATCTTGCACTTTTACATCCATTTGTTTGTAGCCACCCCAATGGTTTGGTACTGGCAGTATTTCTTCAATGATTTTCACTTCTTTGGGACCAAATTGGACTCAAAACATTGCACTTTTCCTAATATAAATAACAAATGTAGAAAGAAGCAGAAAAAAAGTTTTAGCTCTTTGGGTGATAGAAATGTTTTTCACACCGATTGTCAACGTAAAAGTCTTTTAGGCAAACTTGTGATGTAATTTTAGTCTGTATACAGTATTACAGTATATTACCAACATCAGTATTGCTTAATTATAGCTTTTGTTCATCAATGGCAACACCAACATTTGCAACAAGTAGTCATCAACAACAATATCCTCTTGGCTTTATTTAGCATTATAAATTATTCTGATGACATTAAAACACAACATTTTGGACTTTGGTGACTCTTAGAGGTGATTTCACTTTACAATATACGGCGATCATCCCCCAGTGGGTCTGACCCTGACATCAATAGGATGAAAACAACACAGACTGCATCCATTTTTTTCTGGGATTGTCTCATTATTCTGTGTACAACAACGTGCGCCTTGAGAAAGAGGCTACAGTCCCATAAAAATCCCATAAATGGGGCTTTAACAAAGGCCTGAAAGTCCCAAAGTAATTCCAAAGAAAGGTCAGATTGTGTCTATTATCCAATGCTGAAACAACAACACCATTTTGCCCCAACAAGAAAAGCCATCGCGTGTAAAGGCTCAGCATGCATCATCTGACGTAAGTGCTTCCACAGGTTTCAGATTTCCTCCCACTCCACGGAGTTATTCATCTTTCTGTAGAATCTCTTCACACACACCCGGAGACACCGAATCTCTCTGGAAACAACAATACCGTCAGTAACTGTAATACTGTGCAGGTGTTAAATGATCCGGCAATACCAGCGAAGCCTCTCATCTGATCAAAAGCATTGCTGATGATGGTAGATGGTGTCAGGTCACGGATAGACCCGACGCTGTTCTGTCGTGAATACGGTTCACGCTGAGTTCACTGCAACACGGATGATGAAAAAAAGACAAAATAATTACAAACCGTGTGGGCGAGACAAAGGAAACCCCAAGGGATTAAACTTTTTTCTTTTAAAAACACCTCACCCCAAAAGAACAAAAAGGAAATAAAAAAAGCCAAAGTTAATAGAAACAGTTGAACTGAGATAAAAGAACAGTGAGCACAAGATAGTAATATGCATCTGATAAAATCATCAAACAGCATGAAAGAGAAATAACATTTCTAAATGATACTTTAACACAAGAATTTATCTGTATTTAAGTCTGAGGTCTGGTTTCTGACTCCAATTTCCCAACCGGTCCAGGTTGCGTTCAAAGACAAAACGGTCCAGAAGTTGTAAACAAAAGTCATGTGGTGGAAATGTTGTTCGATTATTGGTCATACAGTTCGCTCCTCGTACGACTTCAAAGTTCCCTCGACATGTGTTGGTGTGTTTTACGACGCCGTGACGAGTGTGTGGATGAAGCCAAGTGGTTACATAACTCATTTAGCAGCAGGTGAGTTATCTAGTTAGCTTGCTAATTCCACCTTTCATGCTACACTGGTTACAGAAAATGAGCCAAACAGCGTGCTGGGTTAGGTCGCTGGTTCTAAATGGTCCGTCCGTTGCTCGAGTGAGGTGGCAGGGCAGCTAAGTGCGCTAGCTAATTATTGTCTCATGTGTGGCCTGAATTCATTTCATTCAATTCATCAAATTCAGTTTGTAGCAAAAGTGCAAATAGGCTACTAGCTCACAAGTCACCAAAACAGGAAAAAAAAACAATTTTAACCAATGGAAAGGCACATAAATGGTACGCTTCCCGTCGATGGTTGGAGTGGAAATGTACCGCTCCAGAGTTCACTTGAAGCGGCCCGTGAACACCCCTTCGAGGCGGACCAGAGAGCGGTCGTTTGGTCCGCAGCAGAGTTCGAGTCCAGCGCTCACGCCGTCCTAAAAGAACCGCACCAAGGACGTAACAGGGGATTTTCACAGCTTTTTCCTCTGACAACGACGCTATGAGAGTGAACAGTAAAGTTATGGGTCATAAAGCTAAACAATGAACCAAAACTCAGTCACTGAAGCTCCGTAAAGCCGTAATCGTCTGAAGGTCGTCACTATGTGTGGCCCCTTTTCATTGTCACATTGTCATTAGTGTAGATACAAAAATATTCATTATGGCCGCTTTAAATATGCATTTTTTTTGATGTTAGAAACGTTAACTGCTCCTTGCATTTCAGTATCGACTGGACATGTTAAATTGGGACAGACACGTCAATTGCTATTGATTGGGTAGAGCGAAACAGGAAATAAACAGTTTTGGAAGTAATATGTCAACAATATGCCGATTTTAGAGGGTTACACACATCATTTCCCCAACAAAAAAAAAAAAAAAGAAACAAACAAGCAAGTTTTTTCCATTTAGTGAATTCTTTACTGTAGCAGCAAATGCACACAACCATATGCAGATGTAACATAATGACTTGTAGCAGCAACATAGAGGCAGTCGAGGTTAACTGAGACGCCTCATTAAATACTGTTGTGTGAACACAGTGAAAAGGCCACAATCTGTTTCACCTCTAAACTATCATTTTCCAAAACAAAAATCATAAAATATTAAATACAAAATAGATCTATTCTCTGATCGGGTTACCTCACTTATTTGGAAAATATATTATTGCAGAGAATGTATTTACATCCTGGCTTTAAGCGCCTCTGTGGCCCGTGAACAATATTTAACATAAATCAAATTACACAATCTCATAAATTAAATCAGAGAAAAAAAACAGTTAAGAAAAGCCCAAAACCAAAAGAATAGCACCCTTAAAAATAACCAAACCATCAGATTTCTAATACTAACATGATCTGAAATCAAAATATCACTATTTTTGGGATTCAATAACACCTCAGCAAACATTGACACATAACCTGGGATTGCTTAAATTGTTTGAAGGCAACATCATTGTAATACTTAAGCAGAGCGGACAGCATGTGTCGCTCCACTATTCACCTAAGGCATTAATAAATATTGATCTGGGCAGTGAGGCTGTTTGAAGATCAACCAAATAATGATGATTGATCTCCCGCTACCTGATTGTTGGATGCATGATTTTAAGTACACGTCATTATTGAGAGAAGGTATAGGATACTAGCTTTGAGAAAGAATTAGTCATCAGGAAGTATTCAAGCGTTATGAATGCAAAGTGCGAGTTAGAGGATAATATGTTTTTGCATTTTGTTTGACTTTTCTTTTTGCTACATGATACCTCCACAAAACCACAGTGGAAAGGTTATGAACCAGAGGGGATGCAGTTGTTAAAAAATAAAAATAAAATCATCAAGTGCTTCACAGTAAACACCGATTTGGTATTTTGTACGACAAAAGACTTCTAGCTTAATAAAGGGATAAATGTAGTTAGAAGTGATTTTCTTAGACGTCTAAATCTACTAAAACTATTGTTTCAGCGGTATTTAAATGACTATATTTCAGTGGGAAGTACATTTAAAAATAGTCTTTTAAATGCTGTTGAAATAACAGTTAAATGGAACTTACTCGTCTTGCGTATCCCAGTTTTAACCTAAATGTCTTCCGACCTGCACATCAACAAACGTGGAATATTTCCAACATTTGATTTTGATGTATTATCATTACAGGTGGCCTGTGACCCACAATGATTAATATATTTGTATCCCTCATTTCCACTTCATCTCAGTCGCATCGCAGCAGTGCGTCCGCCCAGTTCGGTCCAGTTTTGGATGCCAAGTTGCTTAATTTTTTTTGCGCAAACGTACCTGGTGGGAATCCCTTATTCCTCTTGGCAGCCACGGTAGTAAACATTTGATACACTTAAACTGTCGGCAATAGTTGGGCATAATAACCCAGGGAAGACCAGTGCGAGTATCAATCGTCGTAATCTCCTCCATCACTGCCATAATCTGCAAAGTGAGAGCCACAGAGAAATTAGATACACGTGTTTTACTTGTATATATGATGTTAATATTACCGTTGCATTTTACTGCTGTGGATGTACTGCTTTAATGTCAATGGACGTTATACTGTGAGTGGAGCTGCACTTCAAACAAGGGGTCGCTGGAGAAAAGTAAACACAGAGTACAATGTAAAAAGTGTCACTTGGCTCTCTGCAGGACGAACAATCCATCAACTGACTGACTAATTCTGCTTTAACTGTCCCGGAGTCTCCAGAGGTGCAGCTCTGAGGCTGACCCTGACCTGCGACCTCATCGTGGAGGAGGCAGGAGTACAAACAAAGAGTTTCCCTAAAGGAATCAATTAAGTGGCTCAGGACTTTTTTTTATTGCAGCAGTGTCAGGGACCTTAAATTTGAACACCCTGAGACGTAAAGTGAAGAAATTCAATCTTACCGAGGGCTCATTAAAAACAGGCCGGGAGTCTGAGCCCAAACAGAGCCGTGACCCACAGATTCATTGGAAAAAGTAATTCCAACTATTTCACAGTCCAGACACTCGGAGTCCGACTGAGAAGTGACAAAGCAGTCTGCCACTGTTAGTGTCAACTAGATTCAAATGTGCAAATCAGGCAAAAATCTCACTCTAAGCAAGTGAGAAGACTTTCTTTGAATCGAAGTCAAGAATTATGAATTCTGCACTCTTTCTGATTCTGTCTGCTTTCAAGAAACAAACAGTTGATTGATATTTGATTGGTCAATCAACACGAAAATGTATCAAAAACAATTTTCTGCAATATGATGATTTGAAGATTCTGTATATAATTAGGTTCTTAAATTTTTAGGACTTACATTTATACTCAAACCTTTAATTTCAAATAGTTTTAAGCCATGCACTGTACTTCTACACTCATTTTTCATTTGTACTGTCTTGTATAGTAAGTGATTTGAAGACTCCAATTTTTGGGGATGTTTGGGAAAATGTAATCAATAAATTAAAAACAAATCAACAGAATATAATTTGCAGCAGCGACAGACACTGAAAATTCATGATTGAAATTGATTTGTTGAGGAAACGGGTCGAAATAATCTACACTGTCAGATTTGTTTTACTCATCTTTTAGACAAAAATCATAGAAAAGATGACTTCATACGATGTGGGTACATATGTATTTTTGATCAACTGCATATGTATATACACTTTGTGTTTAAAAGAGGGTTTAGAAAATCATACTAATATTAAATGTGAAAGATATAAAAATGTATGATCAGAACGGTGGGAATATTGTACAATTAAGCTAAATGTTACTTTCATATGATAAAAGGCTGTATATTGTTAAAAGGGAACATGTTGCCACACCTGTAGAACAAATGTTTTGTGTTACTGTGTTGTATTGTCTTTTTGTGCTTGTTATTACCTACAGCCCAAAATAAAATTCAACAGATGACACTGTGTGCGTGCGTGTAAACTGACCGTTGCTGCCCATCAGATCCATGGCGCTGACACACGCCTCCTCTTCGTCCTCGTCTTCCTCTTCCCCAGCTGCATCGTCGTAGACGACCGGCCCGCTCTCCACCACCACTCCGCTGGCGGGGGCTCCCACGGGCACCGGCAGGGGGTTGGAGTTGGCAATCTGGGCAAACAGGAAATATTGTTGGTGGTGAGCAGGCGTGCGTTGTTGAGTATTTTTAATATTTTCCTCTGCGTGACACACAAGTTTCCCCGGGGAAATCTAAGCTAGATCTGATCTCATATGCCCCACTTCCTTTAAAATGACAAAAATAATAAACAGCAGTACGGTAGTGATGGGTGTGTTGTGAGCTTCAGGGCAGGTGGAGGGCACACAGTAAAGGTACGAGATATTTCATCTGCCACAGCATCTCCTACATATGACTAAATTCAGCATCGGAGCGTGACCACAACCTTTATTATCTTACGTTACATTATTATCTCATGTGGGATTCTACTTGTGTACTCGATATCATACAAAAGGGTTGGAAATGAACCAGAGCCTCCAGGGTAAAATACCCTTCAGAGGTCATAAAAAGTCTGTGAAATAAAAAAAATGAAGGGCGGGAACATGATCGTGGGGGTAAAACTTTAATTAGAGTGCCCTGTTTTGCTTTTCACCCCGTTCACATAGTCTTAGTCGAGAATGAATATGACAACTTTCCTCCCGTGGGGCAACTGCTGGGGATTCAAACAGTGTGTGACCAGGAGAGCCTTTCCAGTTGCATGCTGGGAGACCAAAATGAAGCTGTTTTTTTTTTTGTTTTTTTAAAATCAGAAAACAAGCTGCCCTGAAAACAGGAGGAAATGTTGGCACCAGTAAGAGAAAATAAACAAATGGTATAATAAAAAAAAGTCAGAAGAGGACAGAGAGGGGACATTTTTCCAGCAGTGGAAACAATGACAAAACAAATGTCAAGAGTTAAACTCAGAGTATGAATGTTCCACTTCATATTTTAGTACATTTTCCCACAAAAAGGACAGCAGTTACATCAAATAAACACTGAAAACTAAACTTAAAAACACAAAATATAGCCACTCACACAGGCACGAAAATATGTCCAAGGGTGCGTTTAGAATCAGAAATGAGTATTGGACATTTCCACGGTATGAGACGCCGTACAACACATCAATATGGCTTCACGACAAATCAAGTCACACTTATTGTACTTGATATTCAGCACGATCTGTTTTTAAAACTGTTCTGTCGGACAAAGAAAATTTCCCATCGGAAAACACTCATCTGATCTCGTCCTGAAGAAGTACTTCAATCTGAGCTGTATTTATTTTGCTTAGTGATAAACTGTACAGATATCAAAAGGCAAACAAACTGCTTCACCAGGGAGGACGGGAGTGCGTGGTGTGGAGGATTTCATTTCTAGCTGCCGTAAGCTAGAGAAACTAATAAAATATCTAAAACCAGACTTCTCATCTTTGGAATGAAACAAATCTACATTTTTTGCCGAGGAAACCCATCATCTTCAGTTTTTCCACAGCGACTAAAAGGAAACCTGCATGTTATCACTTTCCTTTCAGCCAGAGCTAATTATAAAGCTGGAGGAGAAGCAGGTGGAGGGTCCACAGTGTGATGGAGAGATATTTCTGTTCTCCTAAGCAACAGCCTGTTCGAGTCCCCGCTGGGCCGCTTCCTTTCTGCCATCTCTCCCTCTAATTTGCCTCCTTCCATTCCTCCCAACTTTTTTTTTATTTCATGTTTGCCTCTTTTATTTTACCCACATCCTTCCTCACTTCATCGTTCTTCCTTTGCACATTGATTCTCGTTTTGGCTCCCGACTCTCCCTCGTTCCTTTGCCGCTTTTCTGCACTTCTTATGCATTTTAACCCTAACATTTTTATTTTACCAAACAATTATGTAATGAAAAAGTAGCAAAAGCATAAAATATCCTCCATGAAAACCCAGTGTTTTCCTTCCCTTTCCCCTCAGTGGATCCCAGCTGACTTTAACCTCACCGGGCTCCTCATCTCAGGAGCTGGACGCCTCATTAACTGCCAGTGAACACAGGCAACAATGCAGAAACATTGGAAAAAAATAATTAAAAAGAAAACATAACAGCATAAATACGCTGCTCCAGATTAATTAGGAGGTGAGAGCTGTTAAATGGGTCAGGATGAAGGGTCTGTGCCAGGAAATAAACTGCGGAGAAGGACGAGCAAGATGTTTTTCTGTCGCTATTACATTACTGTTTATATTTACACAGAAATACTGTTGCACTACAAACATCGTGTTGCGTGTTAGAAGCAGAGAGGCACACTCTGGAGCATTTACACTGCGTCTCAGTGCTTTAACTGCTCATTAGGAGAGAGAAGGCAACTCGAAGTAACTACGGGAAGCAACAGCTCGGAGAGTTTTATCAGGGTGAGGATGTTGACTTGTGATCGCCTGCAGTTACTCATGCATGGAACAACCGGCAGGACGAGATTAACTGAGAGCAAACCGCAGACTGGATTAAAGCGTGGCATGACAACCAGAAAGTTAAGTTAACCACGTCCCTGTTGTACACGAAGAGGACTTTTTCCAGATATAAATCACAAGCAAGCACATTTTGTGTAGCAGTTGATGGGTTCTGGCCAATTCTAAGTATCAATGGATTAATCAGGATTTAAATAATTTCTAGGAAGCAGATAAGAGTGGCAATAAAATAAAAAAAAAAAAAAAAAAAAACAGCATTTACTGCCTAAATCCACAATCCAAATGCAAACAAAAGCAAAATGGAAACCTGCTATTATAATGCAGTAATTAAGTTCCTCTCCGGGCATGGTTAAACCTCATCTTTGTTCTTAAGAATTACACATTTAGAATCCTTTTATGCGTTAAAATGGCTTAAATGTAACTCTACACCTTTGCCTCATTTATTATGCGTGTATCTATGAATATGAAAATGAGTCCGATTGAATCTGAAAATTATCGTGAGACCATCATGTTTCCTCGCACTCGCTGTGTTCCCAGGATAAATGGATGGAACAGCGTCAGGCTCCAATATCAGTTTTATGGCTAATGATATGCTAATGATATTGAACTGCCTGCAGCAGCAAGTTGACTGGATTGGTTCTTTATGTTTGTGACGTTTATGTCTGTCTGACACATCTTGTTGCATATAAAAAAAAAAAAGACCGCATGGACTTTGGGCTCTGTACGTTAAATGTGGGACTATTTATTCATATTTTGCACTGCAGCTCCACTGTCATTTGTTATTTGTCATATTCTATTTTAGCTTTAGTTTCTTTTATATTGAGTCTTATGTAAAGCACTTTGAATTGCCTTGATTCTCTTCCTGTGTCAAAGGTAAGACCTTTAAGTCTCCGATAACTTCAATATCTGTAATTCTGCTCGTTAGTTCTCACACTGAAATTATTCTAACTTTGTGTATTTACATCTCGTCTGTTTTAAGACAGAAAGCGCTGAACATTCAGAGCTCATTCAGCCCTCTGGGTCTCAGCTTCTTCGGGGTGAACGAGGAGGTCACTGCGTTTCTACAGGACGAGCTGAAAACGCCGCACATCATGTGGTCTACCGCCGGCCTGGCCTGACAGCTTCTCTGAGAACCCAACTTTAAATAAACTCAGCCATCAATTGCCAAGCATAATTGCATAAGCAGACTACAGCTGCAACACCAGAGTGACTGTCTGCAGTTCAAAGCCCCTCTCCCGTGACCTCATCATCCCTTTCTCTTTTCTAAGCCTCTCTGAAAATCCCCACGTCTCACACTGTGCCGTCGGCTCCCGCCACCAGAGTTTTAGAGAGTAGAAGAAGAAGAAGGGAGAGGGCAGCAGAGAACAGCTGGGCCACTTTCAATTGGCAGAAATCAACTTGTTACTCCTTCTCTGTCTTGTAAAGTGATAGTTTCCTCCCTCGGCTTGTTTGAAAAATGTACAGCCTAATCGCTGGGTCACTGGAGCGGGCGAAGGGAATCGGTTTGTTGTTAAGCGCCCAACAGAACGAGTTTGGCGAGCAACACCCAAAGCACAAACATCTCTTTTCAATCTGGCCCTGCAACATTACATAAGAGGAGCGGCGAGCGAGGAGCAGCCTCAGCCAATGGCGACGGTTCCCAGAGGAGTTGAGGGGGTTGCTAAGTAACAAGCCTTGTTGACCCGGCCCCTCGTGGCAATGTTTTCTTCCTGGTTGACAGAGCCCGAGCTCCCGAGCGCCTCCATTCAGAGCTGCCAGCAGCACATGATAGAGAGCGAGACAAAGACGAGGAGGAGGAGGAGGAAGGAAGGAAGGAATGTGGAGAAGGAGAGGAAATATAAAAAAAGGAGAATGACGGGAAAGAGAGGACAGCAGCAGAGCGAAGAATTAACGGGAAGAGATGAGGAGGACATGAGGGAATGATGAGGAAGGAAGGAAAGGAGAGGGAGATTCAAAAGAAGATCAACAGCAGGAAGTGGATGGAGAAGGAGAGAAACAGTAATGGAGTCTTTGAAGATTTTTTGCCCCATTGTAAAGTTTTCTTTGAGTGACATCTGTAAATTTCCTCAACTTAGGCACATATTAGTCATCTGTTGTAGGTGAAAGTGACAAAGCTGCTATTCCTGCAGTGGCCCCTCACTTTTAAACCAGCGCAATAAAGCATGCAAAGGAATTCATTTTGACTTTTTTCCAAGAAATATCCACGACATCCTATATACCCATCGAAAATACATCGAAATACAATTAAAACCAAAGTTGTAATCTTTAAAAACGTAAACTTTTTTGACTTTTTTAGTCCAGTCTTAATATACAGCTACATTTCTCACCGCTCTGTGTTGCTCCAACAATAAAATTCAACTTTGGGAAAACAAACTCAGCAAGTTCTACAAGCCTCTGATCAATGAAATGTATCTTAATTTATCTCTATTAAATCTTCACATGCTGTCAAAAGCTATGCAGGCATTCTGACTGGGATGCTGACAAAGCCGATGGCTCTAAAACTATAATTCCCATGAGCCTTAGCGGCTGTTACTATGGAAAAGAGGCCAGTTTAAGGTGCGAATCAGAGCTGCTCAAAACACTTTGTTTTTGCTGTGAACAAAATACATTTCAGGGATTCTGAATTCATCCTTAATTGATCGTGGTTGACTTCTTCCCTTCAGTTTTTATATCCACAGACATGAAACTTTGGCTTTTTCTCCCAAGATCCAAGTATCTTTTGTTAAGAGTTTTATGTCACTCCGACTGTCACCCAACGCTGTTTATGCTGAAACTGAACAGGACTTTAACTTTCCAAACATCGGAATCCCGAAATAACTCCTGCCACTTTGCTTCTTTGTGGAGTGATGAAGAGGAACATGGCAGTGAAGGGAGAAGTAAATCATAGGAAATAAGACAGATCAGCACGAAGGGAAGAAAGTAGTTATAAATGTGTAAAATGAGATATGAGGGGAAGGAAAAAAAAAGAGCAGTACAGAGTAACTGAAGTCCAGAAAGGCAGATTTAAGACTTTGAAGATGATGTAAAGCTACCTGTGATTGAATTCGGGTCCAATTTAAAAATCACATTAAGCAACAAAGTTTGAGAAACGGGCCTGTGTCTCCCTGAAGATGGCGGCTGAAAGCTGTGAAGCTGTAAATGGGCAGAATGAGGACATCCTGTTCAAAGCCATGAAGTCTAACTGGGTTTAGTAAATTAGATAGGGCACATATTGTATTCTTTCTGGATTCATCTTAAAAGCTGACGACGGGCCAACAGAAGCCCATCACTGCAGGGTGGTAAAAAAAAAAAAAAAAAAAAAAAAAAGACCTCTAAAAGTGCTGTTCAAGACATTTTTATGTTCAAGTTTAAGACCGTAGTTATTTTAAGACCCTGTCAGAGTTTTTTAGGAGCAGTGAACGCCCGGGAGGGAGAAAGAGAGCGGAGGAGGAGGAGGAGTAATAACGGAAGGGCAAACAAAGACGAAGTGAGGTTCACCTCTCACACGGCCTGTTTGGAGATTTATCCCCCCGTCCGCTCTGCAGGAGATCTGAGCAATCAGCAGTTAGATTTTAATGGCCGACTGACGGGGAATTACAGTTTCTAACAGTCACAGCTTCATTATGTGGAGACAGGAAGCCCCTGGGTTTGCATCGCCTTTAAAATACTGTAGTTAAAAGTCAGGTGATACTCTATATATTGTTTTTATTGTCAACCGAGACCCCAACAAACAATGAAGGTATCTATTAACAAGTATTGTGTGTGTGTATCCAAAGTTTAATATATATATCTTATTCCTCTGTGCCATAGAGCTCCAGGTTTTTGGCAGAGTTCACCAAATTAAATTTAGGATGCTTTTGATAGCACAAAAAAATGCAATTTATTCTTTTTCACTGTCATACTTTGTACATGAATCCATATTACTTTTTTGTCAGTCCTTCCCAGCAGCATATAACAATAATTCTTGGTAATATACTGAATATATTTAAGCTACTTGGACCAAGATAAACAGGTAACTGATTAAAAAATAATTAATTGATGAAGTTAATTGATGTTTTTGCTAAGGTTGACCTTTGCCCATTATGAGTTGAGTTTTCTAGCGACTGTGGATGGCAGTTGTAATAACAATAACAATTAAATTATATATAATAGAAAAAAATCATTAAACATACTGCAGTTTGTACTGATGACAAATATCTATCATAGTATGTAACAAACTATATGTTAGTGTATTTTATCATATTCTAGTAAATACTTCTGTATCACTGAACTTCGAAATGGTACAGATAATTATTTGTTGACTTAAGAAATGTAACTTTTTTCTAGTCGCTTTAAAAAGACAGTTGGTTTCCGGTAAATAATAGAAGTGACAGTAATGCCCCTGTAGAGTGTGTGTGTGTGTGTGTGTGTGTGTGTGTGTGTGTGTGTGTGTGTG
>CALSCE010000197.1:1028355-1044328 GCA_943593645.1 Bovichtus variegatus
CACACACACACACACACACACACACACACACACACTTTTTTTTTTGTAAAAATGTAAAAAGATACAATAGTTTGCGTTATGTTGTGCACAATTTGATACTTATAATTGTGCAATAACAAAAATTACGATAAAACTGCACATTGTTTCCGTTCCGGTAAACAATCAGAGTTTCTCACCAAAATTAATTAAGTGAATTCTTGACGCGTAACACAAAAAGCTAAACGCATTTCCTTATTAAAATCCTACATTTTTAACATCCAGTCTTGGATGTGAACTACAATTCCCGCGTACACGATACAAAGAATACGGAGTCCCAGATATAAAAAACACTCCATAGTGTTACTAGGGGTCAAAAACAAAAAACAGGCGTACATTTGTACTAATAATAATAATAACAACTGTGGCATCAAGAAAAGAAAAACAACTTGATTTTAGTTGATCTGAAACCCGTTGAAATGCTCTTATGGCACTGGTGGATCTTTTAGTTCAGCCTTTAACAGAATGAATCACAGTGACTTGATAAGAAGAGTGTTTGTTTCACTGTAGGCCAGAAGCTCATCTCTTCAGAAAGGAACGCTGTGTACTGAACATCCTCCTCTTTCTGCTGAATCACATCGCATCCTCCTCCTAATCTGCTCTAAATCACACTGGAAATCCCTCCAGCCTCCTCAGCTCCTACTTCCTCCTCCTACCTCTCCATCATGCACAATTATTATAGTTTCACATGACTGTTACCCTGCTGCAGCTCTGACCTTTAACCTCCGTATTATCAGTTTGTACACGTTTTAAGAGCAACGCTACCATTTAAAATTCAGGGGGAACTTTGTCTCTATATCCATCCTTCAGATATTTAGCCTGAAACTGCAGCATTAACCTGTGGGTCAGAGAGATCAATAAGCTGCTGTGTTTGTTGTTCATCCTGCAGAGGGAAGTGTTCAGACCAACATTAGCACCGTACGCCTCCCGATTCATTTCAATGAGACAGAAAAAAACAGCAAGGTTGTCCGTGCATTTTCCAGTTTTGCTGTAACACAATGCAACCACGTGCTGTTAGACAATCAAATAGATGTTGCGAGGTTTACCCTGAAATACCTTGTTGTGCAGATTCATGTAGGAACTATTTCCTTTCTACCAAACTACACCCGCCAAGCGTATGACCACGCAGAAGGAAGCGTCTACTCATGGCTTGCGTTTACTCAACATGTACTGCGGTTGCACTGATTTCTGGGCCATTTTCAAGCTTCCCTTTTCAACATACGTTTGATCTCAAAGGGGAAAACCTTGTGAAATAAAGGCTGAGTCAAATAAAATAATGTGGGTGTAGCTATTGGAGCTCTATTTTGACTGTAGATGTTAAATCACAGCGCTGAGGAACACCTTGCTTACCCACAATACCGACTATAATTGATTAATTGAATTGATATTTACCTCTCTGTTGGGTTTTTAAATGTGAGCTACACTAATAATCTTAATTTTTAGGTTTCTCAATTGAAATTCTAGAAAGTGTGTGTAATCTGTGGCTTAAACTATGGCAAATCTGTGAACACTGATACAAGGGTTTATATAGTAAACGCACTTTCATTCCCATCTGCTGTTCTTAATCCTCGTGTTCAGTCATTGTTCTTAATTGTTGTGTCAATTACTGTCTGTAGTGGCTGTTTGTCTATATATACACACACGTTATGTTAGGTTATACACCCGTATTAAACTGTAGTATTATGTGTTTTTATTGTCCAAAAGCCTAACCATGGACCCGGTCTGCAAATAAACTACGTGTGGAAGACCTACATACACTGCATCGGTTGCACTTTATTTAAATTTCTTCATATACCGTCATAGAAGATTTTAGTCACATGTTTCTCGGTCAGGTCAGTCATCCAGTCTACAGATGGAAAAGTACCAGCTCCATCATCAATAACTGCTTTTCGAGAGTGTTTTAAGTGTTTCCGGTTGTATTTTTCCTGTGTCTTCTCTAAAAGCTCTGTCTGTTTCCCTCTTTTAAAGGTCGCAGTTCTTCTGTTGGACTGCGTCGTCTCTTCCTGCCTCCTTCACCTCTACAGGGAGGTCACAGCTTTCTCGTTCCCTCCAACACATTTCTCTTTTTCCGTCTGCCCTCTCCCCTCTTAACTTTCTATAAAAAGCTCCTCGCGTCTCTCTTTTACCTCCTTCACCTCCTCGAGTCAAAACACTTTGCCGTTTAATCCGGTTTAAAAAAGTATTTCTGATTGACAGCTGTGAAGATGTTGCTGAAGCATTTTTGTGCAAAAATCATATTTACTTTAGTTTAAATTATTATGGACCACTTAATTTTTTTCCCCTTTTTTTTAATAGTTAAAGTATATGCATGTGAGCAATTAATAAATAATAAATTCCCCTCATGAGCCAGAATTCTCCGCTTCAGTAGCACTGACATACACCAAACTTTCCAGTTTAATTCCTCTCTATATTCTGAAGGTTTTTACAGAAGAGTTTGTTCACAATGTCATTCAGAGCCTGATTTAAATCACATTTATACCTAAAAATATGGCTGTTGACAGTATTTTCTGATTTATCCAAAATTCCCTCTTTAGAAACCTTTCACTCTAAAAAGTCAACTAAATGAAACTAGCATTTTGAACCTGGCTTTATTCAAAATAGCACATACTTAATAAGCTAATGCACCATTTGCATATTTAAAATAGAAAACTTGCAATACAAAAAATTATTGTCTTAATGCAAGTAATCAACGGTGTAGTTTCATGGTGATATTCACCTGTAGTGTCTCCGCTTAATCGGGTTTCTAGAGTATTTAAAGTAAATATAAATGATTTGTGGCCTCAATCAAGGTCACGCTCTCCTCTTTCTCCTTCAAAGTGCACTGTACATGAAAATGTCTGTGTACTTGTGAGATTATTGTGTTTACGAATTAACACCAACTCTTTCAGCACATTGTGCCTCGACTCTTCTTGCTTTGAAGTCTTCAATATCAACCAACCTTTACCAGCATCAGAAACATGAGCAGCCCGAATTGATATAATCCCACTTTAACATGTAGTCTGACACCTTAATACAGAACTGTAAATCCAATTTAAAAAGTGATAGTTCAGATGTTTGGAAATGGGATTTAATGAGCCGTGTCCGAAGGGGAAATGAAGATGTTCCATCTGTCTATATCTCTCACAAAAGCAACCAGACTCCATTGACAAAAACAGCAATTTTACCTTCCACAAAAGTTACTCAATTACACAAACTAACTAACCAATCGAGGCAGCATCTTTGGTGTTCTGCGAGGTAAAATTACTTGTTTTTGTCAATGGAGTCTGGTGGCTTTGAAGAGACTATAGATGACGGCTTCAGTTCACCGTGAGAACAAGCTGTCCAACGGTAAGATTCAAGACTCATGGTGCTGCTTCAAGACTCATGGTGCCGCTTCAGGACACTGGTACTGGCCTACCGTGCTGTGAATGGACCAGACTCTTCCTACATCCAGGCCACGGTCAAACCACACACCCCGGCTCGCTCACTTCGCTCTGCATCAGCCAATCGGCTCGCTGCTCCCTCCCTGGGACCCAGAGACCCCTCAAACAAAAACCCATCTGTTTTCTATCCTGGCTCCAAGATGGTGGAACGAGTTTCCCATTGATGTCAGGTCAGCAGGAAGTCTTCACACCTTCCGACTGCTCAAAAAGGTTTTTTTTTTGTTGTATTTTGCACTTAAATTGGTTGGCTTATTTGAAGCTAGTGGATGAGTTTTTATTCTATAGTTTCTGTATGCTGCACTTACATCGGTTTGGCTTATTTGAAGCTATTGTTCTGCACTTATATGACTATTTGAAGCTAATGTACTTGCAAGATTCTCGCCGTTCGAAGTCGTATCCTCATGATTGTTTGCACTTATTGTAAATCACTTTGGACAAAAGCGTCTGCTAAATGAACTGTAATGTATTGTAATGATAAAGCAATGAAAATATTCTAAACATAGCGTACACTTAAACCGATTTGATAGATTTTGTGGGCCTTTCTTTTAAGTGGCTAAAATATGTTTTGCTGCTGACCCGGTTCACAGCAGTACATTGCTTGGCTTCCTGCTGGTACTACTGTCTGCTTCTCCAAATTGGGGTCATGATGACCACCATCTACTGTAGTAAGTATCTCACACAACCCCACTTCAAAACCTCCAGAATATCCCTTTAAGTGCAAATGAAAGTGTATTAAATTGCATCTCGATAGGAGACTAACTACCAAACGTGCTGTTTCCTGAGTATTTTTTCTTTTACCGTCAACATTTTAGAGCAAATACAATTCTCTCAATTTTCTTTCATTATCTTTCATCCCTTTCTTCCTGTATGCTCTCTTTTCAGTCTCTTGAACACCAATCCATTCGACGTACTTTCGTACTTCAGCCACGCTCGCTTCAGTAACGCTTCACGACTCTCCGTTGGCCAATCCAGACTTCTTCCTCCTCTGCACGGAGGTCAAACTAGGACATGTGTCGCTGTAGCCTCTCATGCTCAGCTCTAACCTGCACTTTCCTACAAACAACCAGCGTATTTCTACCTTACAGAGACGTCAAACCACAAAACATTACGTCCGTCTCCCATCTATTAGTCTCAGCCTCTCCCTCCTGTCTGTCTGTCTCACTTTCTATCCTTTCACTAGCTTTCTCCCTCTCGTCTGTCTCACCCTCCTCCCCTCTCTCACTCATCCACTCCGCCACGACTCTCTCTGTTAGGCTATCAGTCTCTGCTGAGCTTAGCGGCTCGTTCCTAATCAGCTTACTGCCAATGAGACTAAGCCTGAGCTGAAAAGGCGATTGAGGGAGGCAGTTTAGCCACTGGCTGACAACTGGCAATAGCTGGGGGATGGTGTCAATAAAACTTAGCAGAAAAGGGGAATAAAATATAAAAATTAAACTAATATATCATCTTGGGTTTTAACAGAGTGGAGACCGACTTGAGAGTGAAGATAAAGAGGGACAAAAGAGGAAGTATCTCAATGTTAAAGCATCCCTTCTTGTGGCTTGAGGGGGAAAGTCTTCAGCTGCTAAGCTACGCTGCGGCTCTGTGAGGCCATGAACTACCACAATAGTATCAACTCTTTTAGTGTCAACATTTTCGGTTGCTGGCTGGGCTGTTTTTTCTTTTTCTCTGTGGCTAAGCTGTGGATAAAAACTGGGATGTTTTCCAAATGGCCCAGTTTTAGAGTTCCCCTTGAAATTCCAGCCCTGGCTGTCCCATTAGTTACAGTGCGAGGCGCACTGGAGAACAAAGGTTTGGCCGTTGAAAGCTGTTTGGATGGAAAAGGCTGCGGAGAGAAAGCTGCTGTCGCTGCTGCGAGCAGAGCCGGATGTCCAGAATCAAAGAGATGCTCTCATTTCTCAGTGCTGCATGAGAAATGGGTTCGTCTGAGCAGGGTGGGGGGATTTAAATATGTGAACACGTCTCGGGATGAGAGTGGAAGCTAAAGACCTAAATGTGAATGCATGTGAAACGTGCATCACTTAACATGCAAACCAGCAGTGGACTATCTCCACAGGCCTGTTAGCCTCTGGCATGTAGCATCATGTGTGGACTAGCACGTCATGGCATCACTGGACAGATTTCGAGGCAAAAACATTCAAAGTACTAAAATCACTTTGGAGCTCATGTTAACATGTTATCTCATCAAGCACTAACACCATGCATGACTGCTGTTAAGTAACAGATTCATAATTCCTCATTTGGGTGTTTTTCAGATGTTCCCCTCTGTACAGTACATGATAATACTGTATATCCTAGAAACGTCTAAAAGGACCAAAGCTACAGGTAACTTTTAAATTCTTAGGACGTTTACTGAAAAGAAGGATGTCATTTGGTACCAAGTATGGAGAAAATGGATGAAATGGCAGTTTAAAATCTTTCATTTGTTTAATTCTAACTTATTGTTTGTATAACAGTCAGGACTCAGTGGGTCAGCTGACCATGCAAACATGTAAAATTCCTCTACAGGCCAGTATTGAAGCGTTTCTTTCTTCCTCCTACATAGAAACTCAACACAACCACCGAAAACAACAACTCAGAATATCGTGAAAAGATTCATGATCATTTGTAGCAGAAAACTTTCAGAACTACAGGATTTCGTCAAATCAAGTGTTTCTTTACATTGTACTACGGCTACTTCTGTCCACTGTATAAAGTATGCCACAACTTTAATTTGACGTACCTTAGGACTGCTAAATATTTGAAAAGAAGTGACATTGGGATTAAAAAATAAATAAATTTGATACATATTGCAATATCAAAAAATAAAAGGATTTTTTTTTACCAGAAGACGACAAAGTATCTGTTTTTGGTCAACAGCATCCTTTCTGTAGCCGGAATTTCAGAGGGCAATATTGCGCGTTTTACTATACCACATGTATTATATAGTATCTGACAGCTGTAATTACTTTGCATATTAGGATTTTACAAACAAAACATGTGATTATCTTTTAAATATGAAGTTTTGTTATAGATTTTACTACCCAACAGTATAAAGAGAAGATGAAAGCTGCACAGTGACCAGCTCTAATACTGAAATGCTGCTGTTACTCTATTGGACATTAATAACCATTTAATGCTATTGTTTTCTCTTATTCTTCTTTTGTTTTAGGAGTTTTATACTTTGCTCCTGAAGAACTGATATTTGAATTTAACGGTATTTTAATAGTTTAACAATAAATCCCTCTGAAAGGATCATAATAACTACTTACTTACTTTTTATACTATTGCTGATAATACATCTACATTTGCATGAATCCATCACATTACTTTCAATCAATTATTTTTACATTGTGGCATTGCTCCTTTTAAGTAAAGATGTGCGCCAAACAAATAACCTTGACTACATGAAGGAACTCGTTGCAAAATTGCACAATCAGCTTTTAAAATGAACAATTGTTGAATCCTTAATTCCTGGAAAGCTCATGTTTTGCAGAAACAAGCTTTTAATCTCATCAGCAATATGTGGCACGTCACGTGTCTGGTGGAGAGTCCCTGTGAGTGTGTGTGTGTGTGTGTATTAGGTGGGGGCTCTGTGCGTCTGTTTGCCTGTCTGATAACCTCCACCAGCATCCAACGGCTCATTGGCCACAGTTTGCAGGGGGGAGGAGAAGGGAGGGGGTGCGCTGCAGGATCAGAGGCTGACAGGGAGGGGCTGCAAACCACAGACAAATTATACACCCTCCCCTAACACAGCTGGTCACATAACAAGGAAAAACATCCTCCTCCATCGAGTGTGCTGTGCAGGAAAATATGATACAAGCGTCAGAGTCCGACCCCCCTTTTCCCCTTCACTGCGAGTGGAGATTTAACTGCTCTCAGTTTTTCCTGTTTCTGTAAAGTTTTTTTTAAACACTCAAATGACTTATTGACTTTCTCTCGACACCTGCTCTGACAGGCTGAAAACCCAAAATGGGAAGTATTTCCTTTTTCTCCCGTGCTCTGGCAGAGCCGTGCAGAAGTGGTGGCAGCGGCAACATCTGGCCAGAAAACTGCTGAGTTCTGCAGTTTGTCCTCAGCGCTGGCGAAGTCTGTGGGCCCGATTTACATTTCTGGAAAACCAACACAGACCAAAGTGGTTGCCCCGACTCCCCCTCTCTCTGAGGAAAAAAAAAAAATGCAGTGAGGAATTCTCTTTCTTTTCTTTCTCCAAAAAAAAGCTCTGGAATCAGACAAGTTCTCTAAAAACAGAAGAAGAGGGGAGGGGGGGCTTTGAATGGGGAAAGAACAGATGAAGGAGCAGAGAAGCGAGAGGAGAAAAAAAATATCACTGGAGGGCAATTATCTGGGCTATTTCTGGAAGACTGCTTTTCCATCCTCCAGTAGGGATGGAGGGAACAGGGAGGGTCTGTTTGGCAGCTGGCTGGAGGAGGTGGAGGGTGGAGAGACAGAAGGAGGGGGGTAGAAAAAGAAAGAGGAATAAGTGAACGAGTGCATGGGACGTCTGAAAACTTAAGACTGTCCAGAACAGTGAGTACAGCAGGGCGCTGAAGGGCCGAGGTAGTAGAAGTACAGAGTGAAAGACGAAAACAAGGAGTGGGAGTGACGTAAAGAGCCAAAGACCTTCATACTATGAAGTGTAGTCATGAGCTAGAAAAGACACGTAGTAAAAGTTCATGTTTTAAGGCAAAAAGGGAAAATTTCCAAATGGATTATGCAGCGAAACAGAGGACAAACGTAAATGTCCATCTCTTGGTTTATAATGAGATAAAGATGAGACATCACCCTGAGTTTAAAACAGGAAATATGTGAAAATAGAAGACAAACTGAAAAAAGACAGAACCAAAATATATATCCCGGGAGGTCGGGAGATGATTATAAAAACAGGAAAATTGAAGCAATACTGTGAAAATACTGAACTGGATCTCTAAATGACTATGAAACACACAAATCTTTGGTTTAATCAACAATAACTAAGCGCATGTGAACTTTAAAGCTGCACAACTCCATACATTTCTATAAACAATGGACCAAATGACTACCGTAATGTGAAAGGTGTTTCTCTTTGTGATGAACCCACAGAAAACTATCAGAGTTTAAAGTTCCCTCAACTCAGAGCGTTTTAGCTTCTTTCAGCTTGTTGTTTTGGGTTTTTTACGGCCCACAACTTTACCGCTTTGGTTCACATTAACTGCTCTTATTGATGATGTTTCCAGCCAAAGCAGGCAGATGTTTTTTTTTATCAAACAAGCTTTAATAATGCACTACCTGCTCAGCAACAAACAGCCAGCAGACAATGTTAGCAACTATCTTGTAAACATAGTAGAGCATTTAACAGATAAAGAGCCGGATATCTCTCTCAGGGTTTAAAAAGACAGCCAAACCAGAGCTTAAGGATTTCAAATGCTAATGGTACTTTCCAACTGTTGAATGTGTAAATTAGCAGCAGCAGCTTCTTCTCCCATGCAGGTGTTACATCTAGAGGTTTGGAGACTAATCAGATGCCAACATACTGTGCAGTGGTTTACAATACAATGAGAAAAGCTGGGTTCATGTAATCTACTAAATTAATGGAAAAATAAAATCCTCTCCGACCTCTAAAAACAATAACAAGTAAAGTAAGTCGTCAGCAGAAGCCAACAAGCTGTAACGGCAACAATTTCACCCTTTTCGTGTACTCAGTGCTCTCATCAAACTCGCCACTCTGTCGTCAGACCAATTCTGCTGCTCATTTTGAAGTCCTGTGATCAAACTTGTCTGAGTGAAGTGAGACAAATTTACACCACTTTTTTTTTTTTTTTTTTTTTTTAAAGTGCAAACACTTCAGAGAGATCAAGAGAAGAGATGAAAGAGACACAACTGGGAGGAGGGGAAAAAAAAAAAAAAAACTGAAAAAGAAGACCAGAAAAGCAAAGAACTCGTTAGCGAGTTGCAAAAGCCCAAAGCAAGAGCAGACCTGATGGTGCAGAGTGATACAACAGGCCTGTAGCTGCTGCTGAAGGCTTTTAACTGAGAGACACAGCGAGGATTAGAAAAGTAGGCGAGATAATAGAGGACAGGCGGAGGAGGAGAGAGAAGGAGGTCGGAAGAACAAAAAAAACAGATAAAAAGTGGGATGAAGAAGACGTGGACAAATTTGGGAGGAGAGAGAGAAAGAAGATGGGAGAAAGTGAGAGGAAATAGAGGGGAAAGAACAAGAAAGCAATAAGGAGACACTGAAAGAGGAAAGTGAAGGAAAGGTGAAGAGGGGGCGAAAGGTAGAGATGGAGAGTGAGGGCACTTTTCTAGAGTGGAAGAGAAGATGGGAGCAAGACAAGTTAAATTGGATTGTTTTTTAAGCATAGTATACAAGCCGGGAACATCTTAACTGAAGGCTAAAAAAGGCTTGACAGCCCACAAAAAAAGAGTATTTACACCAACATATGCAAAGTTTTTGTAGTTTTGACGAGTTTAGACTGATGATGCCAGACACTTCCCAAAATGCTACTAAATCATGAATTCTTGTAACAAAACAGAAGCCGACATCCTTAAAAAAAACATGTCGACTATTTTAATTCATGGTACAGTTTGCAAAGAAAAGGCAAACAGACAAGAAAAGTGTTGCATTTGTGTGAGATGGAGGAAAACAGGAACTCTAAACTGATTAAATACATTACTGTTGTAAAATAATTATGTGCCTTTTTACTGTGAATTTTTACAATCACTATTCCTCATACTGTGTGATCTCGACAGTCCTGATTTCAAGATCTTTTTAATAATCTTCATGGGAATAATTTGCAGCGACTTAATCAGAAGGCAAATTATTACAATTTGACAGGCAACGCATCCAACAACCTACAGTCTGCAGACTTCTAGAGAGAATCTGATTCAAGAGTTGGGATAAGACATTTCTGAAATGCACATCAAAGTCAAAGAGACTTTAATGCTGGACATTGAAACAATTCTGTGCTTGCAGGTACTGTAGGTCAAGCACACTTAATTGGCAGATTATGTGTTGTTGATGACATGATAGACAAGAAATTGAGTACAGCTGAATTAAGTTGCAATAAACAAACATATCATGGAGTTATTCGGCCGTCTAAAGGTCAGATCTTTGCAATATAGAAAATAGAAAAAAAGTTAAATATAAAGCTTTGTTAATTTTTGCCCCGAGGCAACACTGGCTGGCTAATTTGAGTGTCTTTGGTTTGCTAAAGGCCAGATAACCATTGCGATTATTAACATAAAGCAGGCTTAAAACTCAAAACGAGATGAAAGTGTCATAGCACTTCTTGTCAATGCCCTAAATTTTAGAAATTTGTTGCACTTTACTTCAAAATAACAATTTACTATAACATTTCAATCTCTCTAAATGCCGCCGTTACATCTGATTATTGAAAGGTTACCTACATTTTATCATCATTGATGATTGCACAGTGTGCGTAATAATGGAAAGGTTTCTTTCCATGCGAGCAGATAACATTAGCTGAATTTACAGTATGCTGCACAAATTAATTTAATCTGATTTCAACAGAAGTGGACCAAAATGCTAACACTGCCACAAAATAATACCTCCATGTCGCAAAGAACGAAAATGTGTAGGCTGAAACCACAGCCAAAGTCAAAAAACAAAATAAACACAATTTATGAGCAAGCTACAAACAATCCAGACAACATAATTAATTTCTGAATATTATTATCATCATCTATAATGCACCAGTTGCACTAAACTTTGGGTAGTTCAAGTGCCAAACAAGATCCCGTGAATAGAGGGACAGAAAAAGATAAAAGTATTAAGAGCAACAGACTGAGGGAAAAGCGGAAAAGAGGAAAAACTCCAGGCTGATCTTCATAGCTCAACGCCGAGCATCTACAGGGGCAAACCCTCGAGCGGAGCACTGGGAGCAGCCAGGAGCCTGGAGGAGGAACCGTGAGAGGGAGGGGAGGCCGGAGCAGCACAATGCCTCAGTGTAGCCCCTCAGCGAGGCCTCGAAACAAGGCACAATGGCTGCACTGTCAGCAGGCCTTCTCCTGCACTTTCCTAGGTCTCCCTGACACCAGGCCTCTCCTCTTTTTCAATAACCAGCACAACAACCTTTTCAGGGGCCAGAGCAACGGTCTGCTCGTCCACCGCCGGTCTGAAAGAAACCATTCTGCGCCCAACGGTCGCTGTTTGAGATGTTTTTTGTCTTTCTTCGGATTTTTCCATTGCAGTACTATACTGACGAGCTATGAGAGAATGGGGGATTATCACCATCTTGGTGCACACTAGGCCGTGGGGCATTTTCCTGCTACTAATGGCTTGTGGGTAGAGCTACTGAAAACTGAAAAACCGCAGGGGTTGAAAACATTGTTGTGCATTCAACGCGAGAAAGTGCAGAGTTCAGCGATTTCTGGATAAATGGATGGAACGAGTTTTCATTCAGGAAGAGAATGAATGATTCACAACAATGACGCCAATGAATGATTCATTGACGAGACAGGAATGCATTTTAAAAATTCAAACAGGTCGAACACTTCAGGAGAGAGCGTCCATTCTTAAAAAACACCAGACAGGTCTTGTGCCAGTGAAGCGCCTCTTCAAACAGATCAAAGACAAAACATGAAACTGGAGATGGTCCTTCATTCATGAAGCATGTCGGCTTTCCAAGGAAGAGATTTGCCATTCTGGCAGAAGCCATTAGCCAACTGGAGCGGCTCAAATCCAGCAGCCTCTTAGCTCGGTTGTAGTCAACTGTTGTTGTTGGTTTGGTGTAATCCTGGCTGCTGCCTAAAAACTTTGATAAATACTGGAGTCAAAGTATGCATCAAGATACATCGCAATTCAAAAGTTTATAAGCCACCAAAAGCTTGATTGGGTCAAGTCAGATGTCTGAGAGGACTACTCCATATGTCTGAATGGTCTTTCATTCACACTTAGGTTGTAGACAGGCTTCTTTACAAATAGATGGTATTTTGTATGAAGGGTTTGTTTTGTACGTGGAGAACAAAACGCAGTGCAATGGTTGACAATTGAAAGGGCAGAGAGACAAAGATCCCTCTGAGTAACAGTTCAATAAGAAAAGAAATAATCAGTAGTCACTGGTAAAAGAAACTGGAAGCTTAACATCAATGTGTGCAGATTTAAAGTGTTTATACAGCGTTTTTCTTGTCTTTGCAACCACAAAAAGCGCTTTTACAACACAAGTCAGCATTCACCCTTGTGGCAGAGGCTGCAATACAAGGTGCCACCTGCTCATCAGGAGCGAACACACACACACACACACAGTTGGGTATGCCATCAGGAGCAATTTGGTGTGCAGTATCTTGTCCAAGGACATTAATGCCTATAACAAGCTGGAACTAGCAGACGTGTTGCTTCAGCAAAGCAATTCTTCAATCTTATAGTAATAGAAAGTTAGTCCAGGGTTAGCGCTGTTGGAAAGGGATCAAGGAATATCAGCTGAGCATATTATGGACTGTCAAATCACAGTTTAAATCTATTCAATTCAACCACAGAGTACACTGCAGAGAGCCCAAAGAAAAACAGATAAACTAAATATTCATAGAGCCCATTTGCACCAGTCTGGTTCAATAATGATCAAGGGTCACTTACGTTTTTCTGGGCTGGAAAACAAATTTAAAGTCCAACAGAATTCTCCTCCGTCATGCAACAATGTGGGGACATCGACTAAATGAAAGCTTGCATCATTTAATTCTTCCTTTGGCGTCAGAACCATTTTAAATGTAAATTATACTGTTTCTATCTCTGTTAAAATAGCCATTATCGAAGGAAAAGACGAAAAACAATATAACAGCTGATTCCAAACCAGGTTTTCGATCGATAAATTGTTTAGTCTACAAGATGTCACAAACACGCAGGTCTAAGGTGACTTTAACTGGCTTGTTTGTGGTATAGAATTCATCACATTATGTCTCATTTAACCACACTTCTTGCGTGTGCGACTTTGAGTTTGTAAGTTTCGAGCTAGAATGTTTTGACCCTGTAGTGAACTTTCACTGTGAAGCCTAGCAATGAATTTCCATGATAACTTTACTTCTTTGTTAGTTTTGTTCTCCGATGTTTTTCATCTGTGAGAGAGTTTTTCTTGACCTTGCAGTACATTTCCACTGTGACTATACTTGCATCTTGATATCTGCGAGAATGCCTCCTATTAGGATATTTTGACGTGTGAAGAAGGTTTCAGTTAACCTCCCTTTCCTTCTGTTGAGATAGTGCCATGGGAAGAAGATTCACGGAAAGAAGTGAGCCTAGCGCCCCCACATTCTTTCTTATAGGTAATCTCATTGTGTGTGTGTGTGTGTGTGTGTGTGTATATACAAGTAACATGTAGAAGGGAGAAATTGGGACGCGTTAACTTGATGCAATGGATCTCTTCACGTATGCAAAAGTGGCAGAATTGTCACTTAAAATGAGATTGTGATCTTCAGATGATTAATAGCACAGCCCCAGAATGATCCATTGTCTTTGAGACCTCGAGGATCCACTCCAATAAAGTGTGTTCCTTTCGTCGTCCAAGCTCTCCAGTTATTTTCTGTCCTTGAGCATTGTATGGAGGATGAATGAGACACTTGAGCAGCAGGATGCAGATTAAAGCCTCATCGTGCAGCCAGACACTCTGTTGGAGTGTCCTCGAGCAAGACACTGCATCAGACTGCGAGCCTCACCGTGCTGACGCCGACCTCCCTGTGGAGGGCGTGAACACAAAAGACAATTTCCCCACGACGATCAATAAAGCATCACATTACCACCCTCTAAATGGGAAGTGCTGTGTGTCATAATTTGTGTCATCAATCATCTTGTCAGAGGAAGAGTGTGGGCTTTTTATTATCCCCCGAGACGGTGGATCTCGATTGATTTTGGTCGAAATTGTGAAAGTTGGGCTGTTTTTAAGAGTTATTTATATATATTTATATACGTTTTTCTATTTCTGTTTTTTTCCTTCAGCTTTTTTTTCTTTTTTTTTTTTTTCCACATTCACTTTGTGTCGTTTCTCAGTTTTTTTGCATCTGTGTTTTCTTTACTGTTTCCAGGACTTTTTCTGTTTCTTTCTTAATTTTTCTTTTTTTTCTCCTTTTCGGTTTGTCAGTACTCAAATGAACTTCCAATGAATAGCTGCTCAGGTAAATAATGGAAACAAACCAATAGTTGTTTGGGGTTCAGTGTCTCACTGAAGGACACGTGGATAGGAGGGACCAGAGATCAAACAATCAACCGCGTGACTGAAGAATGACTCTTGAGCCACAGCCGTCCAAATACAGCATAAAGTATCATCAGCACAAAACTTATTTGACAAAATGCTTGAAGGGTTTCCATCAAAGTGTTGCATATCTGTTTCCATACCCTGCTAACCACTCTTTTGTAGACAAAAGTCTGTAATGAGTTTGTTCTCTTGTTTTTATCTCACTCTGTGAGAGCCGAGTGAAGAACCCATATCATTAAAAGAGCATTTTATAAATACATTTTATTTGAAATTCAGAGAAACTTGTGTTAAAGACAAGAAATAAATAATAAGCAGACCCTCAGTGGGTCTGAGACCAAATACAGTGAATTATCACAGAGCTTGTGACAGGGTTTACGAAGGCCTAGCAAACTGCAACCAGAAAACTAACCACAAAACGGAGGAGGAAAAGGGGACGGGGGGGAGTAGGATTTCCCTTAATCACTAAACAGCTGCCTCTATAGGACTCCTATAAAGCTTCAAGATTGTACCTAAAACCATCATTAACTGAAAGGGTTTTAAAAACAGAACCAAAAAGGAAACCAATTTCCAACTTCACCAAAAAAACTCAGCTTTTCTCCTCGCTGCAGAAAACCCATTAAGTCCTGTGAATGCATGTCATGAGAAGAAGGGGGGGAGAGCAACAGCCAGAGAGACAAATCCTGGCAGCGAAGGTGGAAGAAGAGAAAATCCCACAAGAGTTGAGAAGCGGCAAAAAAAAGAGACCAACACAAAACTGAGCATCTGTCCTCCTGTCGCAGGTGATTATTCTGGGCGACAGGAGAAGTGCCGCCTCATCATTATCGAGTGAATCCACCGTCACGTGCCAGATATAAAAAAAGAAAAGAAAGAAAAGAAAACGGGTGTGTTTCACCCGAGTGGCAGAGGAGGGACGGCTGGTGTTGCATCAGACACGAGCAAACACTCTCCGTCCAGCTCGCCTTCATTCAATCGAACATCTGCTGTTTGCATTTAGGATTATTTACTGGCTTGAAGGATTGAGCAAACACAATTAAATATGGATTTATGTACTTTAGGTGTTGTTTATCAGGGGTGTACTGGTTGGTTGACATTACAGGTAACAGTGTTAACAAGAAAGGAGTACATAGTAAATATCCGATTAAAACTTCAAGATGATAGGCAGGAATAGACCTCTTAAAACATGTTAGCACAACAGCTGTAATCTTTATGAGGTCGTGTTTACTCAACATACATCGGAGCTGTTTAATATGCTCACAATATGGCGGAGACTTTGATATCAGGTCTGCTTAATCAAAAGAGAAATGCACAATTAGATGTAAAGAGAAAACTAGTATTTCAAAAGGGGATTTGCCA
>CALSCE010000197.1:1044338-1098177 GCA_943593645.1 Bovichtus variegatus
AGACAGACAGACAGACAGACAGACAGACAGACAGACAGACAGACAGACAGACAGACAGACAGACAGACACACAAATGTCACCCGTCTTTAACACTCAGTGCTGGGATTTTCTTTCTGCGTCCACACTATCTCTGAACCCTGATTTGTCCTCTTTGACTTGATTTGTAATTCCCCAGAATGACTTGTGGCACCTCTAAGACACGGCGTGAACCTTTTCTTGTATATAGAAAGATATCAGTAGAGATTGAAACATCAAAGACCAACTGAAAAGCTTTTCCAGTCGAGGAAAAGTGAGAAAGAGGAAGTCTGTCGCTGCATCTCTCCGTCAATTGAGGCCAAGATGTTGTGCTTACAAAAATCTGAATAAACTGAATATATACAAATACGATACCAGGTACAAACACCTGATCAAACCTGACTGATGCATCCACTTTAGTATAAAACATGCTTTCCACCGACCTTTTTCCCAGGGTGCTGAGCGGCGTGCTGAGGCTGAGTGGAGCTCGAACAGGGTTGCGGTTGCGTCCAATCAGTTTCGTGGCAGACGGTTCCTTCTTCGGGGACTCGGCTACGCGAGCTGGGCTGGCTCCCGGCTTGATGTTGAGGTCCTTCAGGACGTCGTAGTTGATCTTGGTGGAGATCTTTTTACGCTCCAGCATCTTCTCGATGGCCTCGTCAGCGGTGTTGGCTCGGATCGGAGGGTACCTCCTCTTCGGTCCTCTGGACTGTCGGGATTTCAAAAAGAACAAAAGTAAAAATTCAAATTACACTTTAACCTCATGGTGGCGCTAGATGGAAAGTCAGAGGAACCCGAAAGTCACTATAATTCATCTTGAGGAGGACATGAACGTCTGTATATAATTTCACGGAAATCAATCCAACAGTTGTTGAGATATTTCAGTCTGGACCCCAGTGGGGGACCGACCGAGAGGGGGACATTGCCACCCTCAGAGCCACTAGCAGCTGCTAGCGTGGCTAATAATCTGAATCCGGTTCATTTTCCATTAGGTTTTCACATACAAGGAATTTGCTTCAGTGTATTGGTGCATAACATAAACATAGAAAGAGAAATACATTTAAATAATAAAAATAAAAGCAAATTATACAAAAATCACCAATAATAATGGCGTTAATGGCAGAGTTTATACCACAACAGGTACAAATATTAAACATTTACAGTTTGTTGTTTATTTGACTCCCATTAGTTGTTCCCTCCACAACAACTACTCTTCCTGGTCCTTATTGAAGCTCTGTGTGTTAAGATCCTTTTCTTTGATTCACAACCAATGCAACACCATCCTGATTGCAACGCCTTATTTAAAAGTCATGATGAAGACCTTCATCTAACTTTACTAAATTTGCTCAAATTCCCCTCAGCAGACAAGGGCCAAAAGGTTATCTGGAAATATTTTGTCTCCCTATTAGATCAATTAGGTCGCAGATGGGAAAGATTTGCCAGAGGAGCATCATCTGCAAGCAAACGTACAGCTGAACACATTTCCGTAATCAGCCATTTATCTCAATTAGGACACCAGATTGGGGTTATCACCCAGTTTCAGTAAATCCACAGTCACCTTGACCTCACTCCAAACTATGACTACAGATCAGCTGCGTTAATGAAAACAAACTTTAAAAACACATTTCATGCAACAATGACATGGTTTTGAAAACTCACAAGTTTCTTCCTTCAGGCAATTTAACTTGAAAAATCCTGAGCTGACAGTAAATAGACCCCCACAACAGCAGTTAATCAACTCGGGAGGTTCGTTGTTAGAAACCGCAAAAGGAAGCTCACTTTGTCATGCATACATATAACGACAATGTCCTCCGTTTTATTCATTTATTCACTAATTTGTCAGAGAAATGACAGTGTGCCGCTGGTTGGATCAGCGCTGTCAGGAGGCTGCATGTCTCATTAGATCTCCGTTCTTCTGCTAGTTAAAACCAGTGAACAGATGTTGGGTCTAACAAAGGGGCCTGTGCCAAAACCAGTAATGGGATATGAGAGAGAACCTCGTTTCACAAGACGTACTGCCTGTCTGTCTGTGTTTAGTCTATCTGATCATCTGTCTGTCTCACAGTGCCACTCTCTCGGCCAGTCTGTCTGCACGTATCCGTTTACCTGACTATAACAGTGTCCATTTGAACTTCTGGAGACCACCGCTCTGCCTCCGATCAGCTTCCTGGTCACGACACCTGTCCCCTCCTTATCTTAAATGTTTGTTTTTTTTTTTAAGCCTGAATGCTGTTACCTTCTTTTCTTTGTAGATCCCCAGCTCCTTCTCCTTCGCTATCTTTGCTTCCTTTTCTGAAAGCAGAAGCCAGAAACAGTCTGAACATACAAACTCTGAGATAACGACATCAACACGACACAGTGGGAAATGACCACGGGACACAAACGCTGCTAAGTTCAGTTGAAGGTTCAACTCTGTTTGCCTGATAAAACACTGAAAGTGGAGGGTGCATTTTGGGACAAATGAGCCACTGCGGACAAATAAAAAAGTACCTTTCTGCTCTTTGAGGTAGTCAGAGTTTTCTGCCATCCACAGCGCCGTCTTCACTTTGATTTCTTTGTCACTCAGCAGATACTGTTGAATAGTTTGAATGGGAGAACAATTATTGGACCAAACTACTGGTATTTTTGTGTATACATGTACCATAATGCAATCCTATACAACATGGAGATTTCTGCCTTCTCTCAAATATAATGTAAATAGATGGCTTGTGGGGCTCAAAGCGCTAAAAATACATTTGAAAAACCCAACAGCAATGTCTCTTTACAGAAATCACAACCTGGTCACACAAGTTTATCCACAGACCTCGTTGTGAGCAGTTTCATGTAGGAACTACTTTCTTTCTACCGAACTACACCTGCCAACCGTATCACCGTGCAGAAGGAGGCGCGCACCTACTCATGGACGAGAGGCTCGTGACAGCACGAGATGCTATATTCAGCTCAAATATCTAGGAATATTTCATCTACGTAAAAATACAAAGTAATACACATGTTCTTACTATTTAAAAAAAAATTTTTTTTTTTTTTTTGTTCAAGTCTTTTGTTACCATTTGATTAGATTTTTAGAATTTGTTTGATTTAAAATTGCTGCCTTTTGTGAATCACTTTGTAATCTGGGTTTTGAACTGTGCATTTTTCCATTCTCACTTCTCAAAGTGTTAATAAATTCTGAATAAAAACTTTATCCTCACTTTATTTCACTAAAGTGTGTTAAATTTTTGCGATTCTTCTCATATAAACATAAACATAAGCGGCATAATCTTCTCAATAAACAGAAAACATTGTAAATTAATTTTTAAAAGCTATTAAAGCATCTTCAAAAGAGGGAATTTAGTTCAATAGCAGGAAGGAGAATTCAGAATTTTAGGAAGTTGTTCATGTTAAACTTGTGTGTTTCAGTCAGAGTTGATCTCATTAGGCAGCAGGTACTTACCAGCTCTATCTCACTGTCATCTATCCCACTCAGGTCCAGTTCCCCGCTGTCACCAGCACCATCTGTCAGAGACAAAAATCAGAACGGACACACTTAAAAAATTTGCTGTAACGCACATTTTCCTGCCAGCTTCCACGTCCCAGAGGGGTAAAACAGGAAACGGCAGCTGGTGGAAAAACAAAACAAAAAGCACCTCCAACATCCTGCTGCATCGCTTCCTCGTGGAACATCTTCCATCAAGGGTTAATCAGCAAATAAAACGCACTGTGACTTCTGATAAGACGTTAATAGGCTTAACTGGCGTTTAAGCGGATCTACCTTCAACGCACTTTCTTTTCAATTACGATACGCTTTCTAGATTGCGGCGCGCTTTATTTTGAAATAGGGGGATGCTGAAATGGCAATTTGCATTTTTCATGCTGCGATGCCCGACTCCCGCTTTTACCTGCGCTTCTTTGCGATGGAGCTGATTGTAGGAGTGAAACAACAGACATTTTAATGTGTTGATAAAAGAAAGAGGTATTTCAACTCCCCAGGTGTGCACACAGCTACATTTTTGGGAGAGAAATGTTCAAAGAAAATGTGATTGACTTTGATAAAGGAAACAAAAAAAAAAAAAGGAGGGAGCAAGTGCCGGCTTTGACAGAAAAAGAAAACCATCACTGGAAATTCAACAGCTTTCACTCCAAAGATCCTCCACCTTGATTAGGTGTTTTGGAACAAAGTGCCACTTTTCTCCGGCTGCCTGCAGACATCAGGCAGTCAATCAAAAGGAGTTAAGATGGAGAGAAATGTTTTAAAGAGGCACCGAGCGGCAGGTTTATGGGAGTCGTTTAACTTCTGTCAGCTTTCTGCCTTTGACACGTTCACAGGGGCCCTCCTTCCTCGAGTTCAAACTCCCAACAGGGCGGCAACTTCAAAGACGAGCCACCTGAGTCCACAGGCGGCTTTCCCCGCTTCATTAAGGAGATACAGGTGCACAGACAGGGAAGGAGGAAGACGAGGAAGAGGAAAACACCCATCCTCAGACAGTAAAGGGTGTTAATCTAGTCAGCCATTTGAGTTCAGTGAGCAGATTGCAGCTTCCTTAAAAAAGAAACCGCTCCAGAGGGAAGAGACAGGTCAGCCGCTATCTGTCGGGCCCAGCCCTCTAAGAGCTTCCTCTCCGTGAAGTGTGAGGGGGAGATAAGATGGAGACAAGCCCTGGGAGAGATTGGCAGCTCCGGGAGGCAGAAAGGCAGCGAGACTAAGAGCTGATAACACCAGTCCAACCCCAGAGAGAGGAGGAGGGAGGGAGCAATTACCGAGTTATTATTCAGCCTGGCTTTGATATATCTACACTTGCTAATTTGATCAAACCCATAAAATTGTTCTTGGTGAGCGTGCAGAAGAATCTGCAAACCTTAGGATCAGAATTTTATATTGGCTGGTGAAAGGTAAAAGGTAGGTAAGAAGGTAAAGTCGAAATATGACATTGGAAGAGCTTTATTTCTGCATTTCTGTCCCTTTATTGACAATGTAGGGAGTAGAGCACCAGGGAAGTCATGTGACAAAGGTCCCGGTCCAGATTTAAACCCAGGATGTCACATTTACATGTGAGGCTGGTGACGGTTTCTCTTTTTTATTTGTTTTTTTATTCAAGTGCTACAAAACATTTTAGGGTTTTGGCGCCGATATTAAAATTATACTATTTTCAATAACTTTTTGTGAATTATAGACATGTCAAACAATATACACAAAACTTCTCAGTGCATCAGCGTTTGGCCGTAGAATAAAAATATTCTAAAACCAGAGATTTATGTGCTCCAAGAGAAAGTAATAAAGTCGAAGAATAAAAAGAAAAAAAACAAATACTGAACGCTATATTTTCTAGATCTGTTTCGTAGAGAGACCTCTGGTGGGAATTGAAAGGCTAAACTGAAAAACAGCTAAATCTCTTTTTCGCCGCCCTCTGTTCATTTGGCAATAAAGTTAATTTATATAGCAAGTTTAAAAACAACCCGAGTTGACCAAAGTTGAGTTGTGCTGTACAAGTTAAAGTGAACAGCGAGTAAAACAACAAAAACAACAATAGATTGCAAAATAAAAATGGCAAAATTATAACACGTGCACACACCTAAAAACAGAAAACGAATAAAACTTCTAAGAGCAATTTACAGAAAATAAAAGATAATAAAATATTAAGACGTGATTGAAATCTTTGGCGCTGCCACCCACCAGCCTCGATGGAACAGTTAAAAGCAATTGTTTTGAAGAACTAAGAGGCTTAAGAGGAAACAAATAAAACTGCATCGCGGCTTACATCTAGTACGTAGTTTGAAAGACGACCGGTTAAACCTCTGTTCAGTTGCCTCCTGCTGTCTGTGATCTGCTCATCTGTGTTTTAATACAGACAAACTGTGTTTTAGTACAGACAATCACGTCTCAAAGAACACAACTTTTAACCAGCAGTCATTACCAAGCCGCTGCACTGATAAAAAACATATTTTTGCACGTCTGACAAATTCAACAAAACTCCAGGTTAATGACAACAGCAGGTCTACATGGGCATTTGGCGTTTAAATAGTTTAATGTTCAAAGTTCAGTTTTTATACAATCTGAAACACCAGGCTGGCGTTTTAAGATGTATACACTCTGGAGTGTAAAGCGCTTTAGAAAAGCTCCATTTCATTAGAGATACACTTTGGCTAAGCTTCGTGAGGACAGAGGGTCAAACGGAGATGAAATAAAACCGTTTTAATGTAGAATCTGAGAGTATTTAAGCAAACCTCTAATTACATGGTCATCCTGGACCAATTATCAAACTGAGTTTCTCAAAACTGATCAGATGTTCGGTTTAACTAATGACGGACTTTCCTTTTATGAAGTAGATTCCTTTTTGTGATTTAATCATCACAGTTTTGATGCGATAGATCAACTTTTACTTATCTATTAATTCATTGTCCCGGCTGAAAGAACAAATTCCTCTGTGCAATGAAAACCTGACAACATTTGCAGAAATATTATAATTCTATTGGAAGGTTTGGAGACAGATTTTTTCAAACGTCATCAGTGGAAACAACTGAAGGCCTTTGTGCCACTTTGTATGAGAAGAAGTGGATTACATCATCTCATTAGCAGACAAATAAGTGCACAAGACTTTAAGTACATTCACAAAACTTCTAAACCCCAGAGGAAAACAGAGAGCACCTCCCTGGTGACCTTGTACACGGCGAGAAACTACTTTCCCATTTCCTGTCCAGGCTGACAGCAGCCTGCGGTCTTTTGGCAGCAGCTCTGTAACTCAGAGATCCAGCTCTGCCTGCATATCAATACAGAAAGAAAAAAAAAAGGATTCCCCAAACATCTTTTCTTCTTGTCCGGGGAGCTTCTGCTTTCCAACAGTAAATCTCTCTGGGACAAACCTCCAACCCCGTACTGAGGGGAGAGGAGAGGGACGTAGTGCACTCGGAGGGAATAAAATATTTCAAAAAAAAAGAGGAGAGGAAGTGATGGAGGGAAAAGAAGGAAAAAGTGATGAGAGCTTAAAGTATTATTCTCACTGAGATCTTGACTATAAATCATGAATATTTATCCGTCTTACTGAACTAAGACAGAACAGAAATTAGTCATTTTCACTTAAAGGGCCAGTTCATCCAAATTACAAAGAAATCTTCCTCTAGCGATGTCTAATATTGCAGATAGTTTTGTTTTTATTTTATTTATTTTTTAGGGGCACCGTTAAAACATCATTCAATGAATGCATTTAAAAGCCAAGTATTATTTTTGCCCTTTTTTAAGTTCCTCGCAGAATTAATGCCAATTAGCGAGTGCTAATATATGTAATCTGCCCCTGGCAACGTTCAGTGAAATGAGAAGCGGCTACCTAAATGTTTTGTACGCTGCTGGTAGCCAATAAGAAAGAGACTAAAGGTTTGATAAAAGGCATCAAAAGTGAGAGAATCTGTGAATTTGGCCAATTAGGTTATACTCAAAGTGACAGACAGATTTCTTAAAGCGGCACAAATAAAACTAAAGCCATCTGCATGAAGAGATGCCACTGGAGGTAAGTTATTAAGGCGTCATTCACATGTTTATGTCGCAAGTTTTTCGATGTTATGTTAAAGACTTACTTTAAATCGATCATCAGCAACTATCTTTATAATCTTATAGGTAATTTTTCAAGCAAAAATCTGTAGTTCCAGCTTCTCAAATGGGAGGATTTGCTGCTTTCTCTGTTATCGACAGTAAAATATAAAATATTTAGGCTTTGGACTGTTTGAATAAAAACAAAGAATTCGAAGAGGTCACCTTGGGCACTGGGAAACTATAATGAGGATTTTTCACCATTTTCTTTAACTTTTTATAGACCAAACAATCGATTTATAAAGAAAATAATTGTTAGCTGCAAACTGACCTCAGTGATTGATATTAAAAACCTTCACAGCGTGTTGAAATGATGATTAAGATGAGCTCACTGCAGTGTGCTCAGGATGAATAGCTCAACTTTGGGTGTCCCAGTGCGTCGCCCCACAGTACACCACTGCCAGCAACCGATCACCAACATGAGATAGAAGTGTATTAATCCTGAAGAAATTCTTATACCAGAGATCGCTCAAAAACAACAACAACAAAAGTAAACAGAATAATAAATATGACTCCAGTGCAAAATAGGATAGCCAAAAGATGTTGACAATGTTATGCAAGTGACTGCAGGCCACATGCATTTCACAGAGTACCACTGCCGTCACGGAGAGTATACTGGTATTTGCTCACATGTAGAGTTCAATTTCTTTTGGCGAATACTGCCGGCCCTAAAGATAAATGGAGGAAGAAATGCAGGAAGACGGCGTTCTGATCCATCTGCGAACAAATGCATCGCTAGCGTACCCTCAAGGTGTTAACTCCATCACCCTGTTCTCTCCCGGTCCTCACACACAAGTAACCTGACCGCAGATTTACCTCTCTACCCTTCCTACCGCTTCAGAAATTCCCTCCCTCCCTCCCTCCTCCCCCGTCTCCCACACATCGCTGTGTCCCAGGCGGCGGCAGGCCTGTCTGATGTGGTCAGGAGAATAAGATGCTTCACCGCAGAGGCTCTCTAATACCAAAGAAGAAAACACAAAGAAACAGAGCAAATGTGCCCTGCAGGACTGAACACTAACAGGTGAAGGAGACGGCCTTTTGAAGGCGCTGCCTTCTCATCACCAGGGAGGGAGAGAACAAGAGGTTTAAAAAGAGTGAGAGGGGGAGGGAGGAGGATGAGCTGACGGGTGAGAGATTGAGCCAAACAAAGAAAGCAAGAGGTATAGAGATAAGGTTGCTGTTGTTCTTCATTTGTCTTGGTGTCAACAAATCCCAGAAAAAGACCAAAGTCTGACTTTTAATACTTTTTTGACTTCCTGTCTCTAGCTCTAAACTTCAAGCTCACTGGTTCCTACTGAAGATGTAAATCTGTAAAAAAAGATCTCACAAATATAAAGTTTTATTTTTAATAAAGGCTCAGTAATATCCTTAAACAGCTGGTCACTGTAGTTTTAAGCAAACGTCACTTAAAACGGGGGTAAACAGTGCATTGGTTGGGGTCTATTTTCAGCGGTGGATTAATACATATTTAATCCTCCAGTGAGTATTTACAGCAGGGTGGATGTGGGATTGACTCCAACTGTGTTAATCAGAACGAAAGAATCTCATTAGGTGTAGCTTTTTAACATTTGACAGGCAACTAATAGTAATATAATAATAATAAATAAGCCTCACGCTCACAGCCTGAAACCATTTAACTTTTGAAGCTAAGGTTGTGAAATGTTGATTAAATATGTATCCGACACACTGAATTAACAGACGTTTCACTTTGAACACCTTTCTTGATTCAAACAATGGCGGTCTCAAGGTCACTAGTACTAAGTTAATGAATGCTTACAATACCGATACGATATGAATTAAAAGTTTAAATGAGAGATTCAGACTTGTGAAACTGATAAAAATGCGATCAGGAGATAATTTCACCAGAAAAGAAAAAACACACTTTCATAAAAGTGGTTTTACTGATAAGTTACTATTACTTTAATTATTATTAAAAGGTAAGTTCTGCAGCTTTTGACCTCTGGTAGCACTATGGTGAAGGTTTGTTTAGGAGTGTGTCCCTGTTTTGTTTGTTTTTGTGCATACAGTTGGAGGGAAGAAGCTCCAGTAACAAGTAAAACAATGCAGGTTTCGAGACATTTATAAAAAAAAAAAATAAATAAATGTTTTTTTTAAATGCCTTTGCAAATGTTTTATTAAGATGAAAATGCATTCAACACATTTGTTAGACCTCAATGTGTTTTGGTGAACAATAGCAAATGTAAACAGACAAAAGTTTGACTGGAAATGATAAAGCCAACATTACCTGATCGATTTATACATTGATCTTTGCTAGTTAAAAAGAGTGAGAAGAGATAGAAGGTTAGATAAGAGATGTTAGCTTTGGAGCCGAGTTAATTCAGGTTATTCGCCAACTGGGAACCAGCTTAACATGAATTCAGTCTTTGGATCCCAACGCACCAACAGTGTGTCTCATTGAGGTGTTTGTAATAGTTTTTGGACAACAACGGAGCTCTATGGCACAGAGGAAGAAGATGTACTGTATCAAGACACACACACACACACACACACACACACACACACACACACACACACACACACACACACACGCACACGCACACGCACACGCACACGCACACGCACACGCACACGCACACGATTTTTCTCAACTAAATTAAACTCTTTCGATGTAGGTGACTTTTGAAAAGTCATGAGTCTAAATCACTTTGTCAGGCTAACAAGACGACAGGTTTTGCTGTTTTTATGGGACTTATTGGCAATAAGAAAAATACAATATCGCCAACTTTGTCCTTTAACAGACAGAAAGAAAAATGGTGAAACTGCAGGCGAAAAGGCCAAAGAGATAGAAAAACAGCAACAGCAGAGTAGGGGTGAAAGAATGAGAAAAGTAGGCAGAGGAAGACAAAGAGCTGAGCAGGACAGATTAACAGACTGAGGTAGGTAGGAGATGAAGAGACAAAGAGACTGATGGAGAAACCCAGCAGGAGGGAAGACATGGAGGAATGATCAGAGAGCAGCTGAGAGAGCAGAGACAAAAGGAGGCGGAGAGAAAAGTAGAGGACGTTAGGTAAGACATCGAGAGAAGCTAATACAGAAAGGAGGAGGAGAAAGGTTGAGACAAACAGATGAAAAGGGAGAAAAGGAATCTCCTTATAATCCTGCGTTTCATTTGGGATCTGAGGAGAAACAGACAGAAAAGAGGAGAGGAGGAATAAAAATGAAAAAAAAGTCACGCTGGCTAAATTAAAAGGAAGCATCAGTCTGCTGACTCCTCCACAACTCCTGTCCTCTCCCTCCCTCCAGCTCTCCACCGCCTCAATCCCCTTTCCAAAAAAACTAAACAAAGTGAGTGTGTGTGTGTGTGTGTGTGAGATCTGGAGGATGAATGAGGCTGTGTAGCCCCGGTGCTGCAGGATCACCCGTCATCCACACTTCAAAAGGGAGCCCACATTATCCAGACTCACAGCTCTTGATGTCAGCAATAATCCTGATCCTCTCCTACATACCGAAACCCCCTCAACCTGCAGCGAGCTCTGCCACAGGGAGGAGAGGTAGACATGAAGGTAGACATTTCAATTTGTCAAGATTCTGGCTTTTAGATGGGATGGCTTTTAGATGACTGTTGAAGGTAAAGTGAAATCGACTCCTGCAAAAATAATCCCCGCAAGGAGATAACATGAATGATAGTCTGTCGAAATATACAAAATGACTGCTCCTTAATGCATATCGTTTTGAAAGAAGTACAGAATGTTTTAAATCTGATGCGCGTGGTGTTTTACAAAAACATCTCTGGAAATTAGATGAAAAGTGAGCTGCAAAATGATTATTTTCATTATTGCAAAATATTTTGATAAATCAGTTGTTCTAAAATAAATATTAAAAAAAAACAACACATGCTGGTCTCAAGTTACCAGAGTTCAAATCTTGAAGGTATAGTGCAACATTTTGGGGAAATATTCCTTATTGCTTTCTTTACGATTGCTAGATGATAAGATTGATATCATGTCTGTCAAGTACGGAGACGGGTGGCGCTTAGCTTAGCTTAGCTTAGCATAAAGATGGGAAACAGCTAGCCTGGCACTTCTAAACAATTCTAAAGCTGACTACCAAACACTAATCTTGTTTGTTTAATCTGCACACTAAAGAAACATGTGTGGATTTAGAGAGAGTTGCTTGTTGGAACTATTTCCTGGCACATTACAGTTTATCCCCCCGTCCAGTACTTTTGTGCAGCGCTGCCGGCTACAGTGAGGGTTGCCAGATAGAGCTGTGCAATCAATTGAATTTCAATTACAATTTTGGCTTCCAACGATTATAAAAAAACAAGATAATCGACCTCAAGTGAATATTTTGCCACATTCCATCTGAAATGACGCTCTCGTTTCATCATGTGTAATAAATGCAGCGCACCCCTTTCATTTCAGATCTAGCCTCTTAATTTTGCTCTTAAATTGCCCCAGATTGTTGCATTTAACTTTTAATGTAGGCTGCAAAATGTTTTCTCTGAATGCCCGTTTCCAAAGCCAATGAGTAATTGTGTTGAATAATCATGATGTTAACCAAAATAAAAATTTTTTTGCCATAATCAAGCAGCCCTATTGACAGATAAAATCGTTTTTTTTTAGCTGAAGTCTCTGTACAGGAACAAATCAGATGGTGCCAAATCTGGAAACCTCCCAGTGACGAGGACGTGAAGAAAAAAAAAAGTATTCCATTTCTAATTATATCAAATAAAGAAGACATCAAATGTTCAAAGCTATAACGAGACACGTTTGGCATCTTTACTTGATAAGTGACTTAAACAATCCATAGATTATTAAAGATGTCATTAGTTTCTTCATCCATCGATTAATCATCAATTTATTTTCAGCACGAGGACCTGAATATTTTGAGCGAAGCTACACACTGATAATGATGCTACAAAAACAAAGAGGAAAATGTCACATGGGGAAAGGACAATTATTTAAAGAAAATTGCATATTAACAGCATTTACTTTGATAAGTCACAGGCTAAAACTTGTGCTATTATATATGCAAATCTGAGTCCAATAATTAACTGATATAAGCCTGAATGTAGCAAAACCTTGCAACTTTTTATTTTAAAGCTTAAAGAAAAAAGGATCTTGACAGTAAAGTTTTAGCTGCATGCGGGATAGTGCAGCATTCACTTGTTCCCTCCTGCTCTATTGTTGCACTCATGTTAAGACATCTATAAATCAGATTGGCAGTAAAGTACCTAAAATGCAAAAAAAAACAAAACACAGCTCCTGGTGTAGAAATCCTCCCCTGCAGTGGTATGAGGTAATAAGGCTCGGTGCCAGCTCTGCCCCGGAGAAATAACCAGCCAGCCGAGGCAATAAATAGAGTGCTAGATTCTCGCTGACACGGGCGGGCCGGGCAAGCCCATTAAAACGCGACCTCCCCGACCTTGGAGAAGCCCAGACTGAGCGTACGCCCACTCAACCACCTGCTCCTCCTCCTCCTCCTATAGAAGCAGAATGGGGAGCGGGGAGATGCACGCATAGAGGAGCTGCTGGACGATAAGACTCCTGGAGGCATTTGGGACAATACACATGTTTTTACTTTCTTTTTTTAAAACGGTATTTATCTTATTGTCAACAAATTCTAAGAAAAGACCAAAACGAACAATGAATGCATCTACTCACAAGTGTTGTTTGTGTATCAAATCCTGATCCACTTCTTCCTCCGTTGTCCAAAAATGTATTAAAAACTAAAATCGATGAGTCACACTGTTGCACTGGGTGTATGCACATGTTCCTTCACTACCATGAACACACGCTGTAGTTTATTTTTGACTCACACAAACCGTCCTGCTGCCCCAAATACTCACTAAACCACCAAATGTGGATTAATCCACAGCTGAAAATAGTCCGACACATGCACTATTTACTCCTGTTTGAGTAACGATGGCTAAAAACTTACAGTGACAAGCTGTTTAAGGAAATCACTGAGCATTTACAAAAAAAATAAATAAATATTCAGCCCATTTGTGAGAGGCTTTTAAAGATCCGTTTTTGGGGAAGGAAAGCTTGTAAGTGCTTCCAAAATTACTAAATTAAGCGCAGAAGTTATTATTAGAAAACAGTAAAAACTTTCAGAAAAGCCAGATTTGTCTGTATATGATCCAGATCTGCACAAAGAACTTCCCAACAATAGTTACAATATTTTAATTACCAGACAAACAGGACCGTAAACATAACCTCAGGGCGGAGGTACGAACTCTTCGACCTTTTTAACAGTTGTGTTTCCATCCGAATGAGAAGTTTCAAGTGAAAATCCAAAAAGTTGGTCAATTAAAATGCACACCGGGTGATATTTTTTCATTAGCTAGTGTTATGTGAATTCAGTCAAGAGGACGTGACAATGTTAGGTATGAAACGGCAATAAAATGTCATGACGGACCACAGTCATCGATGTTTGTTTAATAATCTAAGATGGCATTTATAATATTTTAATGAATTAATTTTCTTCCTCTGTGCACACATGCAACAAATGTCAGGGGACGTTGTGGTTACCTGGTATGTGCTTAGACCACAGGGCCGTCTGGGCACACCTGCTCTTTTTATTCTTTACTTTCTGGCCTTTCTGGTGGAGAAAAAGGTATTAAACAATGAGGGGCTGCAAAATCAGATTCCATCAACCTTTATCAATACACCAACTGTTCCACCTTTGGCTTTGTTTAAGATGGTTTAAGTTTTGAGGGAAACTAAAACTACTTGGTTGAGGTTAAGAAAAGATTGCCTTCATGAATTAAAAGAAACCAATGTTGACTGATTGTCCTCACTTATCTAAGAATTAGCTTTTTTTTTTGACTACAATTCATATGGAGACAGTAAAAAAAAGTGAAGGAATGGAGAGGGAAGATAGTTGTACAGTGATGCATTCACACACGCACGCAAAACGCAGGTCTTTTGGAGCTTTTATCAAACGAGAGATTTGTGCTGCACACATGCAAGTCAAATACAAACTGTCCTAAACAGTAGCAAACAAATTGGACTTAAGACCGGATAAGCAGACATTACATCACTTATTTTCCATTGTTATGAGCAGCCATATTGTTTTTTCAGTTACCTCTCTTTGCCATCTGTTGCAGTTCGTCCACTCAGACGAATGTTTGTATTGAAAGAGACGGATCTTTTCAACAGTGCGCAAAAGTTTTCCACATTTTGAATAAATGATAGATTTGTCAATTTGTCCCGGTTCAATATTTGGCCTATTTTTTATTTATTTTTGAAACAAAAGTCTGTAATTTTACATCACAGGAGGATGAATTAATCATCACGAGATGAGCTGAATGAGTCTTTGATGGATAAAGAGGATAGTTTGGTCCGTCAGCAGTCCAGCGGAAGAATGTGGAAAATGCGGACATGAAAATAAGAACCGTTTAATGCGTGCATTGTTGTGCACGAGAATTAATCATTTGAAATGTCAGACGGCTGCCACAGGAATGTTTAGCCAAATGTTGCCTTTGCTGGGCCAATGAATCAGCGCTGTTGTCTCACATGCACCAAAACCACTTACTCATCTGCATGAAAATATTTACAAACAGTCTACGGAAGTAAATCTGCCCTCAGACCCCCTTCTGCTGCTTTACATCATCCGCCTGTGATGTTCAAAGAGCTCCAGCAATGGTTTTGTGATGAAGTGGCGGTGTGCTTCGTCTGGGAGACCCGCTTTTCTTCAAGTTCCAACATGTGTTTCTGCTTTTTCATATTGATTTTCTATATTTGTTTTTCAGTAAAGAATCAGCAGGAGTCACATCTCTGACTCGAAGCAGAAAATGTCTTGTAGATGCAATGCATTCTGGCATATTTTAAGCAGCTGTGGGTGTAGAAATCAGTCTCTACGCCTCTTCTCTAATGGATTTCTGCCTGTATGATGGTGAAATGTGGGTGTATGCGAAATGGCTCCGTTCTAAGTGACAACAAAAGCTGACATTTATTGTTGATCCTTTAAATCTTTCAGGCTAAACAGCTGGTGAAACAATCTCGCCACAAGGCCTGGAGCCTTAATCATATCACCCAACATGGACAAGAAGTCCTTAAAATGCTGAGAACAAATCTGAAAGTATAATTCCATGACAGCTGGACAAACTCCGCCACCGATGAAGACTGTGCGATACGATCAAAAGCTCCGGAACACCTACTAAAAGGACAGATCAGCTTAAAAACGGTAAGGAATGTCAGTTTGAGAGAGAAGGACCAGGAAATACTTTAACTGCTTTTAGTCCTCAAATCCTCGCCCTCCTCACAAGACGCTGCGCAGGATGGCAGAGTGCGAGGAACCAAACATGTGACGGTTCAGCTACAAGCCTGCTTCTATGCGCTTTAGGCCCAATTTTCAACTTTGTATTTCGGGTCAAATATACATTTGTCTAGTCTAGAAAAATTGGTAGATGTGTTCATTTGATTGCAATGTGTCGTATATTTACAGGAACGGTTGCAAAAACAAGCAGATGTTTACAAAATTAAGAAATGCCACCAGACATGGTACATGGTTCTCAACCTTTTTGATGTACAGTAGCTCAAAAGCAGCTGCTCCGCTCGTCTTTCAGCTCTGAGCGAGAGTCCACTTCGTCTAAAGACCTAAATTCAATTTGAATTGACCGAAGTGTGTGTGCGGAAGTCTGTTGCTTTTAAGACTCACTGTGTAAATTTAATTTATTTCAGACCTGGATATGGAGATCCAGGGCTCAGACTCAGAGACCATCGATTCTCTTCCGAGGATACTTCCAGCAGCATACCATTGTACAAAATGACATTATCCTCTTGCCTTTCTTTGAGAATGAGACTTGAGAATTGTCCATTAGGGCAACAATAACTTCTCGTTTAAAAAAGGTGGGTAAATGGCAGATACCCAACGACACAAGTGGCCCAGGCCGACCAATCGCAGCTCCTACAGTCTCTGTAACCATGTAACTATGAATCCCCTTAAGACTCAGGAAAGCTTGTTTGTGGTGTCAAAGTTAAGTCCACGCCAACCTCCTGCCCGAGACTTCTCAGTGGTATAAGAATATCAGTCAGATATAAAACAAAGCTCATTTTAGAAAGTCGGATTTCACCAGACAAACTACAGCACTGGTTGTTTGTTCAGTTTCTGTAGCTCAAAATGATACGCTACACATTGTAAATCAATATATTCAGACGTGGATTAACAAGAAACCAACAAAATCTTCTCATCCTTTCCTGTACATTTAGAGTCAATCCCTGACCTGTGTGGGACGCCTGCTAATCCCCAGTCCTGCAGCATGAGGAGGAAGGGGGGAGAGGGGAGAGGGGAGAGGGGAGTAGGACGTTGAGACTGTGAAATCTGCTGTGACGTAACAACCAGCGGCGAGCGGGTTCCTGCCTTTGCCTGCCTGCTAAATGGTAGCTGTCGTTTCCTGTCAGGCTGGCGGCGGCAGACGAGACTGCTTCGTTCTCCCTCCTCGGGCCAGAAGACGCAAATCATCTCCAATCACAGCCGGCTGCTGTGACGAGCCACTACAGCCATCTCACCAGAGAGACTGACTGCTAGCTGCTGCTCACACACACACACACACACACCGATTTCATATTCCACACTGCTGCTGAGGCAGCTTAGCTTGTACCAACTCACTGAAAGCGTATGATTGGCCGTCCATAGAGAGCGGCCTGAGCTTGAAATAAACATTAGACTTTTGTTCTTCTTCTGGTGTTTCTGCTGTGTATCAGTGACGCCCGTCTCCCTGCGCTGTCGTCGCCTGTCTGTCTGTCTGCCATCCAATCCAGTTGCGCTCTTCCTCTGAGAGGAAGTGTCCATCCGGCCATATGTCCTTCAAGCTCTACTGTACCGCCCCAGGCCCCCCCCCCCCCACACCACCCACACACACACACAGACCTGCCCAGCTGTCCCAGCACCAGAAAGGAAATTAATAAATGTGTCAATGAATTGACTGCATAAATAAGTAATAACTCATTATTAATTAAAGGGACAGTACACTGTTTTTTAAACAGATTTATTTTACAGAAGATGGCCACAGGTTTAAAACTGTTGATTTACAATACCACTAAATCAAATATTTATCAGACAGGTGCCACACACACACAAACACACAAACCACCCAAGCTACAAGCTACAGCCAGTTAGCTTAGCTTAGCACGAAGACTGGAAACGGGGGGAAACCGCTAGCCTGGCTCTCTCTAAAAGCAACAAGATCCACATACCAGCACCTCCACAGCTCCCTTATTAACATGTTATGTTTTGTTTGTTGAATCCGTGCAAAAATTGAGGTTTTAAAATTATATTTTGTGTTTTTTGTTATGTGCCGCACTATTTCTTGGCCAGGCGCAGTAAGGAGACATCAAGACTTGAGGAAGTTGGTCCGATTTTTGGATCGTCAAAAAAGGATCGAGTGTGACTATTGTGTGGTGTTAAACAGATTATTTAATGTCCCTTAAACTGAAGGAGGACAAACACAGATTTTTAGACTTTCAGCAACTTTCATTTCCTCACAGTTACACATTCACAGCTGTCCGTCACGGGTCATTTGGTTACGGCCGTCAAGACTTCAACACTTAAGACTTTCCACCAGAAAATTACATTTTTTTTTTCCTCCAGTGCAGTTTTCTTTGTTTCAGTAAACTCCTTGAAATAAATCTCAACATAATTAAACGAGCCAGAACAAAGCAGATTATCAAGAAAATTAAACTTAGTTGTAGAACTTTCCAAACAATCAGAGTTGGAGACGCCACGGGCTGCTGGGATCAAACCGGTGACCTCCGGTCTCTCTCCTCATTAGCATACCAACAAGACGACACAAAGGATCTTTTTTTTCTCCAGATCTGACTGCTGAGGAGGTAAAGTGTGCTGCTACTGAAGCACAGGATGAGACTTTGCATTTTCTTTCATCCCTGAACGACTCGTCTGTGGACGGAGAGAGATGAGACAGATGCTGCTCATTTAAAAGACTATAATTGACTCAGCAGAGCCGCTGTCACAACGCAGATCTGTTAGAGATCTACCACCACGCCCCGAAACGCTGAGAGCTATGATTCCCTGCAGTAATTGCCGTTAGTGAAGAGGATGGATGGTAGAAAAATGTTTTAGGACAACATTGTGTCTGGGGAGCAATGACGCTTCCTTAAACGCAGTCTAACACCTATAAAATAGTTACAAAAATAGGGTGTGAAACCAAGTTAGATCTCGAAAATGAAACAGATTCTTCAAAGAGCAAAAACACCCGTCTGAAATCTAAAGTCCCACACACTTCAAACGGCCCTTTTCCCAGACGTTTTCGGGCAATAAAAACAGGCAGAGTGGTTTGACAAGAGCTGGGGAGCTGTGCTCACTGAGGTAGTTAAGGTCAGGGCAAACGTCATTGATTGAACTAAGTGCTCCGCTGAAAACTGTGTGCCTCAATCAATGCCGCCTCTAATGGTGCGGGGCAGAGCTCCCCGAAGACCGAGGCTATAGACGAATGTGACAAAGTCATCCGGAGGTGCTGGAATCACGTTCCTCCTGCCGGCAGGCTGCTGGCTCTCCGCTCTCACTTTCTCCTCCGACGGCACAAGTTAATGAAAATGCCATTACTCAGACAGGCCATCGATGAGGAAGCGGGGTAAATCAGGGTGACAGATAGAAAAGAGTTTAACTGGGGATGAACAGCTGTTTCAATGACAACAGTGTTTCCAAAGTGGATGCACAGCTCATAATCTTTCTTAAATGTCATACATTTAATCCATTTAATCATCTGCTGGGACACCCTGCTCACTTCATTTATCACTTATACTGATTAGAAACAACATTATTAATCCATTAATTGATTAAGTTATTTGGGCTGACAGCTTAAATCTTCTCTTTTAAGTGAATAAGGCAAGAAAGTACTAATATCATTCATTACCCTGATTGAATGGGTAAGTAGGGTTATTGTTTTTGGTGATGGAGAAATGTTTACTTTCTCCTGTGAATATGTGACATTTAAAGCAACAATCAGTTTAATTTTAAGCATGCGTTACATTTTATTTTGGGGAAATACATTTATTTGCCTCTTTGCAGGAAGTTAGATAAGATAATCTAATTTTAAAGCCGTCAACATCACGGAGCTGCAATGAGTTTTCAACTGACGGAAAATAATCGCAGACTATTTTGATAAGAGTCATCATAAAAGTAATTTTTCATGCAAAAATGGCAGCAAATTCTGTTTTCTACCTCTGAAATATGGAGGTTTCCTGCTTTTTCTCTGTTTTATATCATACTTAACTGAATATACGAGGCATATACAGGCATTTAAAGACATCACTTTGGACGTTGAGAAACTGAGATGCACATTTTTCACAATTTTCGGACGTTTTATAGACTAAACGATTAATCGAGAAAATAATCTGCATAATAATAAATAATGAAAATAATCGTTAGTTGCAGCCAAACATCATCAAAAGAGGTTCACTACCTTTGAAATAATTAACCTTCCTGATCTATGCTGGTAAATACACTTATAACCGAACATCGTCTGTATTTCAATCTTCCTTTAAAACTACCGCTGACTTTTTATTCCCAACTATGTTTTCTTTATAATTTGTTTCCCTTCTTGCTCTCTTTTCCTCAGAGAATCCAAAATTACACCCTCGTTCTCTTCCTCCAGTGCCCTGCCCTCTACTAACAATGTCCACAAAAACTACACGCACACACACACACACACACACACACACACACACTCGAGCGTGCAGATGAAAGGCTCGGTCCTAATGACAAGGTACCCTGTCCACTTAATACTTCAAAGATTGCGCTTGGGGGGGGCCATGATACCTCCCTATATCCACCAGAATTAGCCGAAATAACTGAACCAAACCAGGAGCAGCCTAAATCCACAGAACCTCCATCTGCATCTCTGTGTGACAAGCTTCCAAACAAAAACACAGAGGCAGGAAAACACTCACTGTGGACATGGAGATACATAAACTAACACACACTCACACACTCAGTGGTCACACACACTAAATCTAGTGTAATCAGACACATGTGTTCGTTTCTAAACATACATAAATGAAATAACACACAAATAAACAGAGTACCAAACATTGGAAAACACAAAACTTAACATAAATTGTCCATTTCAATCAAATAGTCTCGTGAAATAAACTGAAGTAGTGACTCATGGAGTCATTTAAGGGCTTTTCTTCAAAAAATCTCATGAAAAATGTAACTAATAAAACAGACTAACACAACAACAGGTTGTTTCCACGCAGCATTTAAATGCAACACCTTAAGAGGCCAACTTCTTCGTGTTATTCTTTTTAGAAAAAGTGACTGAAACCATCGCAAAAGGCAAAATATGATTAAAAAAAATAAATAAATAAAAAAAACAGCAGAGTTAACTAAAGCAGACATCTGCAGCCACAAATTAAGATTTCCAAGATTGTAAATGTAAACAAAACGAAGATAAACCTTCACAGGAAGCCCACAGCTAAGAGCCAATATCTAATTTAACATAGCAGCTGGTGCAATGAAATATATTTGTGCTTCGGATGCTTGAGTATTTCTGCACACAGAGCTACGAAGTGGGAGGAAAATATACCAACAGCTTTCACAGACGACCAGAAACTTGAGGAAAATGACTATTGTGTCCTTTACTATAAAAACTTTTAACCAACAGTTTAACCAAATTAGGGATTTTTGCCACTGCCTTTTATTAAAATCAAATAATTATTTATATCTTACACTGCACTAACTTTTATTATTGCGTTTTATACCCATGTTTCTTCTATTTTAGCTCGTCTTTACTTCCGTTCTCTTGACTCATTTAAATACAGAATTTTTTTTTTCAATTTATAACGCTTTTAATGTTTTTGTAAAGCACTTTGAGTTGCCTTGTTTGTTGAAATGTGCTATATAAATAAACTTGCCTTGCCTAGCGTGATGTAATCCTGTTTTCATCTTGCTTTGTTTATAATTAGCGTGGGTGGGGCAGAGATTAGTTTCCTGTTAGCACAACCTCCAGCTTGGTGATCTGTTGTAAGAAAACACATTTGACATTGTTGATGGAGATGAGAAGCCGGTGAAAGGAATCATATCCTCGTCAGGTTGGATGTGTGGGACAGTGTGAATCTCATTCCTTCAAAATAAAAGCTCATCACTGGCCTGGGCCTGTTGGTTCTCTCAAAAGCTAATTTGTATTTTTTTTTCCCACAGTCAAACTAATTCTGGGTATCTTGTTCGTTTGATCCGTACATAAAGTGTAAAAACGACAAGCTGTGGATTTTGTCATCTTTGGACAGAGCTGTTTTCCATTTCCAGTCTTTATGCTAAGCTAGGCTAACTGTACCTACTTATTTACCGCACAGACATTCGTGTGGTATCGACCTTCTCAATTAACCCTCAGCAAGAAAGTGAAAAGGCATATTTCCCCCAAAATGTTAAACTGGCATGAAGATACTCCACGGTTTTATTTCCCAGCATTAATGTTCATTAACGCTCCAGAAAAGCAAATATTTACCTAAATTTACTCTCCGGATGGGCTCATCCCGACTAATGTCCTCTAATTACTTCTTTAGTCAGCGTGAAGACAGGACGGCGTGTGTGACCGGAATCACCCGACAAGGGTCAAATAAAGCAAAAACAGTCAGAGCGATTTTTAGAAACGTAGCCTCATCTTGTACCCAGTGCGGCCCTGAGGCGCAGTCATAGTTATTGAACTGTGATAGTGGATGATTAAGTGTCTATGCACTGGTTCTGATTATTCTGGGCAAACGGGAACATTAGGTTTTCAACTAATGATTAATCGTGTGGTCTAAAAAATGTCATAAAATAGTGAAAAATATCCAGTTTCAGTTTCTCAAAGTTCAAGGTATTACTTTGATCGTCTTGTTTCGTCAGTCCAAAACCCAAAGATATTCAGAGTTTTAGAAAACAGAATAACAGGAAATCGAGGCTGAAAACAAAATTTTCTGCCATTTTTAACATAAAAAAATTACTTTGTTTGCGATTATTTTTCTGTCTTGATGATGTCAAATTGTCTTTCTGAACTTCTGCCATGGGGAGAACATTTTAAATAAATCCAAGAAAGTGTCACTCTGCTTTGTTTTTTTTACGATGGTTGCATAATTCTGTTACACACACACGCACGCACACGCAGAATAAAGAAAAAGGGAAGGGAGCATCACACAGCTCCCCGGTGAGATCAGCCTCGAGTGCCACTGTTCAACAATTAAACCCTTTAATCAGAGCCATGCTTCATCTTTTAATGCCCATTCTGTCATTCATGGCCACATACGATGACGCTCGTGATGCATCGACTTGAAGAGGATGACTCAAACTAACATCACTCGATAACAAAAAAAAAACAATTTTTAAAAAAAAAGGAGACATTTACAATCAACATAAGAGCGTATGATTCAGAGAGCGGCGACTCATTGCAGTTTGGTAATTGTGGCTCCTTTCACTCTTAACCTCGTCCCTGTCGTGCATTCCCCTGATGAAATGAGGTCAGCGGCATTATTGGGGGACACTTTCATCAGGTTAATGGTTGGTCTGACCTGAGCTATGGATGTTTTAGGGAGGCAGGTTTTTAACAGAGGCCATCCCCCATAAAAAAGGAAAAAGTCATAAGGATTTTAAAAGGGATCAGCGTCTTTCTAAAAAGGACACTGACACGACTTGGACCCGTTTCCAAAAAGCATCTTTATCGTAAATCATATTGGATAGTCATAAAAATCCATTTTATGAACCTTCTTAAGCTCAGGATGCGTTTCCCAATTGCATCGTCTCATAAAAAGTCGTTATTGTTAATTTTTAGGTCAATATAATTCAGCATGAGCACTGATGCTCTCTGTTAAAGGACATTTGATTTAAAATGAGGTTTAAAAAAAACAAAAAGAGATTGTTATCGTCCTCTTTTCCCTATTCTCGCCTGAAGTCTTCAGTTTCCATTTCTCATCATTTAATATTTGAGAGCGTCCAATCATTGTGGAGAAAAAAGCCGAGATAAAACTTTATTAATTCTGAGGGAAACTGCTGTTCAGCAGTTGCAGTACGAAGTGGGAAGAGTGCAAATAAGGTGCAACTCCAAAGTATCTGCCAAATTCAGATGCTGATCATCAACATATGAAACAGGTTAACAGGGTCAGTTTAGGTGGGGCTGCATACAGTTTCAGGATGTTTTCCAAACATTAGACCACGTCATCCGACTCTTCCCTCACAACATCCGTCCATCCATCCATCAAAACACACTTCACCTCCCACCCCTGGCCTCGCCTGACTCCCCCCCCGTCCCCCCCTCCACCACCACTCAGCCATAAAAACACAGGTTTCTTCTTCAGGACAGATGTAGCTGAATGGCACCATTACCTCACATCCATCAACGCCTCTGCACACCCAGCAAGAACATCCTAATCGCATAATTAGGTAATTATAGGCAACGCATGATGGATCCCTGTAGTTGTTTTATTTTTGCAAATGTTAATAAATCACATTGACATTTTCTTTTCATAACCACAGCGGAAAAGTTCGGTCTGGTCTTGTGTTTGGATCATTTAGGTTCACGTTACCTGGCTGCATGTGAACAACAGTCGCATAAAAAAGGATAAGTCTGTAAATATTTTATACATTTTTCTTTTTCACTGTCCAAAACTCCAAAGACAACACTAACAATGAATTGATCATCCCTACAAGTACAGTGTGTTTATATGTAAGATCAAGACCTTCTTTTCACCTAAAGAGTTAGAAAAAGTCCTCCAGGCTCCAATAGCCTTAAGACTCAATTATTGCAACCCCCTATACTTTGGCATCCTCAAGGCCTCCATTCACCGCTTACAGATGTTATGGTAATGCTGCGGCCAGACTATGCAAAGGTTTATAAAAAAAATAAAAAAGGGGGGTAACATATTACGCCTGTACACGTCTTTGCACTGGCTTCCCGTTCGGTATCAAATTCCTTACAAGAGTCTTCTGTTTGTGTTTAAAGCCCTGCATGGTCTCGCCCAGAGCTATACTACAGAACTTCTATCCTCATACAGTACAGCTAGGCCCCTCAGATCTACAGATCAAGGGCTGTTAACCATCCCACGATCTCGTCGAAAACTTTTTGGAGACATGGCCTTCTTAGTAACTGCACAAAGATTTTGGAAAAAGCTCGCTGAAAATATAAGAGCAGAATCTCTTGACTTGGCGTCGTAAGAAGGCTCGCTTGCCTACCACGGCAATGATTTGCATTCTACCCTGATATTCATGAATGTCCGTGTATTATGTATTTTATGCATGTATTTAAGTACCTGTATATTGTGATGATCCTTTTGCTCAATTACGTTTGTTATAAAGCACTTGGGCACAAACCTGTTGTTTTTTAAAGTGCTCTATACATTTTGACCTTAAAAAAAAAATTGCGTATCAAAGCCTGATATTTTGTTATTCTGTGCCATAGAGAGCCATTGTTGTCCAAAAACTATTAAAAACACATCAATGAACCAGTGTTTCACTGGGTGACATGTGACCAAACAGTTTATTTTTGACTTAATCCGACATACACCGTCCTGCTGCCACAAATACTCACTACAGCACCACATGTGAATAAATCAGCTGCTAAAAATAGTCCCCAACAAATGCACTTTTTCCTCCTGTGTTGAGAAAAACTACAGTGATTAGGGAAATTACTGAGCATTTCATTTTTTGTTTAAACTATTTATTTGTGAAAGCTTGAAGGAGAGAGCCATAGATATTGTAGGGAAGTCGGACTAATGAAGAAAAAGCTGAATACAAGCACCAGACACGTTGTTTACGAGTGAAGTTAACATCAACAAGTCCCCATTTAAGACCAACAAGTCTCATAACACGTTCCAAATCAAGACCATTTCAGAACAAAGTCCTAAAGTTTATGTTCAAAGTCTTAAGTCATTATTTATCTGCTGATCTTCTCTGCCTAATACAGCTTTTCCTCGTGCAACGTGATTGGCTGCTGTCAGACGAGATTAAAAGTATATCTGTTATTAGGAAAATAAAGAGTCTATTTCCAGCACAGGCTCTTTTCATTGAGGGTGGGAGGGATGCCAAGTCCTTTTAACTTCAAAAACGTAGAAGTCAAGTTAAAATTAGGTCGAGTTCAAGTACCGAGTCTTTCTTTTGATTGTCTCAAGTTGAGCCTTCAGTCATCAGATTCATAATTTGAGTCTGAATCAAGTCTACCAACCTGAATCTGCCTTCATTGGCCTCTGCACAAAAAAAAAACTGACTGACAACCCCTCCAGAGATACGCACTTGAATATGCCAAAAATAAAAACAACTTGCAGTATTTTGGCACAAATCCACAAGTCAGCCACCTCAAGGGTTAAGAACTCGACTACCTCGTCTCCTGAGCGTCTCCCACACATTCCCTACTCTGCTGCGGTGTACTAAAAAGGGTGAAACATAATAAGCAATGACAAATTTCACACACAGCTCAGCCAATTTCATCCTGGAGCAGAGTTAATTACGACAATTAAACCTGGGAGAGCATTCTTTAACTTGATTATGGGTTATTATGGTGTTACAGTAGGTACCAGACACAGTCAAGGATGAACGGTATCACAGCAGCATTCATAATCAGATCATCCTCAAGGGTACTGCTGCTTTTATAAACATGTTTGCTAAATCAAACAATGTAATGCCTGAAATGTTTTCATAAAAAAGCACCAGATTCCTGTGTGTTAAGTCGAGATTTATTAAATACAACATCCATCTTTGTCCCCCTCTGCTTGGATCATAATGATGACACATCAAAAAAGCAAAAAGTATTACAAAGCACGAACAGATGACGTCTCAGAAAACAAATTTAAAAACAGTGCACGGAGAGAAGCTTGAGACGTTTTTTTTTTTTTACCAACAAATGAGATTGTTACGCCCCAGAAATCAGCATCTGTGACAAAACTTAGAAAACCTCTGATCTGGTTTATCTAATGTCTCGTAAAGTGATACCAAATGGGATTGTTCTGCCTACAAATTTGGCATCTAGTTTGATATAAACCAGGCTGCACTCACCGTTCTCCTTCCCGTCTCCGAGGTAGTTGCTGATGGACTCGGGGAGGCCGAGAGTGGCTGCAGTGGGCATCGTGCCCAGGATGGACTCCAGCGACGGGGCTTTTCGCTTTGGGACATCCTCGTCCTGCTCCTGGTCATCCTCTTCCTGCTCTGGCTTCTTCTCCTCCAGTTTTAACAGAGCCTCCAGTGTGAGCTCCCCGAGGTCTTTGCCAAAGTGCTTGGCTACGGCCTGAAGCACGTCTTCATCTCCTGGTTCCTCGCAGTCATCCATCGCAGACGATGTGGAGAAGCTTTTGTCATTTTCTCTGTCTGGAAGAGGGACAGACTGAGTTTGATAAGGAATTAATGTGGTGTTAAATTCATCCCTTTAAAAGGGAGAAGAGGACACCAGAGGTCAGGATCAGCTACACATCAGCAAGTCTGGAACTGGAGCTTAGCTCAGAGATAGATAAGCACAAAAATCACATATTAAAATTGTAAAATTTGAAGGATGGTAGTCAAACTATTCTCCGCCTTCTTAAAAAGGTAGCATTTAGTTTTCCAATTCAAAAATATTATTTTAGCAACTTAAATGGACAAAGACTTGGTACTCTTAGTAGCTGTAAGCTTGCTGCAATTGTGTACTTATTGCACACAGTATGTACTATTGACTAATTGTTATAGTATACGTTTAGTTTTAGTAGTTACAATAAAATAAATCAATATATTTTACTGTTGGAAGTTGGTGATATGGATAAAATCTTCTATCATGTTGTATGCAATTCTAAAAAAGATACAGTAAACTGTACAGTAATATTGTACATGTTGTGGTAAATCAATGGATTAACTGTTTACCAATTAAATAAATAGTTTTTGGAGGCAAAAGAGGAGACATAACATGTTAATTAGTGAGCTTTAGACGTGCTGGTAGGTTGATTTTGGCTTTGGACAGACACAAGCTAGTCCCCCCCCCCCCCCCCCCATTTCTAGTCTTTATGCTAAGCTAGGCTAACGCCTCCTGGCTGTAGCTTCATATTTAATGGATAAATATAAGAGTGGAATCAATCTTATCCAACTCTCTGCAAGAAAGCAAGTATGCTTATTCGACAAAATGTCCAACAATTCATTTAAAATTCATAAAGAAAAAAGATAAAATGTTGCAAAAAAATGTTTTTTCTTTTAAAGATCCACTTGGAGCCGTCCCACCACCGTCCACAATTTGTTTTCATGTTTTGCTGCAATGAGTAGCGCCTCTGTTACTTTGTCACTTGCATGGGACAAAAGTGTAACAGCACACACAAAAATCATCTTTTAGTCCGATACTGATTTTTTGTTTTCCTTTACCAACCCATTGTTTGCTATTGCTTGCTAGATCCACAGTGAGAATAGCTGATGAACACTTCAGATTTAGGGTTTGACGACCTAAAAATCTAGACCATAAAGTTAAAGTGCACACGTGTCATTTTCATTATCAATTAATCTGCCAATTATTATTTTTAACTGAATCAGTTTGAGTCTATAAAATGTCAGTATAATGAGAATTACAAGCAACCACAATTCCCAGTAACTAGAAGGTCACTCGACAGATGAAAAATGTGTCCTTGTATTGTAATTATAATACAGTTTGTGTCACCTTTACTATGTTGCATCTTATTATACATTTAATGCCTCATCAGTATTCTCTGGGGATTAATAAAGCAGCAGAGTTGCAGTATATGGTTGCCTTGTATAATTAGCTGGGTGTAATTATATATAAAAATTTCAGTTTTCCAATTAACAACACAATAAAAAACAATTTCCTACATTAAGAACCACTATCGTAAAAACATTTCTTGATGTAAAATGCCTCAAGTGCAGTGAGATAAGTTTGTTTCCCAAATCTCTGAGAATAGAAATGGTGATAAATAATGTCATGCAAACAAAATAATTGGGATAATAATTGTGTCCGTTCCTCTCGCGGCCCTGGTATCTAATTAAAATGTGTCCTTTAATCAGCCTCAATTAAAATGTCCTCACACAGATTTCAGCCCACAAGTCAGAAAAAGCAACTCTATAATCAGTTAGAAAAGAAACTCTGCTGGATCTGAAAGCACAGCAGCAGCTGGACGAGCAACATGCCTGACATCAGTGGCAGCCTGCCCCCCCCCCCCCCCGACTGTGTGGAAACAGGGGAGGAAGATACGAGTAGTGTGTGTGTGTGTGTGGGTGTCTGTGTGTGTCTGTGACAAAGACAGAGGGCCAGAGATAAAGAGCCAAAGGTAGAAACAGATACAGAGAAAGACTGACAGGGATAGCACTCTGGTGTGCGAGTTGTTTTTCATGGGTGGGCTCTCTGTCTGTGTGTGTGTGTGTGTGTGTGTGTGTGTGTGTGTCTCTTCTCATCCTGTCTGATTGACTGACAGTGATAAATATCATCCATTTGCCTTGATTTACTGATCATCCCATGAGCTCATATTCGTTTGATTTTTTTTGTTTCTTATTTGGTTTGTGCTTACCGTCCGTATAATGTGAAAAATGTTCATAAATAAAAAGCCTAACAAAAACATTGTTTTCAGCTCCGTACCTTCCCTGGTGTAGGCAGCGTAAACTCCTCTCAGTTTGGGTCGAGCGCTCTCAAGCTCTGCGTCTATTTCATCCTGGTAGCCTTGAATTTCATCTGTTAAAAGAGAACAATTAAAAGAGTTAAACCTAAAATTATTCCTGGATCAACAACGTGACATGCAACACCCGTCTTTGTCGGTGGAATGGATGCTGGTATAGCTAACATAATTCATTTTTACAAAATAATAAGAAAAGAAAGTAGCCTGAGAGTCAAGTTGCCTTTGATGTAATGGCAAACAGACAAAGATATTACATTCATACCTTCAACTTCATCCATCTTTTTCTTCAGCTCGATCTCCAGCTAGAGGGACGGAGACAAAAGGAGAAAAATTGGGTGAATTTTTCCAATCTAACAATGACTACAGGGGGAAACGATTACCGAGTTAAACATCTCGGAATAAAAGGAGCATCATAACACAAGGACTGTGGGTGGTTGATGGCAACTTTCAGAAGTATGTTTTCTTCCGTGTGGTACAGAACAACAAGCATGATGATTTAGTGCTGTTGGCGTGAGACACAGCTGAAGTACAGAGTGACAAACGCATGCAGTCAGATCCTTTTCCTGCGCTGAAAAAGTAATGATGATTCAAATCGTCTGCTTTTGTATCTTCTAGAAACTTTTAACATTCATTTAGCTCTTTTCCTTTGTGACGAGAGAAAATGTGAGTAATGACAGTCAGTAAGAGCAGAAAGGCCTTTAAAAAAAGAAAGCGTGAAATTGGAATCATGTGAGAATGAAACTATCTTAACAAAAAAATCTCAACATAAAAGGTCAAACTGTCTCGTTTCCAAAGCGTTCGAACACATCTCAAGGCCTCTCATCCACCTCTCTGTTAATTAAACTAAACCATCTCCATGAAGGAAGTTGGACCTTGTGTTGACACCTTTTGTTTCTCTGAAGTTTATCTAGCTTAGCCTTAAAGTTGTACATTACATGACTCCAGCATCTCAAAAAAGATGAATTTCTTGAAAACCTCAGCTCTAGAGTGGATTAAAGTGGCTTTCTGCATGATTTACAGGTTTTTAAATGATTTATTTTTACTTTAATTTGTTCTTTTAAGAACCACAAACATTTTCTGACCTGAAACTCGAACATTTGTTGACAATGTTTCATGCAACCTAAAATGCCAGAGCAAAGTTCAAAGTAATTTGTTGCGTCAAGCCAATTGGCTAAAGGCTTAAAAAGGGGTAGTTACATTTTTGAGGTTTATGCTTTTTTTTGCTTTCTTGCAGATGAGAATCTCGTCTGTACTGTTAGTATGAAGCTATAGCCAGCAGACAGCTAAGTTAGCTTAGCATAAAAACAGGAAACAGAAGGGAACAGCTAGCCTGCCTCTGTCCAAAGGCAACTAAATCACCCACCAACACTTTTAAATCTCACCAATTAACACATAGTATCTTGTATAATCTGTAAAAAAAAAAAAAATAATTTTTAAAAAAAAGGTGTAAAAATGACTAATCCCTCTCTCACCCTCACTTACAAATCACACCTCTCTCTAACTCTGTTGAGTGTGGGGATGTAGAGAACGCCGATCCTTGACAGTTTCACTTTAGAGGTTAACACCCTTCATTAATTATTGGAGAAAGCCTGCAGGCTGCATGTAATCATCAAGAAACTATAACATGAAATTTTAATATTCCCTGAGGGGGAAATCTCACAAGCAATTAACAAAATTGAGAAAAAACAAGGATATAAAACTGTGGATGTGAACATGTATTTGTTCTGATACACACGCTAGCTTGTTTGTGTTGATAGTAGGTGTTAAAATATTAATACCTTATGAACTTTTTTCTTCCTCAATCCAGCTGTGAAGCAGGGCGGGTCACACTCTTGGTCCAGATCCATCTTCATGAACTCTTCGATGGTCAGCTGACTGGTGGGTGTGTCCTCAAACTCTATCAGTCTAATGCAGAGGTAAGATTACAACAAATCAGCAAATTAAAAACACAAACAAATTAAGATGGAACACAAAACTGGGTCACTGTGTGATAATTTGGGACATCAGCAGTTTAAAAAAAAAAGTAATCTCCTAAAGAAAAAAAAAACAGACAACACCAGAAGAAAGCCTCCATTTTCAAAACTTTTACTCTCAGAATTTTCTTGTTAAATTCTTAACTATCAAACTCCATCCATTATCAAACAAGTCCGCCTTTAACTGATAAATGCCCAAGTCAAAAACATAAAAAACTCGTACCACTCACCTTTTTCTTAGCGTGGTTTCACACACTTTTACAACGCTGACTATTTCTTTAATGGTGCGGCGAAAGTCGTACATACGAGCGGCAACAAGAAGAGCTGAAAACAGAAAAAAAAAAACTCAATGTGATGAGATTCAACAACGTTCCACTCCTGCTTTGTATCTACACATGATATGTAACTCAATCTGTGTCAACCCTAAACTACATAAAACCAACAGAGGTTTTTGTTCAGTTAGAGAAAACTTGACTAAATAAGTGAGTCAACGACCTTTTTTCCCCCACGACTAAGACGAGAGGTCTTCAAACACTAATAGTTACGATATCAAAATACAAATACGATATCAAAATGTTACAATATTGTTGATGAAAGAAAAGCCTGGACTAAAATTTAGTATAAAAAATAAAAACTTAGCCAAAATATTTCTATACTTTCATTGACAAAAAAAAAAAAAAAAAGAGACTACAAACTATTATTTTTTTCTTCAATGCAGCAGTTTTTGTGTCCTGTGCTTCGTAACATCAGGACTGCAGCAGCAGCAGCACACAATGAGCAGTGAGGAGGACTCTGAGCAACTTACTGAAGTTGAACAACAACAACAACAACAACAGGGCTCGGGAGAAAGAAACAAGGTGACATTTTGGCTCGATAATATATATAATATAATTTGATTACTAAAAAAAAAAAAAAAAAAGACTAAAATATCAAGTTTTCTTTGACTGAAACTAAAAAGGTTTCGTCTTTCTTTGACTAAGAAAAGACTAAAATGCACATTTAAGTCACTAAAGCTTGACAAAAAAACAACATAGCTGACAAAATGAACACTAATGCAAACATACTGAACTAACAAATGTACACGTACATCCTCAAAGACGTGACTGAAATCTTCAATCTTATGTTTGTTTTTTGGGAGTTTCTGTGTGTACACCTTAAACACTGCAGGACAGAGGCGACAGGGCAGGAGAACTTCAGTTCGCCCCCACACAAAAACAGTTATCTAAAGGGAGTAACAAGAACATTAATATTATGCAATGAATTGCAGGGCGAGCCTTGAAGGGAACAGTTACATAACCGTCATTAGAGTTGCCTCGCTCAAGAGCCTGTTAAAAGATAGATGCATGCTTTTACTTCTGCATGCACACTTCTAACAGCCTTTAGGACAGAAGTGATGGCTTTTAGCTCCGCTGACAACTCTCAAACATTTTACCACAGTTACCTTGAAACCGCCCAACTTCAAAGTTGCTGGTTTTCCTTTCTTAACGCAGAGTTAACTTTGTCGTTTATTACTTTACACTCATGACCTTGAACTTTTCTTTGCAGTTACATGTTTCTGGTTCATCAACAGCAATATTTGCATCATATTTAGGAAGGAACTTTTCCTTCTTCCGTCTGACTGTATCCTTCTCAATGATTTATGATAAGAAATTAATTATTCAGGCAATGCAGCAGAGGAACAGAGATGGAGGAAAATTGAAACCGTGAGCGTAAACATGCAGGAAGCCCCGTGATTCGATTTCAGGACGTCTTAACTGGTAATGCATTAAAGCCGAGTGTATTCAGGTTGATACCAGCAGGAGAGAAGAAGCTTGGAGCTCAGCTGTTTCACATAAACTCACACAAAGACAATAACGGGCAGCGTGAAAAATCAACACCAGACCAACTGTGGTTCGTTCAGGCAGGTGTTGGCGGGTTTGCCTCACCCACTCGACTTTTTGGCACAACAGTAAAAAAGGCCTGAATACATTTGTTAACCTAGTTGACAGCAAAAACTGTGAAAGACGCAGGTGAACGTCAGGATTCACCAGCTCATGTTCACGGTGTTATAAAGCAGAATTGGCCTCGAGTCAATGCGCCCGTGTTACATTATTGATTTGTTTGAGGAAATTCTCATTTCACTTGCCTCTTTACAGGAAAAGATCAGAGGTCAGGTTCAGCTATAGAGTGATGCACTGGAGCAAACAAATGTTAACTACATATTATCGATCACAGGACAAACAAACTGAAGCACTTGCAAAATACATGAATTTTTTTATATATAAATAAAGCAACCACAGTATAATCTAGGCTTATTAAAAAAAAATTTTTTTTTTTCTCAAAATTCAAATCCTCTTTTTCCATTATGTAACCCTTTCAACAACTGAAAATGAAAATGCTGGAGCAAAAGTGGATGTGCATGATTACCATAATTAAATGTCTCACCAGAAGAAAAGTATGAAAAACAGCAAAAATGGTTAAGACTCTTGAAGATCTATTTCAGGACTTCAGAAAATGTCAAGTGTTGAATAGACACATTTCCTCGAGACAATCAAGGATGCCCGCGCAGCAAGGGGGCAGAAAACTCCTTGCCACAACATCATAATATCTTATATATGGACATGTGCAGTATTTTTTAAATCAAACTTCTGTCTTTTTTTTAGCCCACGCCTCACATTGACAGACATCTGTCGACTGTGGCGAGCTAACACAGGAGTGCCATTAGCAGTAATAACACAAACCGCTCTTGCATGTAGTGAGAAATAAGCTCCGAGTGTGTCCCAAACTACCAACAGGCAGAACAAGTTACATGCACAGAAGCTTCCTCATTCTGGACATTAATTAAATGAAAGCATGTACAGTATGAACTTCCTGTTTACCATGAAAATATAAAAGACACTAGAGATGTGCCAGAAAACTCTGGTGCCTGCAGAGTATACAGGCAAAACTTCACTCATGACAAACTAGAGATCATGAAACAAGACTCAAAGCTTTCTTTTTATTAAACAGTCATAAACACACAGTAATCGTGTGAGCTTACGTTAAAACCAGGGATCTGACCGGATCACCGGATGCTAATAGCTCATTCTGTAACCTGAGCTAACAGGGAGGTTTGCTTGTTGTGATATTGAACATTTTCCATTAATGCATTTTGCGCGTCATGCCGTTTCAGGCACAAAAAAAAACTTCTCATGTTAATCTCCCCACTAAACTCTCACTCATTCTGGTTTCTATTGGATCATTTACATGTACTCTATTACTCACACTGATGAAATCCCCAGTCGCAAAGCTTAAACATGACAGTGAATCTGCCAGAGTTATGAAATCCACTTATATTCCTCCCTGTTAAAGAAGTACAAGGTTGTTTTAGTGTAAGGTTGGAATAAGAAGACTGAGTTACAAACACTGATGGTCACTGACTATCTGAGGATAAAGGGCACCTTGATGTCCGATGCCAACAAAGCAGAGAGCGCTAATCACTTTCTCGCCTCAGATTTTTCTCAGAGGATTGAAACCTCTAATGACAGACCTGCTGCTCAGAGCCTCCAGGCTGCTGCCAGCACCTGAAATAAAATACCCGCAGCACAGACACTAGATATCCAACACCGCCATCATCTCTTGGTTACCTGCTCCACAGAGTCCCGACGGCCTTCGTCCCGTGTGCATCCAGTCCCTCTTCATCCTCTGCACCAGTCTCATCGCCGTCATGGACACGTCGTGGTTCTTCTCCCCAAATTCCAGCAGCTGGGCGAAGCGGGGAATGTACAGGCACGGGTCTGGTGGAGACAGGAATGTTTTTTAAAGTTTAACCGGTCAGAAACAAGACTTTCCAATTGTGTGCATGTTCAGATTCAGTCATTCCTTCAATATCTGGAGATTTTGTTGCTTTAGGTGCCACTGCAAAAGTAGGTTATGTTTTTAGAACGTTTTTGTTTGTCTGCAATTTAGCAGGATTTCTCAAAAACCTTTTTAGAGAAATTAAGGAAGGAAGAAATAAAAAGATAGGCAATGGTCCAAAGAAGAAGTGATGGGTTGTTTAAAACAGATTTGGATGCAGATGCAAAAAAAAATTTAATAAAATTTTTAAAAAAAAGTTGTACTAAAAATATATCTGTATATTTTGATACAAGCAAATATAATTTCTTACACTGCACTGTAACTTTTATACTTGTGTTTTAAAATGGTCTAAATCTATTTTTAGCTTCTTTTAATGATTTATTCTCTTGGCTCTTTAATGACTGGTTTTAATTGCATTTGAATGTCCTTTTGTGGTGAGTTTCTTTGGCACTTCTTCTCAATGCTTGTGATGTTTATGTTGACGTTAAGCACTTTTAATTGCCTTGCTGCCGAAATGTGGTAAATAAATAAACTTGCATCAGATCCAGATGCAGATCTTATAAATACAAAATGTAAAGGATTGTGCAACCTTGCCAGAGATGTTATTCATCTCACATGATATAGAAAACTTTACTGAATTATTAGGGCTGCGCCAAAAGCACTACCTATTTACTATAAAAGCACTGAAATTCTATCGTGCTACAGTTTCAGGGACTGATATCAGATCCGTTTGACTCTGCTGCCAAAACTCTCTCAGGATGGCACTTTAACTGAAAGTCTGTCCAATAAACAGCCTGCTTGTGTGTCCATGTGACTTTTGTTTACAAGCCCTTGTTCGTGTCTGAGCAGTAAACAAACCAAAAGCAAAATTGCAACCAAGTAATCTTTTTTCCACTCTGGTTCAGACCCAAAAAAAAAAAAGCAAAAGGCAGTTTTGTCTGCTTTGAATTCATAGATTGAAATGTACTGGCACCTGTGAGCTTCCCAGTTAAACCAGTATCCTACTGCTGGCTGCTAATTAGCTCCACTGGAGAACTTGAGGATTAGCATTTAGCTCAAGTGCACCCCGAAGCAGCCTGTTTCTCATTCAGTGTCTCTGTCCAGATTTTCGCAGCTGGCGAAAGGATTTGAACGGGCAATCTTCCAATCACAAGCCTTTTGCTTCTCAAATGTCTGAGAAACTTGTACAGTGTGTCATATCATAAACTTTATGGAAAATACTAAAGCTGAAGAAGAAGACAAATTATGAGAACCACCTGCTTTTACCATGAAACCGCCTGGCAGGTGGCCGGTTTGACTTTTAGTTCTAAAAATGATTTTACCATGCTAAGCAATCTAATTGAATGCTAAAATTAGAAGGGATTGTCTTTCCGCTGTAGCCGGGAGACAAAAAAGTAAAGTTTCGTGCCCTGGCTATGACAGTGGAGTCAAATATCTTTGAAGTCAGTGGCTGCGTTTAAAGAGCAGTCCAGTGGAAAGCTGGTAGAGCCAGCTGGTAATAAGATCCAGGCTGATCCGCCCCCCCTCTCCCCCCCGCACCATGTAATGATATGTCTGCAGAGCTCGCCATCACTGCTCCAACTTTTACTGGAGTGTCTAAACGCTGGGCCAAGCAAGATCTCCATAATAATAATAATAATAATAATAAAAGAAGAGGCTTTTAAGGCAAAGATCCACCCCCAATACTCTTTCACTGTAGAATATAAATCAATCTGTGATGCTCAAACAGCCCAGGAGTCATTCTGTGATGGAGTGCTGTAGTTTACTTTCCCCTCAACCCTGCCTCGCCTTCTTCTACTTCTGTTCCCCACATCCCCCAAAATTACTTGGACCACCCGCAGAGAAGGGCCGTGAACTCGCTTTTTTCAATCAGATGTGGGAGTAGGGATGCATGAATAGAATTAAAGTGTCATCATTCTGCTGTGGGGAAGCTGCGCCCTTCCCTCAAAAACCCAAAACGGACTTGGAGCTGCATTGGAGCTCCATTTTTTTTTGGTACTGCGGGTGCTTTTCTCTGATGGACTTCTTGCTAGAGCTGACAGTTTGCGCTGACGTGCAACAATCATACAGAGAGAAGTCGTAACTCATCAAAGCGTGGCTGAATACTGATGAGGTTTTAGATCATTAAATGATATAAAACTCCACTGAAACGGTTAAACGGTTTTGGATATGATGTCATGTTTCTTTGGTCAGTAAGCCACATAAATAACATGGATAAATCATCAAAGACGGCGAAGTACAATCCCGACAGCTCCTTTAAACCGAGGCTGAAAACTTTTCTTTTTGCCACTGCCTTTTCCCAAGGTCACGTGAAGATGGTACAAAAACTGTAGAAATACAAAAAAACTTTAATGTATTCTCCATTTTATAAATCATCTTATTTTCCGTTTCTTTTGTTTTCGTATGTTTATGCTTTATGTAAAGTACTTTTAATTGCCCTTGTGTCTGAAATGTGCCCCACACACACAGTAATGTATTGTTTTTTATGTTTATAAAACATTAATATGTCTGTATTTGTTGGCTGTTGTAGAGGTCACAGAATGAATGGTTACGTTAATGTGTATTTACCACTACACAGGGGTGTATTGCAGTAATAATGTGTTTTCTTTTCCAATTCTTTGTATTTTACTGTTGTAATGAGGTGTCAGTTCAACTTTCTGGTCATTTTAGAAGTTCTATGATTAGGTTTCTGATGCTGTTGAATTGTCAGTGTAAATTATGTAAATAACATTTTCAAAATGCTGTAAACATGTCTGACAAAAGCTTTGGCCATTATCCAGAAAAATGCTGCTGCTAGCTTGTCGCTAACTGACCAAAGTTGCCAAAACAACCTGTAACTTCAGTTCATACTGCTGTGGTAACTTATCGTTGAGTGTTAGATACATGCAGACATACAACAGCAAAAGACGAATATACTTTGGATTTTGCGAGTTAAACTAACTGGATTTGTAGGTTGAAATAGGTTTTTATAGGTAAAAAAAATGTGTCTTTATAATGTAAATTCTTTATATTCTCATTAGATTTTTATGATAATATCAAAATTATGTAAGCTTTACAATAGCAGTGTTTTTGGGAAGGAATAAAGCATTTTATTTTTTGTAAAAAGTCATGTTGGTAGCGTCAGTCTCTGCACCTTGTTATTAACAGTTTTATAATATTAATACACTAATACTATTGCTTTTTATTCTTATGTTGATGTCATTTGTTTGCCGTCTGTGGCACAAAAATTTCCTTTGGGATTAATAAAGTTCCATCTTAAGTTAATTTTCCTGGTTATACTTACATATTTTAACTTATCTAACATTTTCGATGCAGGATTTTTACTTGGAATGGACTATTTTTACAGTGAGGAATACTTCTTCCATCACTCATATTTTTTTAATTTTATTTACGTTCCTGTGTTTTTTGTGCTCATTACTGTGCTGTATTAGTGGGTCACATCTAACAGACATTATTTTTTAATTTATTTATTTTTTATCTTTCCACCGGGTCTAATCAGCGGGACGGAGGCGGAGCGGTATGAGCCCGGTGACGCACTCTGCGGAGCTGCCGGGGGAGGTGCGTCGCTCGCCTGACGTCACGGCCGTGCGTGAATCTGATTGGTCCTCAGCGAGCCCTGGGCGTCCGAGGAGATCACGACGGAGGAAAAAAAAAAAAAAAAAGCAGGAAAAAAATGGAGCAGACCTTAAAAACTCCCGACAAATGACTATTTACCTCGGATGCGAACGGCCACAACGGAACATCATAGCTGGCTTCGTGTCAGTCGACAGACAGTTTGGAAAAAGAGGGAGAAATATCGTTGAGGATTAACGCAGAGGCGGGGTGAATAAAAAAAAAAAAAAAAAAAAAGGACTTGAATACCAGCTCATACTATCCGGATTACCCACTCGCTGAAAAAGAGAAAACAAGCGACGCTTCGTGGACATTTCTCCGTCCAAGACAGGATGAGGTGACCGCCAGGAAACGGAGGAAAAGTGCTTGTGGTCGAAGTTGGAAGCGGAGAGGGAAACTGACTCCAACGGGCCTTAACGGATATTTAGATGTCGTGTAAACTTCGCTGTCGGTGCCGTTTTAAAGCGGTGTTGTAGGGAGCCGGATTCCACCCAGAAAACTCTGAATTCTACGCCGAGCAAACCATCACAGAGAGTTCATTTTAGAGCAACGAAAAGGGTTCAATTGACCGGATATCAACACGAAGAAGATCGGTTGCTTGTGCCGATGCCCACGGCAGACTGCAGGTTGCTCCATCATGGCCGGATCATGAGGTGTTTGACTTATCTACTCTTACTTCCAGAAACACTGAAAAAGTCCAAGAAGATCGGCAAGCTCCCGGGCAGGCTGCCGGTATGTTATGAGATCCTGACTCTGTCCCTGACAAGCAAGAAGAAGAAACAGCAGCACCAGCAGCAGGAGAAGATGGCTGCAGAGTTGTACCCCGCCGCCAACACCAACAACACCAACCTGTCCAACGGCACTACGGTAGCGGACACCGAGAAGACCAAGGAGGTGCAGGTGAGCCAGGCCAGCAGCAGCGCGGCGACCACCCCGACCACCCAGCAAAACATCAACAACAACAACGTAGACCCACCGAGCTGGCAGTGCAGCCACCCGACACTGAGAGAGAGGTAACTGCAAAAATACTCACTGTACCGGTCACAATTTGCAGGAAAGCTGTAGTAAATTTCACAAGTGTGCGCGGAATATCGTTAAAAGTCCCTGCAGGGATATGTCAGAGGAGATATAAATGGCCATAAAGTACATTAAGATCATTATGAAGTAACGACAGGCCACATTAACACGCTGTGGTAATAGGATAGTATTAAAAAGGGAGATTAACTTGCGGGTCGCTATACTCTCACCAGTATGGTATTTTATTTTGAAAACCTTTCCTGCAGCATCTAGCTTTTACACTTTATTATTTTAATTTTTTTTATTTGACTCAGCATTGATTTCAGGTTGCATGCCATACTGCACAGAGCTGTAATAACAAGTAGATTGATATGTATACAATTTGGATAATTAGTTAATCATTTAAGGAAGTTTTAAGCAAAACTAGCCCAAATTGACTGGTTCCACTTTCTCACTTGTGAATATTTTCTTTCTTAGTCTTTTGATACTAAATTGAGTATATTTGGGATTTGAGCTGTTGAACATTTAAAAATGTCCTATGAATTTATGAAAATAATCACGTCTCTAGGCAAAAAGCATGTGAGGACTTGATGTTATAGAATACTGGACTGGACTGAGGCTTATTCATGAAAACTGCTCTGCTTTTTTTTTTAGGAATGCCTTGATGTTTAACAATGAGCTGATGGCTGATGTCCACTTCATTGTTGGTCCCTTGGGGGGATCGCAGAAGGTTCCAGCACACAAGGTATAGTCATTTTACGTGTTCAAAAAAAGTGTTTTTGATGCATGATAAATCCTAAAGTCGGCTCTAAATTGAATGATGTTAATGTTTGTTAAATGTTTTTGTGAGACGAGTAGAGAAGTTGTCCGTCTCTATAGCAGTGCTACTGAAAAGGAGCTACTCCTCTTTTATGGAACTTGAGTGATTCTGGTTACGTGTATCTGACGCATCTGTCTACTCCTCCCTCCCAGTATGTGCTGGCCGTGGGAAGCTCGGTCTTCTGTGCCATGTTTTACGGCGATCTGGCAGAGGAGGAGTCTGAGATCCATATCCCAGATGTGGAACCTGCTGCTTTTCTAATTCTGCTGAAGTAAGCCACTCACCATCCCTCACACAGCCAACCAGAAGGAGAGATGACAAGCTCAGTCAGTGTCACTTCAAAGCATATTATTACTCATCCAAAGCTAAGCAGAGGCGAATGCCAATATGCTGGGAGCGCCTGAGAGCAGGGGCAGCAGCACAGTGCTCTGTAATTGCTGGTTCTCTCAGTGCTCTTTGTCCAAGTAGAACATTTCCCCCCCCTTTTTACTCATCCGCAGCCTGACAATTTTCTTTGGAGGGGTCTGGTAGTTATAAATATCCTGCCTTTGTTGCTCATTCAGCAGCATTTGCTAATCCAGCACCATAGATTGTTGCATGTTAGGCCTTTTGTGAAAGGCATCGGATGTGTCAAGTCATCGCACAATCCTCTTTGGGAAGAAAAAAAAAAGATGATCATGTTAGTTTAGCGGAAATTACACAAGAAACAAGAGAAATGAGCACCTCCCAGAGTTTTTCCAAAAATATTGGCCCTTATGTTCCTCACAAGTTTCATTTTTTATATATTATTCTAAAAAAAAAAAAGTTGTCTCTCCAGCAATGTTAGTAAATAACATGTTCATGTGATTAAAAGGTTGTTTTCCTTCTCCCAGGTACATGTACAGCGATGAGATCGACCTGGAAGCAGACACGGTGCTGGCCACCCTGTATGCTGCCAAGAAGTACATCGTTCCTGCACTGGCCAAGGCCTGCGTCACCTTCCTGGAAACAAGCCTGGAGGCCAAGAACGCCTGTGTGCTGCTTTCACAGAGCCGCCTGTTCGAGGAGCCCGAGCTGACGCAGCGCTGCTGGGAGGTCATCGACGCTCAGGCCGAGCTCGCTCTGTGCTCTGAGGGTTTCTGCGAGATCGACCTGCAGACGCTGGAGATCATCCTGCGGAGGGAGACGCTCAACACCAAGGAGGTGGTGGTGTTTGAGGCTGTTATGAACTGGGCCACAGCGGAGTGCAAGAGACAAGGTTTGGGGCCCACAACCCGCAACAAAAGAGATGTCCTGGGCAAAGCGCTGTTCTTAGTGCGCATCCCCTCCATGAGCCTGGAGGAGTTTGCAGACGGGGCGGCGCAATGCGATATCCTGACATTGGAGGAGACGCACAATGTGTTCCTGTGGTACACTGCGGCCAAAAAGCCCGATCTGGACTTCCCTCTGACGGAAAGGGAGGGTTTGGCCCCTCAGAGGTGCCACCGCTTCCAGTCCTCAGCCTACCGGAGCAATCAGTGGCGCTACCGTGGCCGGTGTGACAGCATTCAGTTTGCGGTGGACAAGAGGATCTTTATCGCTGGTCTGGGGCTGTACGGGTCGAGCGGCGGCAAAGCGGAGTACAGCGTCAAAATCGAACTTAAGAGACAAGGGGTGACGCTGGCGCAGAACATGACAAAGTTTGTGTCGGATGGATCGAGCAGTACGTTTCCAGTGTGGTTCGAGCATCCTGTTCAGGTGGAGCAGGAGGCGTTCTACACGGTGAGCGCCGTGCTGGACGGGAATGAACTGAGCTATTTTGGCCAGGAGGGCATGACTGAGGTGCAGTGTGGGAAGGTGACATTTCAATTCCAGTGCTCCTCCGACAGCACCAACGGGACTGGAGTACAGGGAGGACAGATCCCAGAGCTTGTGTTCTATGCATAAGAAGCTCTGGACTGCAGATGGAAAATTAGGTTTATCCTCGCCTCCCAGCCTTCAAAGTAATGTAGCATTAAAGACACTCTACTAATGTCACACTAAATGGCCTGGTTAGTTCTTTGAGAGACTATTTTAAGAGTCAAGGAGCTTTTGTTTTATCTTATTTAATTTAAGGTTATTCATTTTTTTTAATTTAAATGCTGAGTTAACGTTATTTGCTCTGATGCCTGTGTTTAAAGGCTGTGGCTGCTGTAGAAACAACATTAATACAGTGATTTACGGTTATGTAATAATGCTGAGCTCCACAACTGGAACAAGTAGGGACCGCTTCAAATTGTGTAATTGCAAGTCTATATACAATGTTGTTACTATAGTCTAAGCAGCAGTGATTACACCAGGAGCAACCTTTATGTAGTGTTATGATTCTAAATGCAAAAAAAAAAAAAAAAGAAAAGTAGAAATCTTGTCAACAGTTATTTTGCACTTCAGAGGACGGCCTCAGAAACATTGTGTCTTTTTGTAAAATACAATTTAACTGTTAACAGCTTGACGCTGTTAAAGATGACCAGATGTGTTCTGTACAAGAATGCGTATACACCTGATGATAAAACATAAAGGTTATAATGTGATTGAAGCTACAGATGTCACATCATTGTGGGTGAGGGACTGGGGATGTGAGGGACTGCAGTGCCCCCTGGTTACTGCAGTGTGAACTACACCTGGGTTTTTAATGAGAACATGAGGTTTTTGCAGCTATGGTTGGATTACTCACTGGGTAAAGGGTCCAAGGAGTCATGGGGGGCCATGAGCAAGAGCATCTTTTAAAAAGTCAATGTTATTACCAAATGAGGGCTCAGTCAAAAGTAAGGATGCTCTTACAGTTTTTATCCAGATCTTTTCATATTGAGCAACTTTGGATACGGATTCTGATCTATTCATTAGGTAATTTTTCCTTTTTACTTATAAGATGCACATTGCATACCTAACTTACAGAAAACCTACGTTAAAATTAGTAAAGGAACTTAAACACGTTTGACAGCAGTAGGGCTGTCCCCTCAGTCGACTAAGATTTTAGACGATTAGTCATTTTTTTATGCTTTTTGTCATGCCGAATGACTTCCATCCAAGAAACTTGTAAGCACATCTCTGGTAAACACTTCAATTTAAAAGTGGTGCTTTTGCACGATTCTTTGAGGAGATTCTAACTAGTCGACAAAATCATATAAGTGTTAGTTGTCTAAAACATTCTTTAGTTGAGGACAGCCCTAGGCAGCAGAGTAGCTCTGCTTGCAGAGAGTAGAACCTGCCTAATGGGTTCCTATAATATTTAGCATAGTATATGATCGTATTTTGTATGATGTCCAAGGTGAGAGACTCATGAATCTGCTGTGTCAAGAAGACTTGCATAGGAAACAAACATCTCCAACGTCTTTCAAGTTCCAACATTATGGAAGTGCAATATTAAATCTCTGCAAGTACTTTTAAGTCATTTTATCAGCTTTAGCTTTGTAAATGTAAAAAAATTAAGGTTTTGTTTTGTTTTTTTAAAAAGAGTAATGTCATTGTACATTCAATACTTTTGGATTCTGGACATTCGAAGACATCACCTTGAACTTTGGGAAACTGTGCCAACCTTTTTTCCCTATTTTCAGGCGATATATAGACTAAATGATTGCTCTATAATTGGTAGAATTGATAGATGAATCAATAGTAGTAGTAGTTGCAGCCTTATTTGTAACAATTACTAACCTACATAAAAAAAACATCTTCACAAGAGAGGACTCACAATTGTAAAGAGCTTAACAAAGTCATCCAGTAGAACAAGGTAAAGATAAGTTAAGTCTGTACCTATAGCCGGGGCGTTGATACACAGTTCTCTTGACAGTACGAGGAACGTTCTTCCCAGTACGTAGACGTTTACCTGCGGAGGAGAGCAATGTTTTAGTTTTTTTTTTTTAAGCGATAAGCAGCAAAGATAATAACATTGAAGAGTAGTTTGTCAGAAGAAACCCTTGTGCTGCCAGTTAAGTCTGTTTAACTTGATTTGGTTGTTTACGTGGTTCTGTACATTGTAACGGACGCCAGGAGCCATTAGATTAATTCAAAGCCACTTATACAATTACAGCTTGAGCATCAGCCTGAAATTAAGACCTCACAAGACGCCGGATATGATTGGTCGATGTTTTTCTCCCTAAAACATACCAGAGTATTGGGATATGAAATAAGGCTGTAGAGTCACCCTCAGGTTAAGTGTTCTGGTTACATAATCGTCCTGAAGGTCGATGAGCGTTTCACTTCAATATGCGTGATTAAAACCTGAGCCCTGGGCCATTTGAAGGGGTTTTTCCTCTCATACACTGTCAAACTCGCAGCTCTTTCTGTTCACTTTTAATCAAAATATGTACCACTCAGTTGCCCCCTGCACCCTCCCTTCCTGCATCGTTTTCCTTCAGATCGATTTTCTGTAACTAAATCACAGGTCTGAACACGGCAGTGTGTTTGGACAGTACTGGCTTTCTGCACCGATACTTCTCTCCACTGTCAGATCGTAAAAAGACAACATTTTAACTCCATTATTAGATATCTTTGGCTTGTTGAAGTATGCCAAAAGTGGCCAAAATATGATGGAAAACTAGTAAGGACGATAAAGCCTGGAATTAGGTATAATTCAATCACATTTTTTCAATACTTTCCAGCATTGCATAACAATAATTCAATAACAAAAGATACAATTTATTAAATGCATGCCACAGAGAAGCAGCAGGACATGGATCGGCTGGATTAACCAATGAAAAGTTATTAATTCATCAAGTTTATCCAAGTTTCCAGTTACTGCAGTAGTGGCAGCGTTTGCAGGCGTAAAGTTGACTGAAACTCCACCAAAAAAAGGACTGAACAGCTTCCTGCAGCACATTTTACTGATGCAACAATCCCACTTTTAGTTTATAAGTGCTTAACATAACACAAACACCTTGTAAGGCAGATACAGATACCCTGTCAGACTTGAAAACACGTGAAGCTATCATTTAACCACTGTTGTGTTTGAGAAGTTGAATTAACAAATTAGAGGAAAAAAACATGCCGATATTCCTCAAAATAAAGGTAGGACATTTTCTAACAATGTCGAGTCCTAAACTTCGGATGAGGAAGTTCCTTGTGCAGTTAAGCTAGGAACCTAGGTTGTTGCAGGATGTCTGTGGTGGTGGGGGGGGCGAGTGTGTCATCGGGGTTATCACGCTGGCACCTCCCCTCACAGATGTTTCATTGTATTTTACCGACAACACCTCCAGAAGGCTCGGCAGTAAATTCTGGCATCCTCCGACCTGCCCCCCTCCCGCTCTATCTGAAAGGATCTAATGATGAATACTGTTGAATAACAAAGCCACAGGGCTGCACATCTATCATTTTCCTCACAAATCATCAGCATTACAGCCCAGGAAATTAAGTTTCGGTGCTGAAAGCTAAAGCAGAAGGGCAGTGAAAGCTGCTGGATCAGGTCGTGAACTCGGGTTAGATCTCTGTCATTCCTTCAGACCGACTCGCCAGACCTCCGGGGGGTGAGGGGGTTGAGGCGCAGACAGACGGACTCTCGCTCTCAGCCCCCTCTGGAGTCGGGCAGGGACGCAGATGCTCCTCTGCTATTCTGGGAAGTGGATTCCAGCAAGGAATTTATACACAAAGGCAGAAACGGTGGTGGAGGAGGAAGTGGAACAAGTGCCAACGCTTTAAAGCAGGACGGAGCGACTACAGCTTTAACACAGATGTTGATTATTACTCGTGATCAATAGTCTCAAAGAGTTCAGAAACAAAAATCAACATCTTCACTGCATCTTAAAGCTGCAAGAATCCATCTTGGATGGATCCTGGATCGCTTTAGCATCTTTTGGCTCGATGTTAAAGTTAAAAAGCTCCAATTAAAACACTATCTGTTCAGCAGCAAACAGCAGACAGACACAGTTAGAGACTAGCTGGTGGTGTAATGGAGCATCCAGCAGCTAAAGAGACCAAAAAGAGGAAAAAAAAAAAAAGAAAAAGAAGTTCATTTTGGACTTGCATTCATCAGGTGGACACAAACACGACTCCATGATTATTATATCCGTGTCCCCTGGATGTGGAAATTAGCCACCGTTTGCAAACCTAGCAACTTTATAATGTTGTAATATGTCAATGTTGTGTTTCTTGCCTGTTGCTCGGCTCCCAAGAGGCAAAGAAAAGTCAGGTTTAAACTAAATGTTTCAATATTCCTATCAGTAATAACAACACACCAAGTTAATTGCTGAGATCTGATATGAAGGCAGTGTTACCAAGTAATATTTATCTGGTAAATTATGCAAAATGCATGTTGTAGGAATGTTATGTTTATCATCTCAGCATAGGAACTCAAATTGATTAATTTAACTGTAAAAATGTTTTTAAAAAGATTGCAAACAGTTTAAGAGATTTAATTCCATTTTGAATATATAGTTTTTTCCAAATATGATGCAGACTTGTCCTAAAATTTTCAGAACTGTCAAACATATTTTATTTATTTATAAAATTGATATAACTTTACACTATGCATTTTACAACAAGTCTGATATCTTGGCAGAGTTTTGTTAATCACGCACAAACTGCTGAATTTGACACCGTCTGATTTTAATATCAAAGACGAAAAAGTTTTCAGTGCGACTGCAAACTGAGCTCAAGTCTTTAAATTAAATTTAATCACCACTTGGAACTGCCGGCGGTGGAGCCGTTTGTAGATGAACCTGAGAAGAATATAATCCCCTCGTCTCCCCCGCAGCGCTAAGTGAAACTTTCCGGGTTGAGTGGTCAAATCTCAAAGCGCTCTACGATTAAAAAAAACACCGTGTGGTTACTCGATACTTCACAGCAGAGTCTCAACAGGTGGAAGAGAACGACTTTCAATTAAAGGACTCCTGGATTATCTCCGAGCATCAACAGCGTTCTCCTAAAGACAGAAACTACAGAAGCAAACCACTGCACTACCCACGGTGAGGAGAGGAAGATGAAGAGGAAGGCCCCAAGACATTTTGATGCTCATGAGTTTCCTTGTTAGTTAAATTAAAGTCTGGGAGCTGTAATACCTTGTGTGGATATGCTGCTTTTTATCCTTTGGATTGGATGTTCACACAATTTAAAATGAATTGGGAATAAATAGAAAATGTAATAATCTAAAAACACACTAATTCCAACCCAGGATGTGGGAGAAAAACTCAACATGTGAGCTAAAAATCACTAATTTAACCTTCCAGAAGAAACAGGGAGTGCTAATAATGTTTAAAGATATTCAATAATCAATTAGTTATCTAAAAATATTTTTAAAAATACAACTCAAAGATCAGCTTTGCAAGAACTACAGACTCAGATGAAAAGGTATCTTAAAAAATATGTTGGCCAGAGACATTGTGCCTGTTCAATATACAAAAAAAAACACGTGTGCATTTCTTCCTAGCAATAAGAAGAAAGACAGGAAATGAAAGTCTAAACTTCATAACTCCGGGTGATGGACAGCGTGCAGGAGCATCTGCATGTTTGCTTTCCAAAGCACCTGTTGTTCAAAGCTCTGCATGTGTGCAGCGGGGATATGCATCTTATGTGAAAAACATTCAGAGCATGCGATTGAATGAATAAAATCTTGGAAAGCTCATCACATTAGCCGCAGCAAACAGCTGATATTCATGGCCGGTATTGATCTCGCACAGACCAATATGCTTATTCTACGTGATTAACTATGTGGCAAAAAGCGCCCCATTCATCCAAACAATGCAAAGCAGACCAAGTGTCCTGGGTGTGGATCCATAAAAAAAGTGATTGGTGGAGTATCGCCACCCCACAGCCCCCTAAATGCTGGACATTAATAACCCCTACAACCCCACCCACCCAAAATCCACTCTAAATCCACTCCCAGCCTCCTCATGCCGGGGTGTGTACAACGGGGGAGGGGTTGTCCGGCTCCTCCAGGACAGCTGGGTGCATAAAAATAAAAGCCCTTGACCAGCTGTGACTGAGAAATGTCTCCCCACCTCCTCCAGCACCACCACACCCCTGACTCACTGTGAATCGGCTTCCATTAAATATGCAGACAAATGGAGGGCTTTCTAAATTTACACACACACACACGACTCAGGTTTAATTACATGGGTGAAAGTCTGAATGCAAGTGGTTAGGCAGAGATGCATTATGGGACTTGTGGTGAGTGGTAGGAGTGTGTATTTAAGTGGCTGCTGTACAGGGTGGGCATCAGCACACATAAAAGAGAACGAAAGAGTTCAAAGAATAGAAAAGTTATTTTAAGGTTTTACTTGAAATGCTTTTATAACCATATATTCACAGATTTCTTAAATGAATCAATGAAAATAAATCAGTTAACTCAGTCAATTAAAAACAGCAGTGTTTAAATCAGAGTTGTAAGGATGAGTCATTTAATCCCAAAAATAAAAATGAATCTGCAACTACTTTGATAATCACTTCATTATTCAACTCAGGTTTCAAGCAAATTTTGTGGTTTTAGCTTCCAAAGTGTGAGAATATGCTGCTTCTTGCGTATGCATGTATAAATATATATACATATTTGTATTTATTTATTCATATATATTATTATTTAATATACTTAATTGACTATTTGGGGGTTTTGGACTGTTGGATGGACAAAACAAGACATTTAAAGACATTGTGGTGGATATTTTTCACTGATTATTTAAAGAAATAATCTACAGATTTCTATTAAAAAAAAAATAAATAAAAATAAAAATCGACAAAAACAACAATTATTAGTTAAAACTCTAGTTTTAATTTGACAGTAGTCTTGAAACTTACCTGCAGAAGATCACTGAGGTCCAGCAGCATGTCTGACAGAAACTGGTTAAGGCAACTAAACCAAAAGGGATCACAGTTAAAAAATTATTTTTAACAATTTTCTTCAATGACAAACGACATGAAAATACTATAATATTTACTATACTTAAAGTATTCTTAAATTTGTTATATTTTCCAATGAAAGCACACTACTGTACATACTCAAAATATGGTAAGAACTAGTACTGTACTGGTAACCCAGTGAGCCTTGTAATGTAAAGTCACAATCAATTATTCTTTGCACCAAATCCTTTAAAAGTATCAGTCAATATTCTGAACTGAAATGCATGTTAAAAATGTTATATTTTTGTTAATTGTTAGAGCATACAGAGGATACAGTAAGCCTACATTAAAATTAGTTATGCAACTTCATTATATGACAGTATATATACTTTTATTTATTTTTTATATAACATTATGAATAGTATAGAGTATAATACGTCTGCAGAGGAGCTTCATGTGAATCTGTTTCTGGCAGAAAGCTTCAAGATTTATACAACCTCTTTTATCTCAAGCATGAACTAAATACTTGACTTCAGCATCTGTTTTCAAGTCAGGTTAACCTGTAAAATGTGTCTTTAAAAGAAAGAGGCAAAATAACCCCCAACCGTCCCACGTCACCACCACTACACTAATGGCGGACTCGTGTTCGGCGTGATGACGTTGAGTCTCATTTAGCCACTTGTTGACAACCGCTATTTTTAAAAGACACAGACGCTTCAGAAATTCAGGAGCGGGGTATTTACAGATCTATTTTATGAGGTAGAACAAAACGTTAAAATCTCTTAAACTGGTGTTAACCACAGACCTTATTTCAGTGATCTCACCAAAAACCCTTCAAAGAAACCCATCGACTTCGAGACGAAGGAACCGGAAGTGCTAAAAACGCCGACTCATTACCGGGTTTTAGAGCTCATTCCTGCAGTACTGTAGTTTTTTTTAACTAAAAATATCTTTTGAAGCGTATTTTATGACTTTCCACCTGCACAGTGGACGATGTTGAGGTGAAAGACGTTGAGCTCCGGCAGCTGTGACAGTAAATCTAATGAGACACTGAAGAGTCACCTCTGACCACACGGCTCTTCTTATAACACGCACACACACACGCACGCACGCACACACTCCCAATGACCGGCCCCCACTCTGACAACGCCGGGCTCCCCGGTGACTGGTGCACCTGTCTCCGGGCTGCCAGGGTGGATTAACGGGGCTCCTATAAAAAAAAAAAAAAGAAAAAAGGCCTCACAATGGAATTAGCAGCCGCAGCAGATGAAATGGAAAAGATAATCCCAGCACACGCCGCCTGGAGATTACAGGAGACTCCCCAAAATCAGGAAAATAAACGACAGCAGGTCCTTTAACACATCTGGGGGGAAAAAAAAGTGTTTACACCTTTATTTGGTGCAACAAGGACAATGATCCCAATAACTCACTTATTTAAATATCCAAAGAAACGGATATTTAAACGGAAGCAGCTGCATTTAGAGAGCTGAGAAAGTCTCTGCATCCGTCTTTGCATCTGTAAAGGTTTGAAGATTTATAAACTTTGACAAAAAAAAAGCTGCTAAACATCACAGCATCTTCTCGACTATATAGCAAATCTGGGCCTCAGTGTTTCAAACTTTAGTCGAATAATGTTTTGAAAGATAGCAAACCACACAATCTGTTTAACTTTGTGTGATACCGAATGCTTAGGCAGTCAAGTCATGAAGTAAATGCTGGGTGTCTCAATTATAAAACTTTTATTTATTTATTTTTTTTAAACTGTTCCAAAACGACATTTTGATGATAAAAAGTGATGCATGGTATGGAAAAAAATAAAAAAAACACCACCTTCCGTCTTGTAATTTTGTACCGTCCCTGATCAATTTTCTTGAGCCTCCTTAATGCCTTGGTTGAAATGATAAATTTGGCAACCACACAGGTAGTAACTAGGTTAACTTTAAGTGTCCCACTGATAAGGTTTTACAAATATATTATTACCACAACCCTGAAATGACCATAAACGTGAGACCGTCACTAAGAGGATCAGCAGTGATCCACTGGGTCGAACGCGCGCGGAACAATCTGCTGGATTTACTTTTGGTGCAGAACAGAAGGCGCTGTTCCTCCAGAAGAAACAGACTTTCACTTTTCTCCTGACGCCAGACTGTAGAAGAGTGAAAAAGGGGTAATTCTGGTTTCTTAGAACTTGGATCTTATTTTTATCATCAGTGATAACGACAACAGTGTTCATTCGGATCATCTGACTGCTCGTGTTTTCTTGCCTCGTCTGACTGTGTTTGCAGATCTAAAATATAAAAAGGTATCACAGCTGATATGGTTTATGGGGAAGCTGGACTTTTATTTTTTTTGAATTTGCATCAACAAATGCAGTATGAATAATTTACTGTGTCTTCAAGTTTGCCACAGCTGGACCGTGAACTGATTGATTGAGTAATGACATTTGTTTTGATTTGTTTTAATGGATACATACACTTTTGTGTCAGTTTTTTGGGATAATTTCCCTCACTGAAGCAAAAAAGGAGGTGGCAGAGGTAAAAACCAGGGAGGGAGGAACGGTTGGTACGATGAAGGTGGAAGGAAGGTCGGAAAAACAAAAAAAGTGGCGACATGAAATCCTGACAGCCCGGTTTGTGGTGCAGTTGATCCTCATTAAATTAAAACTCAAGAGTTACACCGATGTTTCCTTTTGCACTCCGTTCTCCTTCTGCCTGCATCTTTGTCCTGATTCTCCCCTGCGACAACATTACAGACTCACCCAGCTGTGGAAAAGGAAGTGAGCAGAGCTATTTTTACCCCAGCCTCACTGCACCAAAACATGCACAAACAGACAAGGCTTGCACTGACACTGAGACACACACACACGCACACACACGCAGGCCGGGTAAACAATGCAGCAGAAGGCATTACACCCTTCTCGCCCCACATTCATTAGGTAAACCTATCCCTGCTGTCCTGCGCTGCTGTTACATAACACATTCATCCTCGGAAGCGAAGTGACTCAGGAGTAAACTGACAACACACAAAGAGCCGCCCCGCTTATAAAAAAAGCATGAATCTAAAAGTGCCATTATCCCAACGATGACACATCGCTCTCAACTTCAGAAACCCGCCGTTAGCAGATTATGAAACATTAAGAAAGGCAGTGATGGGCGTCCCGGCCTCCGCTGGCTCGCATCAAAAGTAACCTGCAGACTTTGATGTGCCGCCATCCATCAGTTTAAGACGCAGGTTGGCAAATTTCACTTGCAACTCTGTCTCTGCTGACGCCGAACTTTTGCTCAGCTATTAGACGTGCGATCAAATAAAAAGTGTCTCCTCATGCATGTAGGAAACGCAACTCTTCGTTTGTGGAAGTCTTTGATCAGGTTTCCCTTCTCTTACACAGACACACTGACTGACACACACACACACACACACACTCACTCACACACCACTGAAAGCTGCTTTATGTTTTTAACTTCAGAGTGCAGTTTGATTTTATGTGTATCTATAACCGCTTATGGCATGTAGAGCAGAAACAATTAATCGATTTATCGATAACTCGATCAACCAAAAAAATTAAAAATCAGCAACAATTTCAATAAGTAATTTTTTCAAAGCAAAAAATAATAAATAATCTCAAATTTTCAGTTGATCAAATATGAATATTTGATGCTTTTTTTTGTTTTTGATGCCATTAACTGAATATTGGACTAAAGTATGTACATTTTTACTATTTTCTACAGATCAAAATAGGAATAAATGAGCTATTAGCAGTTTGCAGTGCTGACATGGATTAACAACAATCACCTGCATTACTTTTGGCACTGTAGAAAATGTCTAAATTTGATTATTATGATGCAAGGGTTAAAGTCATAATGCATGATTTTGCAACAGACTTTCGGAGGTTTTTTTTGCCAAAACACACATGTGTGTATCATTAAGGCCTAAAATCCATGTTGAATGGTGTTCATTGTACTTTCTAGCCAATTCAACATATGATAACATTAACATTAAGGATACGTGGCGTTCCCTCAGTGCGGCAGACAAGGTAGAGACATGCAGCGATAACGTGGGCGGACTTGCGGCCGCGGGTCAGGTGTTTCGTCAGCGCCATCTTGTAGAAGTTCAATGCCGTGTCCAGACAGTGCTTGTTCATCTGCAGCTGGTGACCCAGAGTGTTGATGCTGTGTCGTGCTGGAGAGACACAAAAATAACAAAAAACATCTCAGTTAATGGAAACATTACAGCAATTGTTCATTAAAAACACGTGCAAACATTCAGCAGCTTTTATCATTAATGGAGAAAAATAAGGAGTATATTTAATGCCATGAACATCTGATCTGACATGTTTGGTGACCATTGACAGAAGAGATAAATGTGGTGAAGTCTGATTCCAACATAAACCCAATTTTGGTGCAGAGACCAGAACACACACACGTCATTACATAAGCACATAAACATTACTGTGTATGCAAACACCCTCGGACACACATGCCCAGAGACAAGCACAAAGCTTCCATTACACACACGTGTACAAATGTACATGTGCACGCACAAGACTGCATAACTATGTCATCACACAAAAGCCTGTGTGCCCCATCTTGGGACACACACACACCGACACACTGTACAAACCAGTTCAGGTGTAGCAGCAGGTGGAGACTCAGGAAAAAACGGTTAGTAATTACTGCCGTTGAGATGCAAGTGGGTGTGTGTGTGTGTGTGTGTGTGTGTGTGTGTGTGTGTGTGTGTGTGTGT
>CALSCE010000197.1:1103177-1114479 GCA_943593645.1 Bovichtus variegatus
TTCATCTGTACCAGGGTCAAAAAGACGAACTGTAATGACTTGTTACAATTCAAAATTTCTATAAATCTATAAGCACAACAGACGGCTATAAATCACTATTTTTAATCATAAATAAATCTAAGAAAAATGTGAAAACAACAAACATGTGAGAGATGTGGCTCAGAGAATTATCAATCTGCAGCTCCCCTCGGCTTAAGGGAGCTTTATAATAAGTTTCTGCTCATTGTTTATCTGTCGGGCTGCAACTTTACTCTCCCCGCTCAAATAGGGTCTTTTTGAGAGAAAAGGCTGTAAACACTAGGGTTGTGTAAGTCTAAAATAGTCAGATTGTTCTGATATTAAACCCAACACCGGACCGGTATACCAAATTTCATCACTAAGCATTGCACTGGACTCGAGTCCAGTATACCGGATGCTGGTAATGGACCTCTAAGCTGGTTTGCCAACCACCAATAAACACTAAATGAGAGGAAGAAGAAGCAGAGAGTGAAGCGGCACCACACTCAGCAGGACAACACGTTGCAGGGTTGTGCAATATGTTCAAATTATACCGAATATATCTGCAACCTGCAATTGCCGATATATTCGTGCAGGGGTGTGCAACGTGACATCAGATCAGACTCATGAGGACAAAGCTGAACCAACATGCTTTAAAATCAAATAATAAAAACAGATGTTGAACCCAGAAACACTTGGAATGATATTGCAGTTTATCACAAATGTATTCAAAGCAGTGAAGAGAAAAAAAAGCTGCTGCTGTGACTTTAAAAAGTTGCATTTAAAACGATTTTTTTTAAAAGATAAAATCGCCTTTGATTACTCGACTGTGTCAGGCGAGGTTAAAAACTCCAACATGTCGCAACACAGCTGCTTTCTGAAGAACATTTGCACGCAATGCTATAAGTAAAGATCATAAAATACACATGAATGCACATGAACTTAGACTGAAAAAGACAACCTGTCAGGGATGTTTTCCTGACATTAAAAGCTGCAGCCTCGTCTGTAAAATGTACATCCTCTGAAGTCGTCTACGTCACCTCGTTTTGTACATTTTTGATTTATTAGATTTACCTAACATGTCTGCTTAATTAAAAACTGTACATTATATATGCATGAATGATGATCCTGACCCTTAACAACTCTTACAAAAACGTCCTCACTTCTACTCATGAAAACAGGAAGCCAACAAAGTTTAAATCGACTAACGTGAGCTACATGATGGAGGATTTAAACTTCACTAAGAGGAACGAACAGCAGTTAGCGCAGCAGAGGCTGGTGTGGGCTGTAATACAGACATGTGGCGCCCCCTGCTGGTCACTCACCTCTCTGCACTGTCTGAGCTCTGGACTCCCTCCCCACACCCGTGAAGTGGTTGTCTCCAAAATTCGGGTTGATATTTCCACCTAAAAAGACAAAAAGACAAGACAGACTCACATCAGGAAGTACAAAAACTACTTTTATTTGTTTCTATGAAATCAGAATAACTTTATTTTTCCTTTTTGGGACATTTTTACAAAATCAAGTTCAAGTTGCTCTCTGTCGTGACATTTCTTCACCGTTTTGAGTTAATGACCATAAAAAGAAGATATTTTTCTGGCTTTAATATAAAACAGTATATATAATTTACTTCCTAATGGGCCTTTAAAACTGCCCCAACCAGCCTGTGTCGATATAAAAACATAATTTAATACGATTCGTAACGTGTTCAGCACAAATTCGGTATTTAGAAAGGGTATATTTAAACATGAACATGTTTTTTTGCAGACTGTACTGTATTTTTTGCAAATACAAAAGTCCTTTTATTACAGATAAACGAAATAATGAACGAAAGCCACTGAAGTAATTTCTCAAGCAAATATTCCAAACATCTGATGTTTGCAGGCAGGAGACATAATTACATAATTAACCAGACAAATGCTGGTAAATCAAGTGGCTAGTAGATTTCATCACTTACCAGCCAAAAGAACAATGGCAATCTATTGAGTGGCTGATGAAATTAGAAAATTCACTATATATTTGGCAAGTGGAAAAAGTTTGTTTTGCGCCCTTGTTCCAGGTTATTAAATCTGACACTTTTCACAGGACAGTAAACTGAATATTTTGGAGTTTTAAACAGTTTGTTGGATAAAATATGCATTTTGCAAACGTCACCTTGGGCTCTGGAAAATGGTGCTGATCATATTTCACAACTTTTTTTACAGACAGGCTATAATAAAAAAATTTAGATTAAAAAAAAAAAAAAAAAGAGAAAATAACCTGCAGATTAATCGATAATTAAAATAATCCAGAGCTGCCGTTTTAGAATGAAATTTAACAATAAAGATGTTTCAACAGCTGGATGATAAAGTCGTGATTCCAGCACAGTACAACACACAAAGAGCTAAAACCACAATATTTTTAATTGTTTTGTCCAGTGGTTAGGTTTTTATTTTAGTTTTTTTAAACCTCTGCCTATATCTCTGGAATTAATTAATTTCCGTGAAGAAAACTTAATGAAGTGGGCATTTTTAAAGCTTGGATTATTATTTAAAAGATATAAACTTAAACTAAAGACCTGAACTCAAGCTGCTTATTTATTCACAGAGCCGTCCCTCTCTGCTAAACAGCCTCATCCTACATTAGAAACTAAGCCTATTAAGTATTAAAAGTTTGATGCAATATTCACAAGAAAAAAAAATCTGCTCAAATTTCATATAAATTGCCTATTTAACACAAACGTTGTTACTTTGCATTGAAAATAATATGAAATATCAATAAAAGATGTAACTCAGTCATGGTACCTTAAGGAAAATGGCAATTTTATTTGATAAAATGTATTGAAAGTGTAAAAAATGTCGAAAACAATCTCTTGCTTTAACTGACCGACAGTCGAGAACCCAAAAGATATTAAATTCACTATCATAGAATACAAAAAAAATTACTTTTTTGTCAAACAACTCATAATTTTAAGTGGTTTATCTTTGAATACAAGTGATGCATTTTTTGCCAGAATGCAATACAAATGTATTATTATTATTTATTATTATTATATTTTCTCATAACTAAACTAAATCTACAGTGTTGAACAAGCGGCATGAAGAAGAACTGTAGTGTGATCGGACAGCACGCTCTAGTGGACATCCAGAGGAACTACACACATCTCACATCGACTGAAGGTCAAAGATAATCTGGAGGCACATGTAACACACTGATAAGCAGCTGTGGACCAACACACACATTAACCTGAACATATAAGACTGTTAATATAACAGCCTAAACACCAAACACACATCTGAGGAGTAGAAACTCCTGATGGTTCTTGTTTTTACGTGTCTTTAAAAGATCAGTTCTTTCTTTAAAAACTACAATACAATAATATTTTTTTTTTTTTTACGTGGACTTATTTTAGAATGCTAATATTATTATTATTATATATTATTTGTCTTGCAGTCTATCTTTGTCTGGGAATGTAATAAGTAACAGGCCATTCTAGGTCTGGGCAATATGACGATATATATGGTCAAAAACAATTCTTGCAAAATGGAAGCTTTAAGGTTCTTGAGTTCAATCACTTTAAGTATTAAAGGTCTTAAAGTTAAAAAGGCGCAAATATACAACCAGCCTGACTTCACTCAGCGCAATATAAAAAATAAAAATCACACAAATGTGAAGTTTTGCACATCTTTCATTCTAAAACGCTAATAAAATACTGTGAAAATGGCTGGTAATCATATAACCAGAGTTCTTCCTCATCCTGATTTTACAATGTCACTCTCCTCCATGTTTGCCCAAATGACAATATTTTAATTTCTCTTGCCTCCGGTAAACTTTGTCCCTGCAGGCCACCGTACTCTCTCTTATTGTAAGTGAATTAAATCACATCAAATTATAAGCATTTACCAAGAAGGCTCCTCTGTATAAATGAACTGAGCAAAAAAAAAAAAGCACATTTAAGTTGAAAAATGAAAAATTTGTAAAAAAAACTGCAGGATTTCTATAAACCAAATGTTTTGTGTATTTTTTCACTAGAAGTTGAGGAAATATTCAGATCTGTTCAATAAAACACTGTTAAAATACTTGTAAAAGTCCTGCATTGTAAATGTTAGATAAGATAATATACTGTTATACATCATTAGATTCATGCATTAATGTAAAGGATTTTACTGCAATTAATGATAATTTTCATTATGGATTAATCTGTTGATTCTCCATTAATCGATTGTTTGGTTTGTAAAAAAACTGCAAACAATCCAAACTTCAACATTATTCAGTTTACTGTTATTAAATAGGAGGAAAAGCAGGAAATTCTCACATTTGAGAAGCTGAAACCATGAAACGTATCAGGCATGTTTAAATAACTACACAAATGACAATTGCATGATAATTGACTAATCAACTAATTGTTTAATGTTAAATTTTCATTTGTAAAGTATTTTTAAATGATCAGATAAATGTTGTGGATTAAAACAGTACAATATGTCCCTCTGAATTGTAGTAGAGTAGAAGTAGAAAGTGGAATAAAAATGTAAACACAATTTGTACTTAAAAAAAGGTTTAACGTGCAACTTTGAGCCACCTGCTCCAAAATAAATAGAGGGCAGTATTTCACCTCTAAACTTCATACAATCTCAATTTACAGTCATCAGTTATTAAAAAGAGCCAAGTATAGTATGTTAACCTATGTTCATATTTTAGTTGTAGTAGTTAGTAGGCATATTTATTTTATTCTATTCAGAATACTATTATTATACTGAGGCAGACTGCAGCTGCACTGACTCACTATCACCTCTAGAGGAACACGTGGTATTACAGGCTGGACGCAGCGCGGCTAGCTGTTAGCATCATGCTAACTTCAGTAGATATCTGTGCAACACACAGACGTCTTTGACTTAACGTCACCACTGTTACCTCTTCACTCTGCAGATAATGTCACTGTTTTGATGTTTTTAGTTTAATTTCAGGCATATTTTACACATTGAACCTTTACGCACAGTATTGAGTCAATGCTATTAGTCATGTTCCACCACAGAAACTGAGAAAAATCGTTGAAAAGATATATAGATATAAAAATGCTTTATCATTTCATAGCTCTTACCTTCAGCAGAGACAAACTGTCCGACAGCCGACGACCCTCCGCCTCCCGTCTCCACAAACTCCACCTCGGACACGATGATGTTGTCCTCCAGCACGGAGCCGCAGGTCATGCAGACGGCATCTCCGCGGGCATGGTCCACGTCGATGTCCGAGCTGCCGCAGTTCCTACACACCTTGGAGCTCATGGTGTCGCACGGCGAGCCTCAAAGCCTGAGAGGAGGGGGAAAAAAGCAGAAAAATTAAAAAACCTCAGCATTAAGCAACAAAATGAGGATATCATACATTTTATAGATATTTCTCTTTTATGGATTTGTACAAGCATCTCCACTGCTGAAATGTAACTTTATACACTTTTACTTATTGACACAATTCAGAGGAAAATGTTGTACTTTTTTACTTCACTACATTTATCTGACAGCTGTAGTTACTTTTTTTTTCATTTTATTTAAACCTTAGTATTAAACATCAAAAGTAAGATACAAGTTCACTTTTTCAGGGATCATTGTTGGAGTTTGTGTTTGTTTGTTTGTTTGTGTTTGTTTGTGTAGTAAAAAGCACAATATTAGCCTCCAAAATGTAGTGGAGTATGAAGTTTCATAGAATAGAAATATTCAAAAAAAGGAGTACAAGTACGTCAAGAAAAGGTACTGAGTAAACATACATAGTTACTTTCAACCAATGCCCAGCAGTATATAAAAAGTAATTAAAATGTGCTTCACATTTACCTGCTGCAAAGTTAAAGTTATTATGTCCCTGCATTTAAATTAAATTAAATACCATTAAATAAAAGTTAATAAAAGTTGCACTTTGATGTATGCATTGTGTTGTTATCCAACCAGTGGTGGAGTTTAACTAAGTGCATTTACTTAAGTACTGTAGTACAATGTTTAGGTACTTGTACTCTACTTGTGTATTTCCACTTTATGCGTCTGTAGTTCTACTGCACTACATTTATTTGACATTAGCACTTTGCAAATTAATCAACTAATAAGTGATATAGTATTATTACAGATTAAGCTACCCAGCAGTATACAAAGCAATTAAAATGTGCTCTACCTTTACCAGCTGGTGAAGTGATGAACACAGTAATGAATCAATCATAATTCAGTGATACAATATGCAATATTCTGAAATGGCCATTCTGCAAAATGAGTACTTTTACTTTTGATGTTAATACTTTTACTGAATTGTAAAATGCATGACTTTTATTTGAAACAGAGTAATTGTGCAGTGTTGTAATGGTACTTTTCAGAGTGCTGTGGTTTATCACATGAATGAGATGCAGTGATTCTGCAGAACTTCACCAGCTGCTCTGCTGCCATTAGCCTGCTAGCTACGTGGCACTGCAGCCGGGGCGGCTAGCTCAGCGTTTTCTTTTCAGCTAGCCGAATGGCGAGTCCTTTGCGGGGTAAAGTTGCCAACCACAGCCACGAATTGAGCCACTTATTTTCCCTACATCTAGTTTAATTTATATTATTTGTCATTGACCCGGTAGTTAAAACGACAGGAGCGTGAACCTCTCACGTAGACAGCTGAGGACTGGAAGCTAACGGGACGATGCTAGCCGGCAACACCGACTTCAATACCTTTGTAACATACATGTACATGATGTAATGAGAATTTAACAAAAAAAAAAAAAAAAAAAAATGGCTTCACAGGTGGTTAAACACCCACATAATGAGGGTGTAGGTGTCCATACCTTCAGTCCGGTGAACAGTAGCCGTTTCCAGCCACGCTGGGACGCGTGTCAGCCTCCTCGCCGCAAGTGTTTTCTAGAATAAATCAGATTGTTTACCTATTTCTCATTGACTGTGAGACTTATCGCATTGTAGCTGCGGAGACAAGAGGACACACAGCAACGTGACTGCCAGCAGAGGTTTGCTAAATGCTGTAATATCGCTGCAATCCTCAACACAACACACCCAACATGTGCGTTTAATGCCGTGGAGGCACGGACGATACCAACTCGGGGCAGAGGGGTGGCTTGGTGTCAAGACGGTGTTTAAATAAAATAATTATAATAAAAGTGGATCCGTTTTTAAAGACATGAGATAGAATTATGTATAATTATTTAGTGTAAAAACAGTTGATTATCATAAAATGTCAAATTAGAAAAAATGTTAGCATTTAAAGAGTTAACACCGGCAACAGGATCCCCTATTTATGTAGTGGCACTTCTTACGTCCCTGCTTTTAAATGGACAGCTCAGGTTGATCAAATCAAATAAAATAATATAAAATTAACGAAAATACAAAACATTTGAATTAATTTAAATTAAAGTTAGTTTGTAAAAAGCAGTGGTGGAAAATAACTAAGTACATTTACTCAAGTACTGTAATAGTGTAGTACAATTTTAAGGTACTTTACTTGTGTATTTTCATATTATGCTAGTTTATACTTCTACTCCACTGCATTTATTTGACATCTTTAGTCGCTATTTATTTTTATATATTTAAATGTTTAATACAAAATGTAAATCAACTGATACATTCAGATATATTGTCATAGATTAATCCACCCAGAAGTATATAAAGTGGCATAAATGTGCTCCACTTTTACCAGCTGCAGCATTAAAGTGATTGAACACATTAATGCCTCACTAATTATATTACAATAATATAATGTAAATTATTTGGAAATGAGCCATTGTGCATGGATAATTTTTACGGTAGGCTCTTTGATGCTAATACTATTGTACCTTTAAGATTTTAAATGCAGGACTTTTACTTGTAATGGGTGGTTTTACTATTTTTACGTAAAAGATATGATTATGATCTTCCACCACTGTATCAAACGAGGAACCGTAAATTAAAAAAAACATAGATGTTCAGCAGCAAAATCTGAGCAAAGAATTAAAAAAAAAAATTCTGAACTGGGCCTGTTCAGTGTTCATTTATTTTCAGAATTTAATTGTTCCAGACTGACAACATTTCACATATTAGAGCCTTTTTTAACAGAAGCCCTCAAGGCAAGCGGAAAAAACAAAACTTCTGGTGTTTCATTTTCAAGGACTGATATAAGTTGTTTTCTCTACTGTGAGTATGACTTAAAAACAGCTTTAAAAAAAAGGGTTATGAAGGACATACCTTTATACAGACAGAGATTCTACTCTTTATAGTTCGATGGAGTAGGGCTGCACCATCGTGGCCTAAATGAGTGTTACAACAAACAAAAAAATACCAAAAGACCACTGGCCTCTGACTGAGTGATACAGTAGCACTGCTAAAACTCTGCAGTAGATATAACACAATAAATACAACACAAAACCAATGTACATGTTACATGTTGAGTTTAATCAGCAGCTAACCATCAATACCTGTATAGAGAGGTGTGCATCACATCCTGCTGAAACTAAATCATGATTATAACTGTGAAGTCATTTTAGCATTTAATGGTCAGTTCACTGAAATCACACGAAGACATGAAGTGATGAATTAAAGGACAAACACAACTACGCCTCACACCAGGGTCACTTTTAAGTTGGGGTTCTGGTATGAGCAAGTCTAGTAATTAACAAATAATAATGATCATTAATATTCATAAAACAATTAATATTCATAAAATCATAAATGGGGTTGATAATAACTGCCACTACAATAAGGTAAGTGCATTAACTCAGAAATACATTTAATACAATTCTAATGATCAAAAATAATTATTAATTATTGTGGTAATTATAATTATACAACTTAATTTACACCAAATCACCTCAATGGGGCACCAACTTTGTAACAAAGTAAAACTATAGCCAGGTAATGTAGTCTCGTAAAATATACTAGACAATAAATCATGAATCTGATTAATAATTAAATTAATAACGATAAACAAAATGACCATATCAATAGCCTGTAAAGGTTGAAGGATTTTGGAATTCTTTGATAGTAGAGGTTGGCAGTAATCACTCGTGTACAACATTAAACAAACTAGCATGTATATTATAAAAAGCATTTAATAATTAGATAATAATTCCCTGTCTCTACGTGCTTTGCGTACACGTGCACAAATGTGTGTAGAACAAAGGGGACATATAAAGCGGGAACTTTGAGTCCTTAAATGTGTGTGTGTCGCTACGTTAAAAAGACAAATTCACAAATTGTTGTTAAGATCGTAACGTGTACGACTGTCGCATGCACACTTTTCCAAGTTTCCACCTGTCTCTCACTGGAACCAGTGTGGTGTGTATTTATCATATTGGAAAACAGGTTTTCTCAATAAACAACGATCGAACCACACCTACTGGGCTTCTGCAACACAAACAGTTCGGAGGAAAAGAAAACGTTCTCCGGAGGGTTCTGAGACCTTGCAGCCTGCAGACAGTAATAATCATTGTTATGGTGCTACTTCATAAAAATAAACATTACAATATAAATCAACTTGATTTCAAATATTTTAAAAAAGTGTGTGGATTAAGGAAAAAGAGGTGATGCATGTAATGTGTGACTGGACATTATTACAAACAAAATAAGCCCTACTGTAAAACTGAATGGGTTTTCTTCTGAAGAGAACATGCAACACAGAGGTAAAAGTGTCTTAATAAATACACTGAAGTTTACTGCTATAAAAACTCCCTTAAATAAACTAGATATAAACCAACAACATTGTCCTCAGCAGACACCAAGTCCAATGTGCTGCATGACTCCTTATAATTAACATGTCTCTCACTCTATATGTGTGTGTACAAAAGGCTCGAGTAACATTTTAATGTTTGTAAAACTCGTAACTGAGTACATTTACTCAAGTACTGTACTTAAGTACAACTTTGAGGTTCTTGTACTTTACTTGAGTATTTCCACTTTATGCTACTTTACACTTCTACTCGTCTATAATTTGGAAGAAAATATTGTACTTTTTACTCCACTACATTTATTTGACATTAGTTACTAGTTTCTTTGCAGGTTCATATTATTAATACAAAGTATAAATCAACTTATGAATTATGATGTACTATTTTTGATGGCAGTATAAAAAGTAATTAAAATGAGCTCCACCTTTACCAGATGTAATGATGTAGACATTAATGGATCACTTATTAAAATCCAGTGATATAATGTATGTTATTCTGCCATACTGCATAATGTGTACTTTTAATTTTACTACTTTAAATATATTTTGATGCCGATACTTTTGTACTTTTACTTGTAACAGAGTATTTCTACACTTTGGTATTACTACTTTTACTTAAGTAAAAAGTACTTCTTCCACCTGTGGTAAAAAGGTGACTTATTTTTAAAAGAGCAGCATCTTTTTTTTCCATTGATGCCATCTTGTGACTTGTCACAGCTAGATCTAATTTTATATTTTATATTTTCAAATAAACTTTTATTTTGGTATAAAATGTCGCAGTTGTTCCATAAAAAAGTACTAATGAGTACTAATGTTATGATGAATAATACACCTGAATCCTAGATTTTTACACCTGTTTCCTCTTCATTCTGTTCGCCTCTTAATGCAGGAATCCCGTTTTCCAAATGACACAACAGACACCACAAATGTATAAACACTTCATTTTATTCTCAACAGAATAATCCAACAAAAGGGGTAGAAGCGTTTTCAGCGTAATAAATGAAGTGCTGGGATAAAAAAGGACTTTAATAATCAGGTTGGGCTTTAAAGTGCAGGTACAAACACCGGCTGAGTGATGACTTGGTGACATTACACAAAGTGCAAACTTACAACAAAAACTCTTCATTAATTTAAAACCGAGGACAGTCTGAGAGGGCTGCACAGAGATTATCACAGTATGATCATATACGACTTTTCTCAGATTAATTAATTTTATATAACTAATAAACAATATTATTGGCATAACAGTCACTGAGGTTCAAATATAAGCAAAAACCTGCATCACTACATTGAATTTCTCCACAGAAATCCAGAAGTTCATTGTTAGCTTGTGTATTTTGGATAAAACTTGGAAGGATGGTGATTTTGGCAGCGTGTTACTGTGATTAAAAACAGGCAAAAATACATTTTTAACCAACTTTAAATGAACACATCTTTTTAAGCGCTAGATAAAGAAATCCATAAGAGGAATTTATTTTTAGTCTTCAATCACAGAGGCTAAAACTGACAATAGATATGATCATTTGTGTTGCTGACTGTGCAGCCCTCACATGTACTTCATAACAAACAGCTCTATAATGGAAGAACCTTGTGAACGTACAGTAATGCCTCTGTGCGACCACACACACACACACACACACACACACACACACACACACACACACAC
>CALSCE010000197.1:1124832-1141158 GCA_943593645.1 Bovichtus variegatus
CCAGGAACATTCAACTCTGTAGCATCTGTCACGCTGCAAGTAAATATAGAAACTGGTTTAATTCATCCCAAACATTAGCATTTTAGCCATAATAATGCAGACATATCCTCCAACCCTAAAACACACTAAATGTCAGTTATTTTGTACCAATATTTCCCAGAAAAGACCGACCGGACCACAAAACTTAAGACAGCAAATGGAAACGTTTTAATGCATATGGTTGGATGTCAAACCTCAATTTTGGTACAGAACGAAATCTCCATCTCCAATCCATAGCTGACTGTCTGGTCCGATTTTGTGCAGATAGAAAAAAAACAATTATTTTGATTTCTGATTATTCGTTTTAGTCATTTCGGAAGAAGAAAATGTCAAATATTCTGCAGTTCCAGCTTCTCAAACGTGAGGATTTGCTTATTTTCTCCGATTTATAGAAATGCAAACTGAATATAACTGAGTTTTTCAAATATGAAGACGTCACCTTGAGATCTGGGAAATTGTGATGAGCATTTAAATTTTTTTATTTGACATTTTATATCATAAATTAAATGATTGATCAAAAACATATTAGTCGATGTTCACATGTTCTTTAATCAAATACTTCCTGATTTAAATACCAATGTTTACATTTTTATATTGAAATATTATTGTACAGCTACAACAAACGATTATTTTCATTATTGATTAATACGCAGATTATGGTTTGGTCTATAAAATGTCAGAAAACAGAGAAAAATGTCCATCCCAAGTCCAAAGTGATGCCTTTAAATATCTTGTTTTGTCCTTTCCAAAACCCAAAGATATTCACTATAATAAGATATAAAACAAAGAAAAGCAGGAAATCTCCATTTATGAGGCTGAAAATTGCATTTTTTTTTTTCATTTTTGCATGAAATACAATTAATCGATTATCAAAATAGTTAGATTATTTTCTGAATGAATAAATCGACTCATCGTTAAGAATACATTTAACATTTAATAAGTTGGCTTCTCTTGGAGATTCTTAGTCATTTTCCATTTTAAAAATCACTGTTTCTTCCAGGCTGATTCTATGATTAGATTTGAACATTTTGTTTGTTTTTTAATATTTTTTTATTGGTAGCATAGTTGCTTGTGCTGGAACTAATGGTTGATTAGGCTTTTGAATAATTAAATCATACTTTTATATTAAAGTTAACAGATATAAACCAAAAACCCTGATCCTGCTTTAGTTTAGGATTCAGCAACACATCACTGGGTGCTGAAACACAAAAACGTATTTCCAGAATAAGAACAGACGGATATTGAAATGGAAATATAAGATTTATTGCTCTGAATCTTAATTTTTTTTTTTTTTACCTTTTGTGTGTCACAATAGATGAACCTTATACCTTTAAATTAAATCTTTAAATATTTTTACTTTAGCGTTCTCTTAATCTTAATGTAAATGTATTTAAATATTTTATCCACCGTCTTTTACTGTGCTATGTTAATTCATTGTTGGTCACTTTCTATTGCAACTTTGCACAAAAAGGTGCAAATAAATAAAGTTAAAAGTTTGATTTGTGCTGATCTATTGATAACTCCATCACTAAATCACGAGGCCCCAACATGCTGCAGGCTTTACGTCACATTTAGCCGCTCGTCCTCCTGCAGCTCCGCGCTGCTGATGGATTTTTCATTAAGAGCTGCTGTTGCGTATTTATAGCTACACACTGACCCACAACAACACAATGCATTATGGGGGAGGGGAGGGGAGGGGGGAGAGACGTCACGGCACTCTTTTATAGTATTTCTGCTTCTTGAATAGAGTCAACAGTGTGTGTCATGTGACATGTGTTAGATCATAAGTAACTGATATTTATGAAACAGCGACTGGAACTTATTTCTAAATTTTAACATTAAATACCTGCTGACATGCTCTGATGGGACTTTTCATTCTCAGTCTTTTTGTATAGCAATTGTAAAAGTGTATATCTGAAAGGATTAGTAGTTTGATCCCTTGATTTTATCACTGGACTTTTGCTGAATAAAAAAAGTTCTTAATATTATTCAATGAGGAAATATAAAATGAATTAGGAAATATTTCTTTGATGATTCATTAATCGTTTCAGTACCTTTTTAAGCTAAAAAAAAAAACATTTCTGGTTTTAGCTTCTCAAATGAGCAGATTTTGATGTTATTCTTCGATGTATAAGATTTAGGGGGGTTTTAAACGGTTGCTCAGATAAAACAAACAATTGAAATATATAATTTTTGTTACTGTAATTAATCGATTAATTGAGAAAATAAATTGCAGATTGTTCAATAATGACAATAATCAATTACTCACAGCCCTAATGCAAATCGGATGAATAAAAAAAACATCTAGGAGTTAATATTAAACGAAGGACATTTTTTTTTTTAATTAGCAAAAACTCAAAGCACCATAAAACTGTCTTTTTGTGTCTTCTGATGACATCAGGACAGTTTAGCTGCTATTTCTTTTTTTTTATACCAATAATTCATACAGTAGCATCTTAAACTTTGAGGTTTTATGGATGTGTACACAACTATTCTACACTAAGACTCAAGTGTTTTACCCTAAATCTTTTTCTCGGCTCTTTCTCGATTCTGCATTCACACCAAACGTAAAAGAAAGAGGTTTGGAAAAGAGGAATTCAAGGTGAAAATTGGGAAACAATAACCTCATAAACATGCATACTCAGGGGACATAATTAGCACCATTTACCAGCCAAATGCTGGAAAAAAATGCAAGTGGCTGGTAGATTTGCATCTTTTCCCAAACATAAAAACATTGCAATCTGTGTAAAGTGAATCTTGCACCCTGTGCATACCATAGAACCCTATATTCTACGATAAATATATTAATATATTAAATATATAAATATATATATATATTAATATATATATGAAGTTGTTGCACAATTTTAAAAAATAATAATCTAAGGTTGAACTTCTCACCTCCCAGAAGCACTTTGAGCTGCTTGTCGTAGAACTCCATCTCTTTCTGGGAGGCCAGGCTGCACTCGGCGCACTGCCGCACCGGATCGACGAAACACATGCGGGGCAGCACCACCTTCTTACTGCAGCATTTGTCACAGAAACACCGACCGCACCGCCGACAGTGATGCTGCAGGAATTGGGAGTTACGGTCACGTTTACTGACAGTTTGCTGGTTTCAACGTTAAAAGAATGTTTTTTAATCTTGCTCATATTGTGTACGTCACATTTAAAAATAACATAAAACCATAAAGAAGTATGTAAAAACATATTATTTACGGAACACATCTGTTTAATAAGACGTGTGGAGGTGTTGTATTAAAAGAAGCACCTGTGAGACATCATCATGATGTTATTAATTTCACTAATAAACACATTAATTAGGTCTTATGTCTGCAACAACACTTTGTCCTCAGGAGGGCACTGAAGGCTTAAGCAGACATTTTCAGACCATATCAATTTGTCATATATTCACTGATGCAGTGACAGGAAGTCTGTCAGCAGAAAGTGATTATTTAACCAGAAATATCTGAAGCTGCTAAAATCCAGATAATGTTGAGCGCAGGACATTAAACCTTTCAGCCAGTGAGTCCAAAAAAGAAACACATCCACATACCTACAATTGATGGATTTACAAAACTAAATTAAACGCAGAAAAATACTAAAACTGTTATTTTAAAAACCTCAAGATAACTATAAGGTGAGTAACAAGTTACCGATCCGTCGTTTAGAAGTTTTATTTTAAGTTAAGTTTAAAATACACACCGTTATAAAAGGTGGCAGGAGAGTTTTGAAAACACCAGCAAAATATTTTCTGAGCTGATTTTTGGAAAGTAATGTGGACCAAGCAGAGGCACAGATCTACAGTGTTGTTATGTCAGTAGTGATTGGAAAGAAAAGTCACCACAGAGCCCTCAGTGTCTCCGTGCCAAAATAAATGAACAGAAGCCAAGTGGGGTCAGCTCAGGTTTTACGACACGAAAGCCTCAAATACTTATTTTCTTCGTGCATGCGTCTCCCTTGTCGGTTTGTTTTTTCAGCGTCAGATAAATGTGTGGTTTGTGGTCATGGTTGTGTTTGCAAAAGCAAAACAGACCTTCCTTCTGATGAAGTCGAACTTGGTGTCACACTGCATACATCTCCCGCACTGGAAGACAGGAAACAGGAAAAACAAGATGTTACACAACACGCTGAGTCAGGCGAGTCAAGTTCAACCGTGTTTTTTTTTTCAGTTTTTTTTTTAATAACTTTTCTACCATTAAGTCAACAAAACAAAAAAGTAATTTACAATTATTGTCGTTAAAATGGCCCAAAACCCAAATATATTAAATGTTTCTATCACAGAAGACTAATGAAACCAACAAATATTCACATTTGAGAAGTAAAAACCATTATTTCTGGCACATATCTTCTTTTGTAGGCATGTATGAGACTGTTTTACTTAAATAATATTCTGAATGCACGACTTTTACTCGCAACTGTTTTTTTTTTCTATTTTGTTATTGCTACTTTAATTTCAGTAGAAGACTTAATTGCTTCTTCTAACACTGCATCACTCATTATATAGCAAATATGACTAAAATAAACAACAATCATTCATATTTGAGAAGTTAAAACAACGTTATTCTTTGCACTTTTCTTTGTTAAATTATTTAAAGCCATTTTAAAAATAGTTGTAGATTAATTTTATGTTAATTCACTTATCAATTAATCAAGTGATGTTTGAGCCCTGTATGTTTTTACTAATTTGTTTACTTACAGTTGTTATTGTGAATTAACTTTTACTTATTTTCTTCAGTTTTTAATTTGTATTTTGATTTGTTTTTGACATGCTGCAAGCTCAATTTAATTTGTCCATGCAGGACAATTAAAACTGAACTTTGCAGACTTTTCTAAAGCCATGTTTGAGACTGTTTTACTTAAATAATGTACTGAATGCAGGACTTTTACTTGCATATTGTTTTTCCAAGTTAGTATTGCTACTTTAACGTCAATAAAAGGCCATGAACACTTATTATAACACATTACAAATCATGCATATTCCTCTTACACACTGCTTGCAGATCAACATGGAGCACAGAAACCAGCAGCAGAGAAATTATTAACTTTACTGGCTGTGGTTCAGTGTCAGTCCGGTCAAAGTGCCACAGTTTGCAGACAGTTGGTGTCGTTTTACTGGCAGTGGCACAAACAGACAGACCGCTGCTAGCATAGCAACAGCTAGCTGCAATCTGACAAGCTAAGTGTTGACGTAGCTGTTAGCTAACAAGCAAAACAACGGTTGGTTTTACACTTTAGCCATTTCCGGTGAAGATATAACACCAGACCTGCGCCTGACAGCTAGTTTTAACGGTTAACTAGCTGGTTGTCTAATAGGATGTGTTAGCTGCCAGGCTGGCCGAGTTAACGCCCAGTCCCGGGGCCAACTGCGATGTCCAGCAGCCGCGCTAAGTTAGCCACAGCTAGCACGAAGGAAACCGGATGTTTGGAGGATTTACCTCCAAAATAAAAGCGCTTTAACCACGACACCTTTATAAGGAGTCATATAGTGGTTACCATTAACTATGTACATCTCAAGTCCTGGATTTAACTACAAATATGAGGTAGTTGTATTTTACTTGAATACATTTTTTACTCCACTACATAGGTTTGCTTTTAGTTCCTTTGCAGATTCAGATAATTAAAACAAACTAGAATCAACTAGTACATTATGATGTATTATTACAAATCAAGCTACCCAGCAGTATGTTAAGTAATTAAAATTAGCTCCACTTTCACCAGCTGCAATATTAAAGTAATGAATACATTAATGCATCAATAATTATAATCCTCTATTATAATATATAATATTCAGAAATGGGCCATTCTGCATAATGAGTGTTGCTAATACTTTGTACTATTACTGAAGTATTATTTTAAATACAATGAAATTAAGTAAAAGATCGGAGTAATACTTCTTACACCACTGGTATCTTTCCCTTATGTTCAGTACTTGAATAATTGTACTTAGTTATGTTACACCACTGAATACAGTTATAAATGACTCTGAAAATCTTTAAAACTTTACAGTAGATATAAACAATTTGTCCCTTGATCAATTATTCAATCGATATATAATTAATCAATATCAAAATAACTATTTTCTGATAACCAAATATTCGTATTAGTCTTTAAGATGCAAAAAAAAAAAATCAAAATACTCATTCAGGAGTCAGGAGTTTAATTAAATAATAAGATTTGTCATTTTTGCAACCATTTAATATTTTTCATGGCTAAAAGGATGACAATAAGGTTAAGGATAAATATTAAATGTGTAGCAAAGATTTTTCACTAACATAAATGGTCAAGTTTAATGTCTTAAGAGCAATGCAACCCTTTTAAAACTATTACAATTGGTGCAGAATTGGTGTACCAATACAATAATGTAAAAAATACTCTGTTACAAGTAAAAGGCATGCATTCATAATCCGAATTGAATAAAAGTACTGTACAGAAGTATTAGCTGTTTAAATGCAATTAAAGAAACACAAGTAAAGTTCTCACTCTGCAGTAGAATGTCTCCTGTGACTGATATTTTATTTGATATTACATTACATTACATTAAAATGTAAATGTGTAGCAAACTTAAGTAGCTATGTCTAAAATACTAAAATTATTTTAACGTTTAATATCTGAAAAGCAATGCCACAAATCAAAACGTAATAACGAATCACATAATGTTTATTTAAGAATACCTTTTAATTATAATCTTGATATATTAATATCAGAAATTGAGTTCGCAAACAATGCGTTTATTTTGAAAATCTCAACCGGAATAGCCTAGTTTAACATTCTTGCTAGCTTCTCGCTGGTCTCCGCACTCCGATAGCTTCTCGCTGTCAAACAAATCCTCCACGCCTCGTCTCACCTCTTTATCAGGGACCCACTGCGGCTCGTTCAGGGAGAAGGGGCTGTTAAAGGCGCCGTTTTCGGGCACCATGCGAAGACCGCTGGGGCTTCGGACGAGCTTCTTCCCATCAGGCACAGCAGACATTTTCCTGTTAGCAGCTGTTTCTCCTTCAGCCACAAATTCCTGTCTGCCTGGCCACGCCCTCTTCGTGAGTGATTGACGAATCAGAGCGCAGAGCTGATATCACGTGGTGCATCGGGTTCAGTGGAATGTTTTGGTTTTTTACAACTCCACACAAAATCTAAATAAAAAAATAATAAAAATTATAAAATTAAATAAAACTCCACCCCAAATATACAAACTGCTGCAGGGAGGAAATTAAGATTTTATACATCCGAAACTGTTGTTTTTTTAGCTGTTGCTACTCAATTAAAGCTCTTATATGTTTGTTTTTTAATGAATGTATTAAACTTTCTTGTTATAAAAACAACAATGTCCCCAATTTCACAATGTATTTGTATAATATTTGTATGCATTCCTAAACAATCTCTCTAAGCGCAAAGCACAAAGCATATTGTTAAATACATTTGATATTTAGCTTTTAATTTTTTTTAATTAAATCAGATTTATTTTTTATTAAATAACATTTTTTTGAACTGCCTCTATTTCTTTTCAGGATGTAATGGTGCTTAAAATTATTGGCTCTCCTTATCCCTCAATTAGTTGCCATACCTGTGGAATACAAATTTGTTTAGTATTGACTGTACAACCACCAGAGGAAGTATGCAGACCGTTTACTTTGGTAAAAGTAGGAAAACTACAGTATAAATACTCCATAATATCTAAAGGGCTGGCACTCAAATGTAAAAGTATATAAGTATTATCAGCAAAACATATTTAAATCATCAATTATATAATAACAATAATAATAATAATAGTAGTAGTGTATAACAATGCATCACAATTTCATAGGATTTTAAAAGTAACTAATAACTACAGCTGTCATAAATGAGTATGAAGATAAAATAATATAAAACTGAAGAGCAAAGTACCTCATAATTGTTGTGCTTAAGTACAGTACTTGCATAAATGTATTTGTAGCTCCACATCAAATAAAATCACAGTACAAACATCATGAATTCAACCATTTTATTCAAATACAGAGGGTGCGTAGTAGAGCAGTCTGCAGACAAACGTCCCAACAATTACAGAGAAATTAGAGAATAAAACAAACAAGTCACAGTTTTTAATGTTGTTTTATTTTTTATTACTCTCTAACAACACCATAATAAGAGGAATATGCTGTCAACACAACAATGAAAGCCTACATGTCTGCCAGTTTCATCCAGGAACATTTTCTGTTTATGTGAGATATACAGAGGAGACGCTTTCTTATTTAACATGGAGGGCACACGATGCTGCCTTGTAGGAAGCACAACGTCCTTAAAGTAATTTCATTTTACACACAAAACAAAAAACAATGGAGGACCACTTGACATTCAATCTTGTATTTAAGTATTGTGCCTGTGAAATTTAGATTTACTGGACTGGATGTCACTGTGTGGAGCGTCTGAGTTGTGGAGCGACTGATAAATAAATACAAAGGTGAAGATTTGGGTCTATTTTGTGATCTCAGGGTGGAAAACTGATATTATTCAGCCACGATGGAGCAGGTCTGAAGAAAACTTGAAACTTTGAAACTTCTTTTACATCCTGAGGGTTTGCTAGTTTTATTTTGCAGACATGGAACAAAAATACCTTTTAACTTTATTCAAGTTTAAGGTATTTTCCCAGCACAGCTTCAGGGGGAAAAAATACAAAAATACAAACTTTGAAAGTGTTAATTCTGCAAAAATAATTTCAGTAAAATTACTATTTTGTGACATTTTATAGAACAAAAAAACGATTAATTAGAGAAAATAATCAGCAGATTAATCAATGAAGAAAATAATCAAGAATAACTATTTATGAGCTGCTAATTTTTTTTCTTTCTAAACTTTGTTTAGGAGCATAAATAATCCATCGACAACCTTGTTATCAGTCTACAGAGGCAAAAACATTATTATCATTGCATCATAAATTACGTGAAAAATTTAATGAAATATGAAATATTTATTCTAGTTAGACTTAAAAAGCTTGTGTAAGAGGAGAAAAGTTTGGTTAATATTGCTGCAATTTCCACAGATTGCAGATAGAGGGCGATAAAAGTCTTATTTTAAAAAATGTATATAAAACCTGAGAATTTACTTTATCTAACCGTCCACTTCACCGCTCCACACAAGGCAGTCTGCAGACAGGGAGGAGAAATAACACAAATATAACTAACAAGAAGAAATAAAAACTGCAACAAAAGGACGGACAGAGAGACTTTTACCTTTAACAAGAAACAAATAAAGTCAACGCGCTTCCATAAATCCATAAATTTACATTCACGTCATCATAATCACCACTCAGAGATAATCTTGTAGAATGAAAACTGATTAAAAGTCATAGTTTCAGGACAGACTTTAGGTTTTCTGCAACAGGGCAACAGTTTGAGCAACTTTTTTGACCAAACTTTGGAAAGGAAAATATTGTTACCAATAAGTATATACAGTACAGTATATATACAAATACAATAAATATTAAAGACGGTGAATTTGATAATTTTCAACATGTACAAGCTTTCATAACGAGAGCAAATTAACTGTCAGTTATATCATCCAAAAAAAGAAAACAGTTTGTGAAATTGCAAAACTTAAAATGACCTCCTTGTTTTTTTAGCAGGAAAATATAACCACATGAATTCAGATTATATATTTTAACAGTGTAAATTCAGTGGTCTTTAATCGTTATTTTGACCTTTCTTTGCTTCCTAATTTGCATTTATTCTTGTGTAAACTACAACTTCTAAACATTAAATTACGTGTTTATTTATATATATCATCAACAACATTTTTATCACTTTGTTGCCAGTTGCTGAAAGAGTTGCCAGTATCAAGTTGCCCAAAATGTTGCCAAGTTCATTAAAACCTTCATCCATTAAGTTATGTGCCTCGTTACTTTGTGGAGCCTCAAACAATAAGACAACAAAGGATAAAAAATATAACTGATCAACAGTCGACTAGAAGCTTCAACACACTCGACTCTGTAACGTCGAACAGCGGCAATAACATCATCGTTATAAAGAAAAGAAAAGAACTTCATTCAAAAAATTGGATATTTAACATTTTTAAAAATTCTCTGCGACTTTGACTAAATTATTGCCGGCACAGAAGGAAAAATTACCACGAATATGATTCAAGTTATCAAATCTTTTCAGCTTTTATATTTACACATCAGGGCTTCATCTTTAGTCTTTTAGTAGAGGAAAAAATAGATTTATATAGTTTAATATTTTGGACTTAAAGCCTTCATTTAAATTCTCTACTTCGGTCTAGATTTTAATTCATTTTCATCAAATCAGAAGATGTGAAGAGTTTTTACAACAAAGTCAAACAAAAGCTTATTGCACACCCCTGCTGAAAAAAAACAACCTAAAAGTTCACATACTCTCCATTAACATTAAAAAGCAACTTATAATGCAGTAAATGCATCAACTACAAGATCTGATTTTAGTAAGTCGTTACAATAATCAACAAATTAAAAATTTTTCAGTCGAGTCCAATGTTTCCAGTGCAAATCTCTCTCGACTATTTCCTCATTACTGACACATTTACAGATATGAAACCGAATAATTCAGGTATAAATTCAGTCTGAAGATGCTCTTAGGAAACCCTGAGACTCTTAACTAACCCTGGACAGAGTCAAACCAGGGTCTGACTGTCGAACCTCAACACATTGTTTGGTAAAACTGGAAAATACCAAAAGATGGCATCAAGATTTTTAATTAAATTTTTTTTTTTTTAAGGATTTACAGTATTTTCTCTTTGTCTCATAGAATAAATTCAGTGGTCTTTAATCATTATTTTGTAATTTCTTTACTTCCATATAAACTACTTTGCATCTATTCTTGTTTTTTTTGTTTGCATATGTTCTTATTTAATGTTTTTTTAATTTTTATTGTTTTACCTTATTGTCTGGTCTTGATGCAGCAATTTCCCTTTTTCCATGACAATTAAAAGTAGCCTTAACCTTATAGGAAAGTAAACTGAATATTTCTGGAGTTTTGCACAGTCTGCACAGTCAGATTTATGTATGTGGACACATGTTTTCATCCTTCTTATTAGGTCAGTAAATTAATCCTAGTTATAAATAACACTTTAAATAAAACTGTCAAGTACCAAAAAGCTGGCATACAGTCAGATGTTTATTTATATTCTTTAAGGATTTACAGCTTTTCTTTGTCTTGTCGGAAAGTAAACTGAATATTTTTGGATTTTTGCACGCTTGGTTAATGTTTGCAGTTTGATTTGTGTTCATCCCTTAATAGGTCAGTAAATAATTTATAGTTTTAAATAACACTTTGGATTTCAAAGTGAATCGCTGTTATAATATATCTATAGTTATAACTAGCTATAGGAGGAATATTCCCTCCTATTTTGGTAATAGCAAATATATATATTCTACATTTGTAACTCAGATCTCTGGAATAACTCTTGCATGATAATAAGTATTTTTTTAAACAATTCATAATTTGCACATTTTGGTTGGATTTTGTTCAACTTTACTCGCGTAGTAAAGTGTTGTCTTCAATAAACACAAACATACCTGGAAGTAAAAATAAATGCTGTAACATTTTCTCCGTTAATGTGTAAAAGTGTGGAGTGGCTTTAACTTTGCAGTCAGCGTGTGATCCTGAGAGTGTCGGTCGGCGTTCATGTACCAATAAAAAGTTGTTGCCTCCGTATTTCAGAGTCAACCTCAACGTATTCTCAAGGCTTTTTTTTCTTCTTTTTCTTGTTTTTACAGGAATATATAAGGATAAATTCTTCAGAGCAGCGCGAGGACAGAAACAAATAAAACATAATTTACAAAAAAAAAACCAAATGTAAACATATAACTTCATACAGCAAAAGCAAAATCTCCAATCAACACATGATGGAACATTTTAATCAAACAATTTTTCTTTTTAAAGTTAATTGTTTTCCCTCCACAGGTTTCCAAGGTTTTTGTCTTTAAGGATTAATTAGTGCAGAAAATAAGGTGTTGTCATGTGGTTCAAATATCGTCAAATGTCTGCTGATTTCTCTCTTAATCTTAATTTACCACATATTTTATTTTCTTAATTAATCCAAAAACACAGTTCAGAACTTCCTCTGGAAATCTGCAGATTTAGCGCAGAGCTAAGCTAAAGTCCGGGTCGGCCTACAAAGAGACGTCATTGCTGGACAAGTTTTCTGCAGTTTTAGTTGATAAAAACATTTTTCTGTCTCTCAGTGCTTCACTTAAACCTCAGTGGATGAAGCCAGAGTGTAAGTTAATAAAAGCATCAGGAAGGATTTATTTCCTTCATTCATTCCTTCAAGAGATCAGAATTAGTGATCATTGGATGTCAATTCAATTAGACTGACAATTTTCTAACTTTGACTTCAAATTTCAAAACTTTTCTTGACAAAATGAATTTAACTTGATAAAGGTCTACAGACCGAAGCCTCCATTATAAATTGGTACGAGGTGTGCTCTATCGTAGTGTAGGTGGCGCAAATCAAAATGCACGCAAAAACAACATATGGAAGAAAACACACTTATAGTAACCACCTTGAAGAACAATAATGTTGTGTAGTCTGAGCCTGGAATCAGCAACATTTGAAAACTTCTCAAAAAACTAGTAGAATCTATACATGAATTTTGCACCGATATCCTCAATTTCGGCCACTTAACATTGAAATCGAGGGATTTTAGCATGTTGGCATTAACAAAAATCTTCTTAGATTTCTTCTTTTTTCCATTTTGAGAAAAAAAAAAATCAGATTTCTTTTACTTCTGATGTGTTTCAGCTGGACATTAAAAAACGACCCTGAAACAAAGTGTATTATTTTGAATATTCAAATGGAATTGGACTCTTTTGTTTGCGGTTCGCAGTGGATTTTATGCAGGTTTAGTCTTCCCTTAGTGTGACTTCACATAGCTAAAACAACTGAGCTCATCTTTAACTTCACCCACTACGATTTAACTGGACCAACGAGTTGAGAGAGAAATGTTTGTAAAACTAAAGCTCCACTCTGCATCTGCCTTCATTCAAGCGACAGCATTAAATATTAAAAAAAAAAAAAAGACCGATTTGAAAGGGAGAAAGTAAAAAAAAAAAATTCAGAAAGTGCAGTGAAACGTTGAAACCTGTACAGTGAGCACTTGGTGTCGTGATGCTGAAGAATAATGTAGGAGGCTGTTTACAGTGAGGAGGGTCCGGACAGGAAGTCCCTCCAGGGTCGATTAAACCTTCAATGCGCCAGGTCGGTGTGGCTGGCACTCAGGTCGCGACTTTTTTTCAGACGATTATTTCGTTCCTGGTAAAAAAAAAAAAACAAAAAAAAAAAAAAGTTGTGGAAAGGAGATGGAAGTAACTATTTTGTGCTCACAACTGAAATTTGGAAAGAAAATGTCCTCTGGTTGATGTTTCCTGAGTCAAAATCTGTCAAACTGTGAGTTTTTCCTTTCATGCTTTATTTAGTCTTTGGAAATACTGTTTTTTTTCTACATATTTCATATTTTTTTGGTAAAATACAGTCATCCCATGTGCCCAAAGTCTAAATAAACAGTTTTTTTTAAAACTACAAGGAGCACAATCACATACTTGGTATCTATGAGCTCCTAAAAAGTGCAGTGTAAAAAAAATAATTCATGTGGAAGACAGTGAATAAACAAAATTTTAAAAAATCCTGACTTTAATTATTGATAAAAGTGTGATGTACTGATAGATATTTGCCCAAACTACCTGTATCGGATCAATACTTCAATCAGGACAAATGTTGTGGCATTCTTCCTTATCATACTATATATATATGTCTTTGGGCATGAATGGGGAAGTGAACCATGTGTCAGCATTTTAGGATTTTGTTTTAGCTCGATTAATACGACTTTTAGAATTTGTCAAATCAGTTATTTTCAGGTTTTCTGAGTAGTATGTATATTATTATATTATAATTATTGATACATGAATGTGTTCATCACTTTAATGTTGCAGCTGGTAAAGATGGAGCTAATTTAAATTACTTTATATATATTGCTCAATACATCAAAATGTATTTGTTTATCATACTTTGTATTAATAATATACATCAATAATTACATTTAATTAATTTATTAATTAAATTAATTAAAACTATCAAAAATAAATGTAGTGGGGTAAAAAGTACTATATTTAAAAAAATAGGTGAAAATGGAAATACTCAAGTGGAGTACAAAAACGTTCCACCACTGGATGTGGCAACCAAAAATCATGTCATTAATTACATCTTTTATTTTTTCCCTTTGAAATTAATCTATTTTATCTAAAAAAAACTAACTGTAGGTAACTGTTGATCTGGGTTTAAATATGACTTTCTTCTTGATCTTCTTCTTGAAACAGACTAAAGTGTCAAATAAAAAAACATTCCCACAGTTAATAGTTTGTGTTGATTAGTGAAAATAATGATGGTGTGAAGTTAGTGTTTGTTGTTATTCTTCATGTGTCATTAGTGATACATTTGACTCGACAAATGCTGCGATTTGGCCACAAAATGTACTCAACATAAACATGAGAGAGGAGTATTTAAAAAAAAGACCAAAAACATCTGCAAACAGTTTGTTTTAACACTTGACTAAAAATACTAACGTTAACTAAGTATTTCTTTATTTAAACGTCTAATCTTTGTGTTGCTCTCAAGAGCATTTGGGGATTTATTTTTAAATTAAATGTAGTTTTTGTTGTTCTTCCTGATCTACTGCTACTTCAGTCGCTCAGATATTTGGTGTGAATTTGCTGCATGATAATCGACTTTTTTGCACTTTAGTTTAACTTTTTAGTGTCGAATTTTTTTTTTTTGAAAATCTCTGTGACTGGTGTGTTTACAGATTATATACTGTACATGTATTTAGAAATTAAGTAAAATAGTTAGGGCGACAGATTATGATTATTTGGATTATTGACTAGTTTTTTTGTAATTTGACTGATCATTTTGTCTGCAAAATATCAGAACATTTTGAAAACCGGCCACAATCTCTCAGAACTTACGTTGCTTATTTTTGTTTGACCAACAGCATAAAACTCAAAGATATTAAATTTACAATTATATATATATTTTTTTAAAAAAAACATATTTGACAAAGAGAAGTAATTTTGCACATTTGCCTGATAAATAACAATTAATTGAATCTAAAAATGTTTATCAATATTCTGTTCAATTCATTTATAGATTTATTTATTTACTTTTCTTTATTCAGCGCATGCACAACACTTTTATTGGTTTGTTTTTGTTTTCTTACAGCTGCTATAGGTAAATAAAGCTCAATTAAAAACATAAATGGAAAACCTAATAGTGTTACTCTAAGCTCATATTTTCTCATAATCGCCATCTTGAAATTGCTTATTTTTGTTTGACCAACAGCATTGAAACTCAAGATTTTCAATTTAAAGTCATATATATCAGAGAAAAGCAGCAACATTCTCATATTTAACAAGTTATTTAGCATTTTTGCTTGAAAAATTACAATTAATTTATTATAAAAATGGATTTGGGGGTTATCTGATTAATTGCAACAAACTCGGTCACTTGGTTAAATTAACCCTTTTACCTTTAATTAATTGCGTTTCTACTGTCCTGCAGATATTTAAGGCAAATAAAGCTCAATAAAAACATAATAGTATAACTGTAAGCCAACATATTGAAGGAGGTGTTCGTCCTTTAATAGAAGCACACTGGGAGGGTTTTTAGGGACTGAACTTTGACCTTTCTTTGACTTCTTAAAGGTTAAAGACAAACTCAGATACTTTTAACCTCCCGACCCTCGGCCTTCTTACTTGGTAATGGTCACTCGCAGCCTTGTCCGCCACGTTAAGAACCCCCAGAGAGCTGGCTCGCTTCATGCTGCACCCAGGTGACATGCACGCAGGTGGGGGGTGAGAGGGGGTCAGAGGTCAGGGGTGAGGAGGGGGGGGTGTTTGTGTTGGTTAATGACAAACATGATATTTTCACACAAAGGTTAGTTTCACAAAAACGCTTCAAACAACTTCTTCTCATCCTGTTTATGAAATTTAAAAAATATTAAACTTTTGGTACCACGTTCTAATAACACCTTAAATGAGATAATCTTCTTATAAGCATGGAAGAAAATAAAAACAGGATTAAGGACCATCTCACCACTAACTGCACATGAACGCTGCTAATTTGATTGTTTTATGTAAATCGCTGTTTGTCTTATTGCTGTTGTTTGTTTCTTTTATGTGAAATTTTTCTGCTGTTTTTTTTATTCTTGTTGTTTAATGTGACATTTTTTATTTATTTTTTGCTGCTGCTGCTGTCTTTGTAAAAGAGATTCTGAATCTCAATGAGAAAAAC
>CALSCE010000197.1:1150610-1171487 GCA_943593645.1 Bovichtus variegatus
TTTTTACCCATTTAATGTGAGTTATAATAGTGTTTTTTACCCATTTAATGTGAGTTATAATAGCTGTTTTTACTCTAATGTAAGTCACGATAGTCTGTTGTATTAGAAAAATATAATGTACAGTGATTAGAGTATTTTATAAACAATAATGAAATTGTATATATATTAATGTTTAAATTGTTTGAGTAAGTTTTTGAGTTATGGTTATAGTATCATATAAGTGTATACTTCTTCCTACTACTTTTTGGACATGTGATATTTATTTATATTGTTTATTTATGAGAATTTGTATATTAAGAGTTTGCTATATGTCTACTCTACGTTTCTTTAATTTTTTGTGTATACATTATGTTACATTTATATTATTTTCACATTATTCTTGATTATATTCAAATTATATCCATTATGCATACACACAATGGTTAGCGTAACATACTGTATAACACGTTTTAACTTTTTGTTATATAATTATTTACTTACTTTTTTATTATTATTATAATTTTTTTTTTTTTACATGTAGTTTAATTTACATTTTATTTTAATACTGTACCCCGGGTTTTTGACAGATCTGGGGAAAACTACTATGCATCTTGGGCATGAATACTAATTACTAAATAATAATGATTTAAAATTAGGAACATTTATATACATTTTTTAATTTAAGGGCATCATAAAGTTGTTTTTCTTGAGAAGCCACTGTGTTAATCAGCTGTTCTTCTGCTTTATTGTGAATTTGTGTTGTTCATGTTGTATATGTTATAATGTGATTTTGTACGGCTGCTACCTTGACACCAGGCCTCTCATATAAAAGAGATTTTTGACTTCCTGGGCAAAGTCTTATCTTAAGTCAAATTCAAAATTAATTCAGAAATCTATTTGTTATTTTTGCTGACTTCATGGTGACTTTTCCGCCATGAATTTATTTAACAGTATTATGTACTAAAAATGAACTTCCAGCTAAAGCTCTTTCCAAATAAGATGCCTTCTGGATATAAATATGTCCAGAGATCAGCTGGTGATGTGAGATTGTCTGCAGGGGGCTGAATGCTAATAACTGGCTGACACGACACAGTGTGTATTCACATCCAGAGGTACAGGAGGAGATGCTGATTGGCTGTTCAGGGCGCTATGACTACTGTTGCTATGTGAGCGGCTGCAGAAATAAGATGGTGAGCAGCCTCCAGAGTCTCTACATCTACATGTTCTTGCCACTGCATTCACTAGAGGCTGAAAGAATACTGCAGATACTGTGAAATGTGAGAAATGTGTCTCTGCAGCAGAGGGAGTTAGATGGGTGTTATCAATGTGTGTAACCAGAGGAGCTTTACTGCCGAGTAAAGAGTTGTCAGAGTTAGTTGGCAAAGCTCTACAGAAAGAGAGTTCAGTGGTTTACTATGATGAAAGCACTACGTAAAATACTACAACTGAAGCACCTACTGCGAGAGCTTTAAGATCTAGCCAAGAGAAGCTTTTCTTTTATAAATCAAAGTGTAACAGAGGAGTACAAGCAATAGCTACAGCAGGAGAGTAATTCTGACAGTCAATCAGCATTATCAGTGTAGCACAGTACAAAAATGATCTTTTTACTGTCGTTTTAACATGTTTCTATTCAGAATAACCGAGGTAAACAGAGTAAAGGATCAACCGCATAGTATCTTTCTTGACAGAAACCACAACCTTGATAAATATTTATATATATATATATATATTTTTTTTTAAATCATATAATGACGACTACGCATCGACGCATCTTTGAACCCAGAGGATAAAACAAAGAAGATTTCATCTCAGTATGTAGTTTGTCAAACACAAAGTAGACCATGAATACTAAGAGGTAAGAATATTGCAATAGAGATTTTGAATCTACACTTTCTTAGTCTTGAATTTTAAATTTTTTTTGGCCCCACATACTTAACTTTGACTTTTAATACCTTAAAAGGTGAAATAAGCGAACCAGAAACTGTACACAGACGTCATTTGGACTCAAATAGTTAATAGTCCTCAGACAGAAATCAAATTCAGACCGGCGTCTGATGTTTCAGATGTTTATCAGACTTGATCCGTTTGTATGTGGCTTCTGTCCAGAAAGAAACAGGCTGCTTGTCATATAAACATGTGTGAAGACTCTCAGTAGCGTGTCGAGGGCTGTGTACTGTACTTACCCCGTTCCACTCCACGCTCATACTCACTTCCTCGCCACCGTCCGGCCCGCTCTCGTACTTCACCGTGTCAGAGGTCAAGCTCTCGCGGCTTCGCTGCTTCTCGCGGGCCTCCGGCTCGCTCAGGACCTCCGCCACGCGCTGCTTATGCACATTGTCCAGACCCTAATAAACACACACACATATACACAAGGCAGCAATAAATGCCAATTCAACTAATCCAATTAAAGCAAAAGCTGAACATCTCTGCCACCTGCAGCTTGAGAACACTGTTGCACACACATGGACACTGGACAGCTGACAGGAACAAGTACAAACTCATCCAATCCAATTAATATTAAAAGCTATAGACTTCTACCACCTGCTGCACTGAACCCAGGCTCTGGCACACACTCACACTTTACATTAAGACACCAGTAGTAGGAACTGATTCAGCAAATTCAGTTACAAAACCGAAACTCAGCGGTTTCTTTTAAGGAAATTTTGAACAGCAAAGAAAAATCTGTTGTTTCCTGCTGCTGAAGATGTTTATTCTTCAGTGTCACCACCACTAGTATGAAATACACTTTTCTTTTTAGAGACGATTGAGACCAAAACGAGTACTTGATAGTAGCCAATATGCTTTCTAACCAGCTAAGCTTACATCTAGCGTAACATGCAGCTAGAAAAGTGGAGCTGAAACCCTAAAACCCATGACGACATTTGATACATAGTCAGTATCTAAAAAGGTAAATATTAAAGCTTAAAGATCCCCTTCAGACATGTTTAAAGACATAACATTTCCTTTTTTGACTAAAAAATTGTGTCTTATATAAAATAAAAAGTTCAGTTATTCCCCCTCATCTAAAATTAAAGATATTGTTCTTTTAAAAGTTTAACAACTGGACAGAAGATGACTCCTAAAAAGTTGATTCTCAGTGTTTCTGCAAAAATTAGTCGCAAATTTGTTGTAATGTCACAAAATCCTGTTTATACGTAGACATGTTAAGATCTAAGGTGTTTACATAGAAACTTGAACATACATAGAAACACTGAAGTGAAGGAATAATAAGTAAAAACATGTTTTGAGTGGAATGGGACTTTAAGTTTTCATATGAATTATGTGTATTTAAAAGCATATTCAGTGGGATTTCTCCTCAGGAACAAGTTTTGAAAGTCAAGCAGCCTCTGGCATAATTAAAGCTGGATACTGCTGTCACACCACAGTGCAGATGGAAGTTTCCTTTGACACTGTCTCAAGAATAAATTATTCAGAGGGAAAAAACACCAGCCGGACAACAAACTGTAGAACAGTGACGTCGTCTGTATCTGAATGCTTGTTATTTTATGAACATTTTCCTCCTTTTACATTATACAGACTTTGAAACTGTATTGAATCTTTAAGATGCAATCTAATTTTGGACATGGATTGTTTGAAATGTCAAAATTACTTCAGACCTCTTACGAAGTCCATAAATATTTGTAAAAACTGCTTACATTTCTACACCATAACCACTTTTCTCTATTATCTGGTAAATATGTTCCCTGCAGTTTGTGCTTGTAAAACCTGTACATTTTCTAAGTGTCTCAGAACTATAATACAGACCTAAATATTGATTTAATAATAGGTATCTATTCAGGTATTTCCAATTTGACTACCAAAACATAACTCTCTCCATCTGTAACTGCAGCAGCACCACAGGAATCCAGTTTAATCTGAGTATCATGCATTACTTCCCAACCAAGAGATGCTTGAAATTAAACCCTTTAAGGAAATCCTAATTCAGGATAAAAGCTGCAGGGCTTCACCACTTCTCATCTCCACAGGAAACACCATTGGGTCTCAAAAGTAACACAACATGGGAGGTAGTTTATAACTGCACTCCAGGCTTCTCAGCATCGCAGAGTTTATCATCTCATCCCTAATTTTACACTTTATTCAACATTTTCTGTCTTTTAATGAGCAGTAAACGCTGAGCTGACCCTTTTCATCTGCCACCATCTCTGCAGCTTTAACACCGACAGTGACGTCTTATCTACAGGGAGGAATTCTGAGTTATTCGTCACATCATCATCCAGAGACCACACCTGCTTTCTGGAACGCAAGGCAGCTTCCTCCAGAGTCTCGGCCGCCTCAAACTTGCCCTGCCGCCTGTAGAGAGCGCCCAGGTTCTTCAGGGTGGTGGTCACTGTGGGGCTGCAAAAACAAGGACGGATATCTCATCACAGAGAATCATTCTGCTGAAGCAGGAGTATTTTCAATTATCTAAATATACTGATTAATACCTACATTTAAATTAAGGGGTTTTGTACTTTAAATTTCCGTAGATATAGAAGCAAAACAATGAGATAAAGCCGAAGTTCTTCCTCTCAATGAACTGAAATGCTTTGTAAAAAAACTAATCCATAATCTTGTTTTATACGAGGGTTTGATCCCAGACCAGCAGGTTGGAATGTTTTTGTGAATAATATTTTGTTTGTACATACATACAATAACTTTAATTTCAAACAAATAACATATAATAGAATAAAAGTGGAAAGAACTAACAATTCTTGAAATGTATCAACCATTATCTTTTAAGGTTATACATGTAAATTAAAATAATAAAAAAAAGACTCAGATGTAGTCTGGAGCAGTGGTTGTCAACATGTGGGTTGGGAGTCCTTTAAAGCAGGGGTCCCCAACCACCGGGCCGCGGACCAGTACCGGGCCGCGGATCATTTGGTACCGGGCCGCAGAGAGAGAATAAACTTTTTTTTTTTGTGCTGGTAATATTTATTGTAAACATTTTGATGTATTATACTATATATATATATATATATATATATTTATTACAATTTAATAATAATATAAATAAAGTGTATACTATAAAATGGAATGATTACATTTACATTATATATGTAATAATTAAATGATATGTTTTGCACTTTATTGTGTGTTTTGTTATCCGGTCCGTAGAAAAATTGTCTTGCATGAAACCGGTCTGTGGTGCAAAAAGGTTGGGGACTGCTGCTTTAAGGGTCATTGGAAGTAAGGAACCAGAAAAAACACATTTCTTCAACACAAAATTGTGTTTACTTTGCAATTATTATAGCAAATTACTGGATGATTTTACTAGAGTTGGTTTGATTTCTGGTTTTGCCGGTCCTGTCCGGTGTATGAGCTTAAACCGGTTTCATTATATGCAATCCTGGTGAACCGGCATTTATCATATGACACTTCCTTTTTTTTTTTTTAACATCAGAAACCTGCACTGCCGGTGTCAACGGACAAACGGAGCCACTAGTGCCTGACAGGCAGGACGCAATTTACTGCTGAGCCAAGGCCGGCAAAGGAGCTCAAATACAATAGAGGAAAAGATGCACATGGTGCTTGATGTATTTGTTTACTCGAAAGTTCATGTGTTTTTTGAATTGACGATATGAGACATGGCAACTAAAATTAAAACAATTCCGATTTGAAGCCGCTTAAAAAGAAGAGCTGAAAAACCATGTGGATTGGAGTCACTAAAATCTCATTCATGGGCTCTCTCAGTCTGGGGTTTTTGGCTTAATATCAGACCGGTTTGAAAATGTTTACACGGAGCCAACTATTGACTTTTTACCTCCTCAGGCAGATCTCTAAAAATAAAGTAAAGAAAAAGATCACTTTTTGGTTCAACTGGTCAAAAGCAGACATTACTTTCTTTTAAAGTGTCACAGGCCGAAAGGGTGATGAGACATAGAATACGTTTTTTGGAAACATATTTTAATTGTTGAGTTATAATTTCTGAACATTTTAATACATGTTCTCTGTTTTGTACCTGTCGACTTTGCAGGCTTTGTACCAGCCTCCATATTCTCCAAATGGTGAGCCGTCCTTCTGCTTCCCCTACGAGACAAAACTCATGTTCATTAGTTTACAACAAAACTGCTTCAAAAGGGAATTTGCATCTACTAACATGAACACTTTAAGTCTGGACAAGAACCCCCGACTGGTGAACTAAAACATGAAGTGACTCGAGCATTAAAAGGATGAAAATGAACCCATTTTAAAACTAGACGCACCTTTATTTTATTTTTTAATACCATCAAAGATAACATGAAAGGGTGTTTAGTGGCGGGATTACAGTCGAGTCACGATTCCTTCCCCGAAACCTTTTAAACCTTGACGAAAATAAACTCCTCTGGTTGTCTGAATGTCGGGTCCTCACACCATCAGCACTGGATGGTTATTACAGAGACTTAATCTGCTACTTCAACTCTTTGTGAAGTCAATCCTTACTATTCCATTTTAAATACGATCAATAAACTGTCAGAGTAGTTTAATGCTGCCGTCAGTAGTACTTAATATTTTCTTCTCTGTGCGTTTGTTTCTCTAAATTTTGGCATTTATAGAAGTCAAATTTAAATGTGGTTGACTAGTGAATGTGTCAGATTTTTCTACCGTTACATTAGTCTTTTTAAAGTAATTATAAGATCTTGGAGACAGACATTAAAACAACAAAATATGAGTATAAATATACATATTACTGGAATTATACATAATTGTTCTATTCCAGTCTATTTGTCGATCTGCGTATTATAAACAGATTTTCTCACCTTGCTTTGTTCCTCTCTCTCCTCAGCATGCATCCATATTGGTTTGTTCTCATCTGCAGAGAAACACATGGGAAGAAGTGATTACACAAACGGTCACTCAGATAAACAGCCGTCACTGGTTCTGCAGAAGTAAAAGGTTCTATTTTTCATCTGAAAGGTCATTTTTGTTTACAGACATCAAAATGACAGCAGCCTGAAAATATTAACCTTCACATTAGAAGAAGAAAACAGTGGGGGTTGTCTGTTTGCTATTTTAAATCACTCTGGATTAGAGAATACTGGCTGAAATGTGTGTTTTTATGTGTTTATCATCCAGTCACATGTCGTACCATCAACAGAGCCGAACTCCCTCTCGTGAGCGCGGGTGAGGATTTCTTTATACAGAGTTTCAGCTTGCTTGAACTTGCCCTGCTTCAGGTAACAGGACGCCTGAGGAACAAAGAACCAAACGTTAAGAGTCAGCTTGACACTGTAAATGAGAAAGATGTTGTCCAACATATTACACTCTCAGGACATCCATTTTTAAAATAAATATAAAGTATTGTACGTTTCTTTTGCACAAGTACCATTAAGTAACAATTGTAGCGTACAAGAAGTTGATCTAAGATGTCAAACGTGTTGTAAAATCATCACAATCCAAAACAAAAGAAAATCCTTTTCTTTTTTAAATACAGACCTTATAGTCTGCGATATGACAGTTTATGTGTTGAACATTCGATAAGAGAAGGCACATGTCGATAAACACGTCACAAATGTCTGTTAACGCACTGAAAACACTTTAGTTTACTTCAGCTTGTAATAAATGCTTTAATATACACATTTTTCTTTTTTTACTACACTGGAAATTCAGGTTTTTAAAATTGGGCTCGGGCCCAAAAACTGCTGCCGTAGATTGGGCTCGGGTCGGGCTTGATTTCTTTTGGCGAAATCATATTTCTACTTGCCAGCTACAGTACAAAGTACAATGTATAAACTATAGTCTCTATATCACCAATATTCTAGAGCCACATGAATGTTGCTGTGCCACTTTCTGGTGTTACTGGGCCTCCCGTGTCTAACTCTCATCCAAAATCTAACCACTAAACTTGATTTGTCCAATGGAATGAAAACACAATTGTTACTGGTTAGCATCCAGTATGGTTACACTTTAGCACAGGGTAGAGTTCAGCATGGAGCACATTTCCGATTTCTTTTCAACCCTTTTCATGTAACCCATCAATATATTAAAACACCTAAAGCAGCTTTCCTGCATCCCCTCCCGCCTCCACCTCTCTCACCAGGTTGTTCTTGGTCTTGGCCACGTTGGGGTCATCGGGGCCCAGTTTGGTCTGGTAGATCTCTAGCGCTCTCATGTAGTAGTATTCCACCTCCTCGTACTTGCCCTGGTTCTGACACAGCAGGGCCAGGTTGTTCAGCTGCTTGGCCACATCTGGGTGGTCCTTCCCCAGCACCTGGGACGAAAGCAAGTGGAGAGAGGGGGTTAAAACAACAGTCATTACATCAAACTAAATTAGTTTTAGACAACAACCAGTCACATTGGGCCATTTGGTCAACAGGGTGAGAAAAGACCACCAAACTGTAACCACCTGGTACAAAGCCATTTTTCCATTTCTCTGTATTCTAAAGAGGAAAAAAATCCAAATTTTATGTCTAAAATCTGAAAAATGCTTAGTAAATTTGGGAATTTACTTTCATTGTCTGAATATCCCTCAGGGTCCACTTTTAGGTCCAAATGTGCAACCCAGTTTAAATCCTCACGTCGAGTTATGTAATTTTGTCTTTCCTGGAATACAAAGCTGTCTGCCAGTATGCTGGCCATCGGGTACATTTGTTACATCTCTTGCCAGGTTGCATCGACTTTTGCGGTGCTTTTTACAGTTTATTTGTAATGTTGCTGATCTTGGAGTTTAGGCTGAATCTAACATTACACATAAAAAAAACCTCTCACGATAGAAGTGCACACATAACCTACATAATGCATGCTATTTTAGAGCCATAAAAACAGATTGCCATATTGGAAATTAAATCTTTAACTGGTGTTCACAATCTGATCTAACCTGCAGAGGCATTTCCTAAAAGATTTTGACCTGTGGACTATTGACCTGCTTGATTAAATAAAAGCAGAGTCTAGTAGACAAACATCAATGCAGCATTTGTCACAGAAAACGATATCCTCCTCTCTGCAAACAGCTAAAAGAAGCTGAACCACCATGACATTTTCTAAAAAAGTGGATGTTATTGTATTAATGTGGATATGAGAGCAGTGTAAGCTTTTCCTGTGGTGACTGGGGAGGCATTAAGCCATTAGAGGCAAGTGTAGTGAGCGTGAAAGAGATTCAGAAGGATCCTCAGAGACGAGGTGGCCAGACCTAGAAATCTGCAGAGAGTGGTTTTTCTGTGTCTGAATAACTAACAAAGAGAGGTAGAACGAAAAATGCAGAATAGAGAGGAAACGAAGAGGAGACAGGCTAAGACCTGAAATCTAATTTTCCTTCCTGGCACTTCCCTTTCCAAAGAAGATGAAGGACGAGAGAATGCAACGGACGAGAAAATGACATTAAGTCAGAGGAAGCTAGTACTCTCTGCTGGCTGCTGCATTGAGAAACCACTTCAGTAAAAACACTGGGTAAAAGGGGACATGAACAGAGGGAGGGCAGAGGAAAAACTGAGAAAGAAAAGCACCTGGTACGAAAAGTCAAAGAGGATCAAAGATGAAAGGTAAACCAAGTAGCTTGTATTTGGATTTTTGGCTTCAGATTATTGAAGTAGAAGTCTTTAGGAGGTCTGAGATCAAACCTTTACAGGATCATCTCCCTCAGTTGGAGACTGACAGCCTCTCTGTGTCTGTGATCCACAGGATGGTGCACAGCTATCTACTTACAGTATTCACTCTGTCCTCGCCTCCATTTTACTCTTCCACCTGCACTGCATAACACATCTGACAGCTTTCCTGTAAACATAGTTAGCTAGAAAAGGATTGGTCTGGGTCACTGAGGAATTGATTGTGTTTATTGATGGATGCCACATCTTAAAATACCAAAACTGCAGCAGTCAGAGGTGATTTCTGGGAAGCTCTTAGAAATACTACCTTAATCTAAAATTGAACTGAAGAGTCTCTACTTACTGGTCACTGACTGAATCTGTGTTTTATCCAAATATTTACTGATAGGGATTATTATTTTTTTATTCAGGATTTATTTTCTATCCCTCTGTGACAGATGTATATATATTTCAACAAAGATGTCAGTACAAAGACACAGATAACAGCAGGTAGGGTTTCAATTACTAGCTCAAGGAAATCTGAGCAGAAAAGAAAACTTTGGCTGATGTTATAGTTATACGGCAGCCATGCTCTCGACTTGATTAAATACCCGTTTAGTGCTTCAAGTTTGAGGAATATTTGCAGTGTTACAAAGATAATTAATGTAAGATTTTTTTTAACTTCTGCTAATTTCATCAGAGAAGTTTGTGCTTCCTCTTCACACATTTTGAGACAGGTGAAAAAAATGTTCTCCATTTAAAATGATACGGCTGGCAATATTTACACTTTTGCTAATATCAACTAATCTAATAAATACCTAAACCAACAAGCATTAGACTTTTATTATTTTCCAACTTCCACACCCTGTCTGCGACACTCAGCCCCAAGCCTATTGGCTCTAAATCATAAATCTTTAAAAACAGGTCAATACTTAAATTGTTTTTTAAAGCTCAATAACAGCAGGTCACTGTAGTTGTTAATCAAACAGACAGGAGGAAATGGTGCATTTCTTAGGGACTATTTCCAGCATTTGGTGCTCTAGTACAAAATAAACAAAAATAAATATCCCCAGACTTTAATAGAGCGTTTAGTTGTACTATAGTTTGCAGTGTAGCTAGATGACGAAGTTATGCAAACATTTATTACATTGATTGAAAGACAAGATAGCAATTATATTCAATGCAAATTCTTATTTGATTACAAAAATACAAAGTCAGTATTCATATTGGCAAGTACTTAATATAATCACTCAGATCAGCATCAGATCTGACTTTCCTATCCATAAAAACAAAAGCACAGAATCATACTGGATTACGCAATTAAAAAAAATTGTATTTCCTCTCAAATAAACTAACTAAATAGAATAGTCGAAATCTTCTATACCAGTTTATAGCTTCATCCCCATTTCCCTGATTCCAACCAAGCTCACTTAGAAGCTGAGCTTTCCTGAGCTTCTATGAAAAGGAAAAACTGCAGGAAAAAGGAATCTTTCTGATTCAGCAACTCTGCAGCAGGCACCTCGCCTGTGCAGGAAAAAGTCAGTAACAAATCTTTCAGCTTAAGCGAGAGCATTATCATCTGAGTTTAAGTAGCACAAGAAAAAAAATGAAATCGCTCAGCTTAACCAAAGCTGACGTCTCAGGAGCGAGAAGGAGAGCGAAGGAGGGTTTGTTGAAAGGCAAGAGCTGAGGACAGATACAGAGTAGTGAATAAAAAGTGTTTTCTGCACTTTCAGGATTGCTGAGCAGCACCTCTATAAGCACCAAACTAGAGGTCAGACACAATAATGACGATCTCATCTGAGATATACAAGATGTCCCATGATACATATCTTACAATGAACAATACAAAGCAGAAGGGAGAACGATGCAAGTCATCTAAGGTGACATTTTAATACTCAGAACATGGGTTAAGAAACACTGTAGTTAATTTTCTTATGCATTTAGTCAAGACACAAGACAAAGTTGAAAAATACAGAGAAATACATTCACTGAATGGCCTTTGAATTTGAGCAACTGATCACATCGACTGATTTTGAGAGAACCGGTCATTCGTAAACCATTTCCCCTAAACAGCGATTGTCCAATCATGGCTTAGCAATAGAGATGCACCGATAACGGATATTAGGTCGATACTGACTCAAATAGCTGGAAATAGCTTATTAAGGAAACACTGGTATTGGATCGGTACTCCGTATTGGCCGATAACAAAAGCCCAGGTATTGGTATCGGGACTGAAAAAGCTGGATCTGTGCATTCCTACTTAGCAACAGTAACTAAGCAGTCTGTCAAGCACATGTTGAAATGGTGTGCATTGGGCTATAAAAAAGTGAACGCTGGAGTTTGGAGGATGATGTCTCTGTATTTGATTTTACAAAAACAAAGTCTAAGGAATGGATTTCAGAGGGTGCTTATCTGATCTGACGTAAAATAGATTTTTGATCTCAATGGGCCTTCCCGTTAAAATAAAATAAGCTGCAATAATTAGCTTGTACAGCTAACCAGCGATCTACTTACAGCATTAACACCCAGATGAGATGAGATGAGATGAGAGGCTGCTTTAGTTTACTTGTGTGTGAAATGAAGGAGACATTGTTTAAAAACTTTGTAAGGATTTTGAGTGTTAAATCCGTCTCTGTTATCAGCTTCTAAAATGAAAAGCTTGACAGGACGTATTAACAGTAAGTGCTTGTTCTTTATTCTACTGCCAGTGACTCACGGGAACCATCTTGAGTGAAATATTCAGTGCTTATGTTTGACTGCTTTGTGCCTAAGTAGGACATAGAGTCTGTCTGAAAGTTAAGTGAATGTGAACTTCAGCTTGAAAGAGAAAGTTTTAAGTCTGGTGAAGAAAGAAAATTACCATCTGTTGGCAGCGGAGTACAAGTAGAACCATCTGCTTTGTCATGCTTTCCTATCACGTGTTTAACTAAGACTGAATCTGAAAACTGAACGTTTTTTTCATGGTGTTTGATGACGTTTGACTTACCTTTTCTCTGATCTCCAGCGCTCTCTTGCACAGTGGCTCTGCTTCCTTGTACTTTCCTCTCTTCCCATACAGGACGGCCAGGTTATTGAGGGTGGCAGCAACCTGGCAGGAACACAAACACATTTTTATTATTTCAAACACGTTTTTTCAAACCTGGCTGGCCTCAAACATTTTCACCCATGTGCAACCGCAAGGCTCCGCCACGGCAGTAAAGTGCCATTGATCTGGTGAGAGAGTAATTAACGAGGAGGAAGAAGAGGTGCGGAAACAGGAAGTGATTATGGTGGGCTGTAATTTGATCCAAATCAGATGTATGACAAATCTTGTGCAGTCAGGAGGAGGGAGTATACAGAGGTGCCTGGAGGTCATCGCTGATTCAGATGAGCTCTGGTGGCCATGTGGGCAGAGTGGGAGGAAGGGGTGAGGTGGAGCTCATTCAGGAGTGTAACAGGAAGAGGGGAGGGGGATACATTTGGGGAAACGGAGGATAGATCAAAATGAGAAAGCTATCGTACTTAAAACTCAAACAAAACTCTTTTCCAAAAAACTTTATTCCTTAATTAGATTTTTTGTTCAGTATAATTTATGTGGATTCTCACTTTTCCCTCACAATCTATAAGAATGCACTCTAAAGAATGAAGCTTGTTCCTCACAGCCTAGATAAAGATAAAGATCATGTTTTTCAAGACATACTGCAGCAGTTCAGTTGATGCCTGGACAAGAAACAAAAAAGGCTTCATGACGTGAATGCGGTTGAATGTATAGTTTTCATGCAGAGGTGGAGTTGCAGGAGAGAGGGTACTTGAGTCAGCTCATCACAAGGAGTCCAATACTCAAAAAATTGTTGAGAGACAATGAACTACTCAATGCTTGAAAGTTTCTTGTATCCAAAAGCAGAACAACACTCCTATCGAGTCGGATCAGACAGGTTGTTCCTCCTCCAGGTTTCTCGGTCATCCACCTGCAGATCTATGGAGTCCGCAGGCGGCACCCTCTCCACAAGGAATTCACTTCGAGACTAGAGAGCCGGATACTTCAAAGTGCAGTTAGACGCGTGGGCAGAAACCAAAATAGGAAGCTTCTTGTCTCGGATCCTTTTGTTCTCTGTGGACACAGCAGCACTCAGCTGGGGGCTCTTAATTATTTTCATACGTTCACCTGGAAAGACTACAGCCAGTCCAGGATCTTGGTTCAATAACCTCAATCTTTCAAACCGTCTCCAGCTCCTTCCTAATCAGGGCGGTGACAATGTGCATTCCTGGGATCCAGTTTTCATAGCCAGGAGTCACTATGCAAAGGCCCAACCTTCACCTGCCGCCCAACTTGCAAAGCTACAGACCACCCAATCAGCTCTTTTGTAAACACGATGCATGTGTGTTGGTACACACATAACTGGTGGAGTTCAAACCTGATTCAGGCATTAATAAGCAGAATTCAAGATGTTTCTTAATAAACACCTGGCTGTCATAAATATGGAACCAGTTCTTAATAAAGTATATTCAAAATAGTGCAAAGAAAAAAGACGAGTAGAAGAGATCGGAAGAAGATTGGAAATAGGAGGAACAGGCAAATAGCTGGATTTAAAATTAAAAATATGGTGAGAGGAATCAGTGTCAGACAACTGGCTATATTGTTGCCAAAATTATGATTTTCTGATCAGGGCCTGGTGGCAGGATGAGAGGATGGAGGTGGGAGAGGGAAGGAGTGAGGAGGGCTAACCTCAGTTTCACAAAGTGGAGAGGGATGGAGGTCCAGACAGTGGAGACACAGGCCTGCTGGGGTTAACACAGTTAGTTGACCTGCTGTATGTTTACAGTCACACTGACAAACAGAAGTTAATACGGTCTGAGGAGTTTGTCAATTATTTATGAAATCTACTGTGTTCACTGTGATCGCCCTGGACTGCAGTCATAATCCTGGACAAATACATTAAAATGTGTTTGGGAGAAAAAGTGTGTTTAATGTATACGTTAGATGGTCTGAACAAGTTTTCTACAAGGCTTTCGGGGGTCATGTTCTACTGTCTTCTACTGGAAAAGCCTTAACTTTAATAGGAGTTCAGACGTTTTGTTCTCGACTGTCAGGATGTTATTCTAAAATTGAGAAACTACCATTCTTTTTGTATCTAAGAAGTACCTAAATATTAAAGTTAGTATACAGAAGAAACTCAGCATCTGGTCGATAAATGTAAACAAATATCCAACCCAAGATTATTTTCCGACCCTAAACCAATTAAAGTTATTGTGTAGAAAAAGATGTTTATGATATTAAAGATTACACTTTTATAAAAACATTTTTCCAAAGAAGAACATTGCCTCTCGGAGCACCACTTAGCAACTCTAAAACTTACCCGTGGCTTCATGGGCTCTTTCATCATGATAAATGCCTCTAAACTATAATTCAAACACAACTTTAGCTGCACTGTTATTATGGCGGTCAGTGTTATATGTGTTACCTGAAGGGGAACAGGGTAAAATACTTTTTTAATGAATCTTATTTATCCTCTGAGGGGGAAACTGGGACACTGCAGCAGCTAGAAATATAAGTAGATTAGAAAGTAAAGGGTAACAACAGCGCGAGTCTAACAAGGTAAATAAATCTTATTTTCTTTACCATTAACTGTAAATCCATTGTTACAGCTCTTTATATTAAAGGAATAATTAGACATTTGTGAGTTATGCTTATTGGCTTTCTTTCCGAGAGTGAAATGAGAAGATCAATAACACTGTCATGTCTGTAGAGTGAATATGAAACTACCGGCAGCAACCAATTAGCTTAGCATAAAAACTGCAAACGGGGCGGAAACAGCTCGCCAGGCTCTAGCCAAAATGAACAAAATCAAGCAGAATAATCTTCTCATCCAACTCTCAGCAAAAGAGCAAATTAACGCCTTTCCAAAAATGTAAAATTACCCCTTTATTGTCGTACTGAAGGGTCAAGTTGCTAACATATGCTTTGTGTTTCTTTTGTTATATTTAACTTTATTTTTTTAAGTATTTATATGTGCTATTCTGCACCTGACCGCAAGGACAATCTACCCTACAAACTATCATTTTGAAGTGAAATACAAGATACAGGATCTCTATAATTCAAATAAAACTGATTAAAGCAATGACACAACAAATATTGTACATAAAACCAGGGCAGAGCTGAATAACTTTTTGGTGTTGTGTGTAGACAGATGTACTCACAGCTGGATGGTCCCGGCCGAGAGTCTTCTCCCTGATGGCCAGAGCATCATTCAGCAGGTTGGCTGCCTCCTTATATTTGTTCTGATCCCTGAAACAGACAGAAGCAAAACAGAGTCAGACAGAAATACACAGACACAGTTGGACAGACAAGCACACAAAGAAAAGAAACATAAACTATGCTAACAACTTCCACTAACAGCCCATTATTTTCAGGTGACATGGTCTAAATAGCTTTGCAGCAGTTCCCACAGTCAATGCAACAGTATGCTGACAACAAGTCGACCCACTCTCTCATTCCTGACTTTTCACTGCACTGACTATTCAATGGATAAGATTTGTGGAGCAAAACATGCATCCAACTCCTGTAAAATACTCCAGCTCTCACTCTTTTGTTCTTTTCTTCTTGAGCTGGGAAATTAACACTTTCCCAGCTCTATTACTGTACCGTAAATCTTTGGTGGTGTCTGCTATGTTTGCAATGTTCCACTTCTGACGTAGAAAGGCATACAACTATCATTTGGGAGGTCCTACAGAGGCCCGAGACACAATAATTTGAGGGTTGTTACCAAAAGGTTTCAAGGCACATGCCACCGTGTTGTGAGGGTGACAAAAAGACAACATGCTTTAACTATTATCACATCTTTATCTGTGGGAAGAAAAGCCACATTTTTTGTAGGATCTGAAGGTTTTCAAACTGTGCTATGACAAGGTCAAAAACATCCCTTTGATTGATAACTACAATAACACTGTCACAACATTTACTAACAGGCCTCTACTCCATTCCAAAATCCTGGAGCGGCACAGGACTTTAAGGATTTACAAGATAGTAAAGACTTTTGTTTTCATGGTGCTAAGTGTGATGTAAGAAACAGAAGAGTCACTGAACACTAGTCTTAACACCGACTGGTTGTTTTATATCATCATTAGGAACTTGGCAGAGAAAATTTATCTTTTATATATCTTACTGCACATTAAATAATCTATGAAATACGCTCCCAAAACTGATCAAATAAACACATTTTTAATAGTTTTGATTTAGTTTACAATGGCACTATTACTCAACTGAAAGAGGATGGTGAAATAGTCTGACCTAATATGCATTCTCTCATATCTCATACATTACTGTCAAACTACAATATTATTCCTTGTGTGTTTTGCAGGTAAACTCCTGGAGCTGCCTCCTCGGTCGTTGAATGGCCAACTCTATTTTGGGAACCACAATTACAGTTCAGGCCCAAGATAAATGATTTGATAGACCAACCTGTAAACAAGGGCGAGGATGTTGAGCATGGTGGCCACGTCTGGGTGGTCGTGTCCAGAGGTCTTCTCCAGGTCTTCCAGGGCTTGTTTGCAGAGGGGCACAGCCACCTCGTACCTGCCCTGGGAGGCGTACTGGATCACCAGGTTGTGGAGGGTCCTCAGACGGGCTGGGATCTCATAGCCTCCCTGCTGGGCAGCCGCTGCCGCAGCACTGCCATGAATCGGCTGGACTGGAGAGACACAGGGGAAAGAAAAGAAAGATTAGACATCAGGACACACACCTCTGTGCTTTTTAACATTTCATTAGAATTGCATAGCATTTGAGGAAGAATTCCAAAAGCAAAGAAATATATATTTTAATCCAGTTGTATTTCTCATCATCTGAGACTGTGAAATTTTCCATGAAATGACACGAAATCCGAGGTAAAGTTATGTTAACTAGTGATTTTTAAAATGCCAATAGTTTTGTTCCTTTTTTTCCTTGAATTATCAATTAATAATTTGTTCTATAAAATGTGAAAAATGACAAAGTCACATTTCCCTGATGATTTGAATTTGCTTATTTTGTCCGACCAACATTTCAAAACCCTAAGATATTCAATTTACTAAGGTTGGAAATAAGCAATAATTGTCACTGTGCACTTAAACATAGCTGTACATAATTTTTCTGTCAAATGACAAATTGTTTCATCCTTACTATTTTCTATGATTTCTCTATTTTATCTGCACCTTTCTTGTTGGTTTAGCTTAATTTAGTAGTTTTAATATGAAATGATGTTGAAAAAAAAATCTGGCATAATGCAGTGTTAAAGACTTGTCCACACTGTTTGAAAACAAACAGGTTACATAATGATTTCCTGAATTATGTGTTTGAATATGAATCAACTCAAACTTTGTTTCAATAATATAAGCTCTCCTGGTTCATTAAAAAAATTCTGTGAAGCCATTAGTTATTTAAGTTCCTACAAACGGATTGAAGCTGAAACCACAATAAACAAACACTGGGATGGTTGTTAACATATGGCCTACAAACAAGATTATTCACACATAAACAATGTCCTCATTCTACTACGGTGCACAACAAATGTGCTAGATTCTGTGCGTTACGTTTAATGGGGTCAGGAGGACATGATGAGGAATGTCTCTCAGACATGCAGTCTGTCTGTGTGTGAGTGTGGAAGCATGTGTGTGTGTGTGTGTGTGTGTGTGTGTGTGTGTGTGTGTGTGTGTGTGTGTGTGTGAGGACGAGGTCAGGAAACCACCTGATTGGGTGTCTTATTAAAAAAAGCAGTCAGCTCTATATTTACTCTGAAGGACAGCCAGTGGGGTTTGGAGCGGGAATCTCCCACTGCATTAATAACAAAGATTATCAGCATCTGACCATACGTCCATTACCAGCTGTTTAAGAGCAAATCAATTTGTTTTTAATAAAATGTTAAAATCAGATATATAAAACATATTTTTTATAGTACATTTTTCTATTTTCTATATATGATTTGTGATTTTTGCTGTACTTTTATCTTCTTTTACGATATTATTACAGTCTTCTTTTACGTTATTGTTATGCCCCAAAATACTAATACTAACACCTACCTGGCAATAAACCTGATACTGATTTTGATTCCATTTCTGGGGATAGGATAAAATGTTGAAAAATGATCATCACAATTTCCTAATACTCAATATGAAATCGTCACATTGCTTGTTTTGTCTGACCAACAGTCCGAAAGCAAATCCTCACAGTTGATAAACTGGAACCAGCTTTCGTTTAGGACGTTTTCTAGAGATATTACTTGACACTCGAGACTTGTATCTGGTATGCTGTGGGTCATGGTTGGCATTTTAATCCTGTACTTGATCAATTTTACACATCAATGTCAATTGACCAGTCTGTGGGAATACTTGTTGGGATAAAAATCCAATCAAGTTGCATTATGGGAAGTGTAGGATGCACCATGTTTGGAGTTTGAACTGTGCTCTGTACTAAAACTTAAGATATCTCTGTCTCTGCTTTCTACCATTCTTTAAACAATCTTTATGGAGGTGTAAATCCCTGGAACACCCCTTTAATAAATGCTGTGAAATGTTCAACTCAAACTGCAGGAGCAAGACACCACATCTTTACAAGCTCATTCAGTAACTCACAGTAGATAACAGAGTTAGCTAAATGACTGAAATGTAAATATTTGTACAGAAAAATCAGTGCATATAAGCCTGAAGATAATTTAAATAAAAGGTAGAGCTGTCATCACAATCATCTTCTTTCCTGCTGACGACAATTTACCAAAACCTCAAAAGCTTTTCAGGCAGTATGAATAAGCTTGAGGAAGAAAGACAGCTAATCTATTTCAGTGGTACACACACAGAGACACACGCACACAGAGTCTCAGACATCTGAGAGAAGATTAATGCCATTCGATAATGCATTTCTTCACCATGCACCTACTACTGCCTTACCATCCCTTCCAATATCTCCATTCATTAAAAAACACACAGTACTTTAGTCACTGCCATGCTTCTGAGTTTGCTAATCTGTTCATTTGATTTATTTATTTTTTCCTTTTATTTGATGCCATGGAGAAGGAGAAATTTAAATTTGGAAACATGAAACCAATAAACTACGGCTTCTCTACCCTTCCATCCGTTTCTTGTTTTTAGTCCTTGTTGTTGTATATACTATCCTCAAATGTAGCTACTTGATTGTATTTACTGTAAGCACTGATGTAGGTGTGAGCATGTGTAGGTGTGTGCAACAATGAGTGCCTGAGACATGTTAATGTGTAAATGGGTGTGGGTGCATAATTATAGCATTACCACATGATTATTTTTTTTATTTAAAAACCTCCCTCAACAGTTTATTATTTAAGTGCCGGTAAATGATTCCCAATTTCAAATTCATCCTTCAATCTTAGAAAAACTGGTAATCTGACATATTTAAGAAAGACAAATGCTAACTACTGCTATTTAAAAAAAATTTGAATTACTCATTCAAATGGATATTAAGAATTGTGTTTATTGGTGCCAGAGGCCCTTTTAGCGTTTTTTCCTTTGGTATAAAACGAACAAAATTAATAAAAAATAAAAATCTTTCTAAATTAATCTTCTGCTCGTCCACCTTCTCTGTTTGCAGCTTCAGGGCTCTTTGATATACACCCTTTACGCTGACGTTACACCTTTATAACTCAGAAGAGAAACGTCACGTAATTATTATTATTTTTTTATCATTATGCAGTATTGACCTCTAAAGTGACACACCTCCTATTGAGATTTATGCTGTAGAAAGTCAATCTTATGCTCCTCCTATTCCCCAACCTAACTCACAGCTATATTCTATTAAAGTCTGTCCCTCCTGTCGAGTCATAACTCTTACTCAGTCCGTGTTGCTCAACACAGCAAGGGATTTATTCACACTGCTAAGGAATATGCTGAAAAACAGTATAATGAAGCCAGTTTTCCATGTAGTCCTATAATTTGACAACCTGCTCTGCTTTCTCAACTCTACAACCTGCACTGCAGTCATAATTAGGGCCAAAACACCAAGAAGTCTGGATCAAAACCTAAAATTACACCCACGAAACACTGGAAGAGTTGGGAATTACCAATGAACACATTCTTGTACGCATATAAACAGTGGAAAAGATAGTTTCTTTGAGAGCAGAAACGCATAGAAGACAAGCTGTTCAATGTAAAAAAAGAAAATAAGTGAAACTTAATATCTTCAGTTGAGGTTGAGCAACAGACTTGAAATATGCTACAAATATGTAGATGACATTATTGTTTCTTGATCTTTCTGCTCTTAAAAGCACACAACTGGTGATGTGTATTTCTGTTATTGTCAAAGCCAACTATGCAATAATACGTCTCTCGCTTCCCCTGCCAAAACATTGCTCTCAGCCCCAAACCCATTAGTTCCTGCTGAAGGCATTAATCTCTAAAAAGATATATATATATATATATA
>CALSCE010000197.1:1183246-1198221 GCA_943593645.1 Bovichtus variegatus
CACACACACACACACACACACACACACACACACACACACACACACACGACTGAGCGCTTCGGCAGCACTTGTAGCGAGCTGCCTAATAAATCTCTGCAAGCCGCCAAACAGAAACAGCAAACTGAATAATTACAAAAACAGTGACGTTATGTTTTACTGCATTGCTCTGTGAAAAATACAGAAATGAAACAACTTTTTGGTGTGGTTGACTATTATCAGTCTTACCCTTAATGTTGCAATGATAAATTGTGTTGAACCAGCTTGCCCACCCGAGTATAAAAACTGCTATAGTACCAGGTGAAGACAGATTTGCAGACTTGTCTTGAACTGCCTCAGATTTCACATTTTAGTTTAAGTGTGAAAAAAGAAAAAGAATAGTTAAAGACCGACCGGAGAAGACGAGGCAGACGGAGGAAGGGCTATAGCTCCGAATAACTCCATGTGACTCAGCAACCAGCCTGCAGCCTATCAGCTGACAGCTGGACAGGAAACTGTGTGCAGGAGGAGACGGAAAAAAAGCAGCTCCAGGTGAGCAAAGCTATACAGCATGAGGGGATTTTCAGTGAAATTAACTTTAAAAAAACGATAATATTAACCTCAAACTTGTACTGGTCAGCCCAACCGCCTTTTCAGAAAGACTTCATAAATGTTGTAGGGAACTGATAAAGCAAAATTATCAATATTCATCCTGTTGTTACTCAAGTTCAACATCAGTTTCAAATGACGCTTCAGTTAATTTTCCCATGAACACCTATAATTAGAGCCGCAACTAACAATTATTTTCATTATAGATTAAGCTGCTGATTGTTATCTCGATTAATTCATTCATCAATTGGTCAATAAAAGGTCAGAAAGAAGTGAAAAATGCATCACAACGCCAATGTTTCCAGTCAATCAGCTACAAGCCTCTCGCTGCTGCAAATAAGCTGAACATCTGATAAGTAGACCTTATTGCACAGCTCACTAAGGGAAAAAACACATATCCTTCTAGATGTAAGTATCAAAATAAAAGTTGTTACCCTGCAAAATTTGGAAATGATCCTTGAAATCAAAAATCACTGTTTTATACAACACGGAGCAAGGTCAACTCTCTACCATTGGAAACATGCCAAAGTGAAAACAACAAGAAAGACAACAACTACCACTGTAGGCTGTGTAAAACAGAAGTGAAAGTGACAGCACAAGCTTTTTTTTCCTGCTCTGATCCAACAGTCTTTTATTTTTGGCATCAGATGAGTCTCAGAGCACAAAGCACCGAAGGGAAAGGCACAGAAAACTACTTCTGATGTTAACTTTTGAAATGTAAATAACTGGCTTGAAGTGGAGCGCCGGGGGACGCTGCTGATCCTCGTGTACTGGAAGCAGGATAAAGCAGTGATACATGGCTATAGGGAGACTGGTAGGGTAGGAATGATGGGGGTGGGTTGTGTTTGGGACCAACGAAGAAGAGGAACAGTGAGTGCTCGCTCTGGGCTTCATGCGTGAGGTTGGAGCCGGCAGCAGGAAGAGCAGCACTACGAAGAAACAATCTTAGTCAGCGGTGTGTGGGCTGATATGATGAGAGCTGTGATTCACATCCACATTTAAAAAAAAAGAGAAAGTCTTAAAAAGAGCCTCTACAAGTTAAATTCACTGGATCCTTTTTAATGCAAAATAACATAGTCAGAAATGTGTTGGTTTGGCTGCTTTCTACCCATGATTCAAATGATGCAACAGCTGTTCTACCTGTATCCTGTCAATGAAAATGCATTGGCCGTTTGCTGGGTTTGTCTGGTATAAATAGCTTTAAAAACGGGGTAGAGTAGTTAACAACACCAGCTATGTCTACCACAGCTAAAAACAAAAAAAGAGTGCGAAAGAAACTCCAGAGCAGAAAACCGAATAGCACTGAGCAATCAAAATCAACCAATCAAAATGGGCAAAGTCAGGGTCCTGAAAAACAAAAACAATGAGCTGAAATATGCTATAAAACTCTGTGGAGCTGAAGGGACCTGTAGATAAAAGTAGTCAAATAATCCTTTGTTGATATAAAAATCCAGATTACAGCCACTTCAAAGTGATCTAAAGTTGTTTACGTATATCTAGTGCTCTTTCTTTTACACTTCAACCTGCGGCAGTCTTTGATTTCACTTATACTCAACTATCAAGCTTTTACAAATGTATCATGTGACGACATATTAGCTTCAGGGACCAAGAAAAGGGTTAACAAATCAGGCAGTTGAGACATGACACTCTGCGGCTGAAACACCGGAAATTCCAAGTATGATTGGTATCAATAATGGACTGATCTGGTGTTGTGTGTCTCGTGGACATCAGGAGGACCTACAGGCAACACATTAATAAAGCTGAAAACTGAAATCCTACACAGGAATATAACTGCCTGGTTTTGTGTGAATTAATTTGCTATGTGTCATCTCCTAAAATGAGTCGCAGGCTCACTTCTGGTAAACCACTCACATGACATGAAGAGCACTAAGAACTTTGTTTGTTTTGGGCCTTGGCCAAGAGATTAAATGTATCATTCGAATCAGTGAAGTAGTTTAAGATGCTCTGATCTACAGAGACAGTCGTGGCTTCTCGCTGCAGCACCCCAAAGGCTGAAAGATACTGAGAGAATATACTGGATTTATTTCTTATACAGACACATAATTTGATATATAGGTTGCTTCTGCACATATTCAGGTTTTAAGACTGCGTTACCAAAACTGTGTTGAGAGTAGTAGCTTGCAGGTGATGGTGAAAACTTCAAAAACAACTTTTAGCGTTAATATTTCAAATGTTTTTTCTAGAAGTTCTGCAACAGTCAGCATTTTCTCAGGATTGAAAGTGACAAGATTCACTCCATTGAGATATTTTAGTCTAAATTTGTCTAGGGAAGATGTCCAATTGTGTGTGTACGTTCAGTGCCTGGATATATAACTAAATGTAAAAGTAATATCTCTGTATCATGTAGGTCTTCTATATGTTCATGATAGTACTGTTGTTTATTATGAACACCTAGCTCAAACTAATGCAGTCTCATAAAACAGCACTGCAACAAATGCTTGATTCAACTTTGTGATCATTATGGAGGCTGCGGTTTGTTGTGATAAAAGCACTCATGTTGGAAATAACAGCTATTTTCATTATCGTTTATGACCATTTGCTTAATTAATCAGTTTCTTGTTAAGTCTATAAAATAAGCAAAAGCTTTTCAGTTCACAATATTATTGACACACAAAAAAGCGAAAAATAAGCATTTCCTTTTCTGCATCTAATGTCTGTATGCTGTGCGTTTCAAACCACGTGCCTTTATGTTTATTCTAATTAAAGCGCAACCAATAAATCAGTTGAGATTCGTTTACTGCAGATTAATATTGGTACAGGCCAATAAGGAAAACGAAATTACAGTACAGAAATGCCAAAAGAAGTCTGGAATTTAAGAGAATGTTTCCTTATTACAGTAAACACACATTTAAGGAATCTTATCAAAAACATACGTTTGCATGTTGTGTTTCTGTAAAATACTATAATGAAACTTCATAACTATCCTTCTGAAAGTACAATGTGTAAAAGTACACAACACTAAAATAAAAATGAACTACATCTGCAGTGTTTTACCAGGCATCATGTTTTAGTTGTATACTGGTTTACATGCGTCACCTGCAGAAGAGCTCTATGCATCTTAAGCCGACCCTGCAGCATTCCAAGTAAATATGCAGCGACAACACATAATTATAATTTCCCACCAGCAACACACACAAAACCTTCTAGGATCTCTGAGCCACAAACAAGCTGTCCCAAGAGAGCAGAGGGGTGTTAGCCTGGAGGAGGAGCCCTGCTGCAGGTTGTCATGAGTAACTCCTTCGGGTGGATTAACATTATAGACAACAGGACAAGGTAAAGAAAACTATCATATTTATGTCATGCAGAGTAGACTAAGAGATTGTGTCTCAAATATTTTTTTTTTTTATATAAGACCCTCTCAGTGTTTCCCAGCTGTGAGTCCCACACTGAGATCCACTGTCCCAGTCTTCTCCTCAACACAGGCAGCTTTCACAGCCCTCAACCCCGCTATGAATATCAATTAAAAAAAAAGGGACATCCAACATAACCATCACATGACGAACATCAAGACTTTCAGGTGCTGCAGTGGCCCAACAAGTGCATCCTTCCCAGGCATGTTTTCAGTCCATGCCCCAATAGTTTCTGCTGCTTTGTCCCCAGATATCTCGTTGACAAATGGATTAACCTGAAGAACCAGTTAGCAAAATACCTCCCTGTCACACAACCACAGGGCTAGCGTTAACTCCGGGCTAGCACTCTCAGTGACAGTTAATGTGCTTACGGCGTCTAATTCCTGCAATTAACGTAAACACGGACCACAAATCAAAATGGGGTTCATCTTTGAAACCCATCAAAAAATTATAATAATTTAAATGCTTGTGGCTTGACAAGATGACACTTGAAAACAACATGAAAAATTCAGGGAAAGTGGTTAATTAGCTAATGACACAATTCCAAGAAGTACACGGAGCCATTCTTACCGTTCTCTAGGACATCCGTTGCCAATGTAGCTTCACTGTAACGTCCGTTTATCTCGCCTTTTTAACCTCTAAATCACGTCTTTCTTTAAATATAGGTGTTGCTCCTTTGTACCGACAACTCTTGACGATAAACGTAAAAATATATAAGAATATCCAAACTGTCTCCGGGTGGGATATGTTCCGCGGACTGACGCTGGGCTTCACTGCATCAACCGCCGTTAATGATGACCAGCTAGCTACATAGCTAGCCACCTAACTGTCAAAAAAACAGGCTTTAGTCGGAGCCATACAAGAAAAGCCTGTTCTCATTCGGTTCCATGGCAGGAACAAGTCCGTGAAACTAACTTGACCGCGGCTTCATGGGACTAAATGAAAAGTTGACTAGTCGCCGGAGAAGATGACAGCTCGCTGGTCCACTGGCTGGATGACTGACTGACTGCGCGGTGCGTGAAAATGGCGTTACCCGGCGCCCCCCTCACTCTTCCTCGGTAACTCATGATGTCATCCCCGCCGGGATTAAAGGGGAAACTGTGGTGCAAATTTAGCTGCCAGATTTATTTGATGCAATATTTAAGAGAGTAAAACAAGAAATTCTGGTAATATGGTTGAGGAAGTAATACTGCAGTGTAGAAATTAAAAGTCATGCATGTAAAATCTTACTTAAAGTACCAAAAGTACTCCTTATGCAGAAAGTCCTATTTCAGAATAATATATAGTGTATTATACAATTGGATTATAATTATTAATGCATTAAGGTGTTCATCACTTAAATTGTGCAGCTGGTAAAGGAAGATCTGATTTAAACTACTTCTTACTTGATTTATATTTTTGTAATAATGGTATAAATCTGCAATGTAATGTTGTCAAATAAATGTAGTGGAGTAAAAAGTACAATATGTGCCTCTGAGACATAGTGGAGAAGTATAAAGTAGCATCCAGTGGAAATACTCCATTAAAGACCAAGTGCCTCAAGTTTAAATCATTCCTCAAAACACACTTGCAGCCTGTAACGCTTTTATTCTTGATTCCAATGCTTTTCTTTTTGTTTACTGTGGTTTTTACTTACTTTTATTTCCTCTTTTGTTGTGTTTTAATATATTTTATTGTTTCTACATTCATATTTGTAATACTTGCTTGGTGTCCTGATACTGTGTCTCTTTTCGCCATGTCTTTGTCATTGCTTTGCTCTTTTTTATGTACGTACAGCACTTTTTAACTCTGTTTTATAAATGTATAAATAAAGTTTTTATTATTCGATTACATTTTCTTATAGTTACATTCCACCACTGGTAACTAAGAACAAGAAAAAAGAAATCTGGGCTACAATCAATTCATAAATTACTTATTAACTTATTAAAACTTGCATCTGCAGACAGTGAACCATATTTAATGAGCTGATCTGTTTTGCGTGTAAAACCATATATCAAATAATTATGTAAATTAATCTGTAAAGTTACTACAGATGTCAGATAAATGTATTTTAGTGAAGAAAACAAGTACAATAGTTCCCTCTAAAATGTAGTGAACTGGAAGTTTAAAGTAACAGAAAAATTAAGATACTAAAATAGATATCTCAAAATTGTATTTAAATACAGTTCTTAAATAAATCTACTTAATTATTTTCCACCAATGTTATCCAACATTTCCAATAGGGATTAATTATTTATTTTATTTTATTTGTGTGATTTGAATGAACTGGTCCTTTACTTATTAATGGTTAAAGTTTCAGACTATAGGGAAATATTTTGGTCTTTTCTCTGGTGCATTGCGTCAATGGCTGATAATCACATGCACAAAGAAATGTGACACAAAAGAAGTAGAAATTCCAAAGTGTCCACTATCAGCTGCCTCAACACACAGGGACGCACTGCAGCCACTTGCCATATTCTTGAGATAAAAGTTAAGACAAAACATAGCCTTTGCAAAGTTTTTAGGGCTGTTATAGCTGTGGTTTACCTGGAAAAGATTTCCGACCGTTTTAAAATGTATTTACGAGGGCCTCACAATCAGGAATACAGGCCGACAGAAGAGAGATTTAAATAGGAGATATTGCAGGTTTTGTGTTACGCAGAAAAGAACATTTTGTAACGAAGGAAAGAACATTTTGTAGGTGAAGTTAATCAATAATACATTTTATTTGTATAGTGCCTAAAAAGGTACTGAAGGCACTTTACATGGTAAAATCAAACAGTAAAAACAATAGTTTCATTAAATTACATATTACACAATAGCATTTCATCATATACATTTTATTTATATTAATTTTATAATTCTTATTTTATGTTATCCTCCGTCTTGACATTTATATTATAATATATAATTTTGTTTATATGGAAATAAGTTTAGTATCTTTATAAATGATTATATAGTGAAACATTTGAAACAGGAAGATGTGGAATGTTTAACGGTTTACTTATTTATACTTTTGTATTTACTCCTGTTGCAAATTTACCCGTTGTGGGACCAATAAAGAAATATGTTATTCCTGGAAATTGCAGCACATGTGAATAACAGAAGTACACAACAAAGCAGTAAAGATAAAAGGCAGGGTGAATATTTTATTTATGCATTATCAGGTGGTAGGAGTGCTGTTTTTCTTGCCGACGTGTCTTTCAGTAACAGTCCTCCAGATGTTCTTTAGGGCAACTCGGGCCATGAGCAAGGTGATAGTGAAGTTACGTCGGTACCATTCCCTGGACACGAGAAGGAGGGGAAAAATATTTAGAGAAGTGTGTTCAGGTTAAATCCAGTGATACAGTGAGACTTAAAAAAAAAAAAAAAAAAAAAATACAGTTTGAGGATGCAATGCATTTTGAATAAAAAAAAAAGATATACATTTAAAAAAAAAAAAATAGAATTTTACAAAAAAGAAGTTTAGCTTGTTTTACTGTTACATTTAAAAGTATTTACAAAGTATTTTGTAAAAAAAGTCAGAGTAAATTTAAATATTTCACTGCACAGCACAATTAAATAAAAGGTTTATTATGCTAGAAGTATATTTGTATAAAGATTTTAAATAGACTGTGCCAAGAGAGCAATAATACCTAAAGGAGGAAATGTTTTTTTAAATCTTTGATTTACTATTAATAACACTGATACAAATCAGAAGTTAGTTTAAATCCAACGCACAGATAACTAAAAAAGAAAGAAAAGCAGTTGCAGAGGTGATATGTGGCCCGAAAACATCTCTTTATGGAGAATTCAACAAACTTAACAAGTTAGCCACTTTGCAATGCTAATTCACAGAAAGCTCATCAAAGCATGCAATGTTTGTTCTCTATACACAGGGTACAGTATATATAGTCGATTTAAAGCCCACAGCTCCCGTGCAGGGAGATAAACCCACCCCACCCAGCGGCACCCTGGGAGATACCCAGCTACAAAACAACCCACTTGTTATAAGTTGCATGTCGTATTCTGTTTGTGTCCAGGAAGCCTTTGTAAAACACGGCCATTTCCTCACTGTTCAGGGACCGCCGGCGTCCTGAGGGGGGAGAGAGGACAAACGATATATTCTCTTTAAGGTATATAGCATTTTTAAATCATCGGATGTTACATAAACTTTTTGTTCAACGTGTAGTTTTTTGTCATTTGGGGGAGGGTTTTGTTTTGTACAGGGTGGAGAGGAGAGGGAGGATGAAGAGGATATGGTGAAGGAAGAGAGGTGAGGGAAAGGAAAGTAGAAAGGGAAGGAGAGGAGACAGGAGGGAAGGAAGGTGATGAGGAAGGGAGGAAAGGAAAGTGAAGAGAGGTGGGGGAGAAAAGCAGAGGAGGCGAGGAGACAAGAGGTAAAAAGGGGAGAATGGAAGAAAGGAAGGGAGCAAGGAAGGACTGAGGGAAGGAGATGAGACAGAATGAGGGAAGGAAGGAAAGGAGATGAGGAAAGCGAGGAGACAGGAGTGAAGGAAGGCAAAGAGGGAGGTCGGGGAGAAAAGAGGAAACGTTAAAAAAAAAAAAGGTAAAAAAGGGAGAAAGAAAGGGAGCAAGGGCAGAGGGAAGGAGGTTAGGAGAAATTAAAAAAAGATAGATACATTTTGCAGACTTCAGCGACCTCAGTTATATAAAATAAAAATAAAAAGCAGTTTTATTTGTTGGGTCTTACAAAACCAGGAAGCCGTTTGATTGTCGGCTGCAGCCGGAAGCTTTCTGGGTGAAAAAGACCCGAATTTCTCTATGACGTCATAAAATCCTCCTGATGCACTACACACAGGAGGAGGAACAGACGTCACCTCTAATATTTTAAGTGTCACCTTTCATCTCTATGCAAAAACATGCAGGAGGTTTTCTAAATACTCAAGAATGTAATCTTTTCTTCGTCTTTACACACATCCTCACCTTGCTCATCACGCACAGTCAAGCCTTTTGAGTTCAGTTGTGAAAAGATGAACGCATCTTTTTCCTGCAGAGAGCGTAAAAGTATGTTTAAATACATTTAGATTTTACAATGCCCCAGGTCGAATGCACACAACTACTCAAACAATTCCAAAATAAACAGGGTTGGTCTAAGCAAGCAAGAAATGTTGCTATCCAAATGGATACACAAATATCCACATTTAGGACAATTTAATATTCCTGTCTTTCCCTTCTCTCAGTGGCTGTAAAGCACTGAACTTAAATGTCAAACTAATGCATCAGACCAGTCTTGTTTAGTTGATTAGGCAGCGTAGAAAGAAACATTACACAAAGTAAAACAAGTTTTCTACAACACACAAAGCAAAACATTTGAAAAACAACATTCCCATAAAGATATGAATAAAAATGTTTTTTTTTAAAAAAATATCTTAGCCGTTAAATAGCATCAAACTCGAGGTTTTTGATTCCTCGTGAGATTTTAAAAACACTTCTTCACCAGCAGTTCAGCCTTTTTAACTATGCACCAAAACTATGTGCCAATGCTAAAAGATGCAAAGTCACTGAACATTTTAAACTTATTCCATTTAGCAACGCCTTTAACTGTCACTGTTTTATTTCTATCTTTTACACATATTCTACTGTTCTGGTCATACCCATTTTGCTATTTGCTTCCTTTTTTGTCCATTGTTTGGTTTTATCATGCAGTATTTGCACTTGTTTTTCTTTATTTATTCTCTTGTTTCTTCACTTTTTCTTTTTAAAGCATTTGAGCTGTACCCCGTGATTGAAAGGTGCTGCATAAATGAAGTATTATGATTTACAAACAAATATACACTGTTATCTAGTATGGACAAGAGTTTAAAATTAATAGCTTTAGCACATCAGTTTCATGCTCTGTATTGGAACTATATTAAATTGCATCGTCCCTATCAAATAAAAAATGTATTCCAATTAAAATCTCTTGACAGATTTGTTGTGCGATGCTGCCCTCTGCTGGTGGAAATAAGAATTTATGCAGAGGACACCAACATTCACCGATACTACAGTTCAATCAATGTGATAATATTCCATGGGTGGCACCTATTCATAACGGTGAACTAGTTAGCTACTGCTACGGATTTTAATATGCAACTCAATTTTTTACGTGTAGTCTTTTAGGACAAAAAGTCATTTAAAAACGTCACTTTGGGTTCTAGGAAATTGTAAGGGTGCTGGTCACTTTTTTTGCACTTTATAGACTAATTGATGCAAAATAAATTGTAAAGATATATACATTAATTGGTAATGGAAATAATAAGGTTCTTCTGAGTGCACGCATTCCTGTTAAATTTAGTTAGGTGTTGAATTTAATGTGCTCACAACTTTCTTGTCAGTGTCCTGTAGCTTACCGTCCTCATGGAAAAAAGGCTGTGCTGCTGAATGACACCTGCCTAAGTAGATGGGACTGTAAGATTGGACTGTACCATTCTGCTAAAACCAGAGGGATGTTCTCAGGAGCCACCAGCCAAGCCACATCAAGAGCAATGTCTCTCTCCCCTGCAATTAACTATGGACTGGCCGGCATGGGTATATAATTCTGCAGTTAGGAGAAGAAGGCACATCTCTTGATCAGAAAAGCATTCACTATTGAGATAACCTATATTGTGATATACTGTGGTTTATTATCTGCTTTCAACTGCAAATTCTGCAGTTTGTCAACATCTGTTTTATCTAATGAGACAAAGTTTTCAGCACATTTCTGATTTCTTTCTCCCATGTCTCCATCTTTGTTTTGACCAACTTCCTGCTAATCCTGCTGACATTAGACAAAACTCAGCACCATCTAGTAGATGGAAAAGGCAATGGTTACCAAAAAGTTTCATTTGTATAAACAATTCATATAATAAAAGATTGATATGTGGCGTCTATGTATTGATTAAAAAAAATGCCAGGAGAAATAATTCGATGCTGTATAGATGTAAGGTTTAGGGTTGGGACTGAAGGGCAGGGTGCCAGTCAGCAGCAGACCGACAGGGACCTGCTTCTCATTTCAAACCAGACTGCAAGATGAGACGAACACCGAGACAGAAAGCACGAAGCAGGAAAGCAGAAAAAGCGTTTACTCCACTGCATCTCAAAAGGCAAATATTTTACTTTTTTACACCACTACATTTTTCTGACAGCTTTAGTAAATTTAAGTTAATTTTCATGCAAAAACATTTCATGGTTCCAGATTCAAATATATGAAGATTTGCTGCTTTTCCTTTTGATGCGCTTAAGTACAAATGTGACAACATTGCACCTTACACCATCTCAGCACATCTTATTTTAAATGTTTCTACTATATATATATATATATATATATAGTATAAAACATTTTGTACTATTTGTACATTTTTGTAAATGTTTTGCATCTTATATTGTCTCCTACTGTGTATTGCAACTGTTGCACAACACTTTCCCTCATGATAAATACAATTCTATCTTATCTTATTCTGCATAATAAGTACTTTTACTTTAGTTTTTTTTAATTCTACACTGTGGTAATACTACTTGTGCTTTAATTGTACTATCTGAATACTCCTTCCACCACTGGATTTTGAATGCATATGCCTTTAACTTGTAATGGGAGTATTTTTTTTATAGTACCTGTATTACTAAACCAACATCTGCATTTAAATTGTAAACATGGCAACCACACCAGCAACAGTATCATAGCAACACACGACAAGCTGTGGCGGATATAACACTTCCTGTAAGTCAAGTATTCAACAGCGCTTAGATTGTGTATATTTTACACGTTATTATGATTTACTGTACGAACCTTTGGGGTTTTGTCCTGCTGGGTTGCCAGTTTGGAGCTGCATTGCCGTATATTCAGTGCTGATAAACGGCGTGGAGAGTGGAGGGTAAAAGCACTGAACATCCTCCATGTTAAACTGCCAGCTGCTGTTGTTCTGGACGCCATTTTTTTCTTTATTAAACGAAACTAAAGTGCAGTTTTAAGGATAATCGGTAAACGTTACACTACATAGTGTCGTGGTGTTAATATAAACCTAGTTTACTTCAGGGGAGTTCGTGTCGATGTCCTTCTGTGAGCTCAACCTTCCGTTTGGTCACATGACTCCCGCAATGAAAAGGTGGGCTCGAAAATGTCACCGGCGCAGCCCCGGGCGGGTTTTCTCCAACAATACTACAGTGAAAATACTCTATTACAAGTTTAAAGTCCTGCATTCAAAATCTTACTTAAGTAAAAGTATAATCAAGAAAAGTATAAAAGTACTCACTGTGCAGCCACATAAACTCTTTAGTTGTTTTCTTATTATATATTATAATATTAGATTATTATTGTTGATGCCATAACATGTAAATTGCATTTTTAGAGCAAATTTTCTCAGATTTTTTTTATAGCCAACTGTTGGGTGGTTTAATTTACTGCACAGAATTAAATTAAAATTAAAATAAAGATCTTGAAATGGAGCATAATAGGTCTTTAAAGAAAGTAATACTTTAAGGACTCAATAAGTGACAGTGTCATATCAAGGTCCAAGGTTCAGCCTTATTGTAATTTTACAATAAAGGATTGATCAATGAAATGCAGTCGTAGCGCCCTCCATGCTACACATATAAAAACAACTTCAAATATTTATATTAGGATAGAATAAAAAAGGTAATAAAATAAAACGCATGCATATAAAAGTAGCACTTAAGAAAGGAGCAAAATGGAAACAAATAAATGCGTTAAATTATAGATTTATTAGAGTAAAAATTATAATATTTCCTTCTAAGTTATAGTAGAGTAAAAGTATAAACTAGCAGGAAAACAAAGAACTCAAGTAAGTGGCACTAATATCCCCGCCCTTGCCACCACGTGTCTGACGGCACGGCGACATATCTAAATGGAGCGCACGTAACGTGGAACGACTAAAACTTACACTGCGTTAAAAATAGTTAAGTCGATCACCATCAAAATAACACTTTAATGTCATTTTTTCTAAGTCGATATAGATTTATTAAACGTTAACTAAACACCAATTAACATCGTTTCATCGTCAAGTGAAACAAACGCCGGTGAAACGGTTTTATTTCCCCCCAAATGGAGCGAAGAGAAACTCCGCGTTAGTTCGTGAGCCGGAAAGTAACTACTAGAGGGTAGCTAGGTAGGCTAATGTTTAGCTTTAATCAGGGGAGGTGCGCACTTTCCCGCAACGTTTCAGATGGCTGTACGGTGGCTATGCAGGTAAGGGTGAAACTATTAAAGTGACAAAGCGGTGTTTTATGTATTAAGCCCCCCCAAAAGGCTGGAGTTATTCGGCTAACGTAAAGGTGGGGCTGAGTCAGGTGATCATCGGTAGCACGGACAATGGCATTCACAGAGCGCTGTACGTGGAAAACAGGGAGGCTTTATTGGATTTATAATAGCTTTTTAAATCATCTGTAAGCTTCAGTACGATATATATTTGTAAATTAAGTTGTTTTAAAGCGAGAGTTGGCGGAGGAAGCCCCTCTGGTTGTCTGTGGGAGGGGCGACACACACCAGCCAGACCGACCGACCGACCGACCGCAGTCAGTCAGGCGTGAGGTGCTGAAGCTGGCCGGAGCATCACCGACATCTCCTCCGCATTTTGGGGGGGGTTAACCTGGGGGCCACTTTGCTCCACAACCCGCCCTGCTGTGGCTGATGGAAAGAGAGATCCGTAAAAATGTGCGCGAATATGTTCGGAGTTTTGAAAAGGTGAGAAATAAATGCTCGTCTGTGTGCATGCGTGTGTGAGCATACAGCTGACAGGAGATGCTTCGAGGGTTTTTTTTTTTTTTTTTTTTTTTTGCAGACCCGGAGGTGTGTGCTGTTTCTGGTTCTAGTAAAATGTCTCACACAAGTACCTTCGCAACCAGCTGTGCAAAATAATAGGATTTCGTATGGTGACATAATGCGCCAATCCGTGCAGGACCGGTGCATGCATCTGTGCAGGAAGGAAGGTGCTTGAACGTTTTTTTGTTTTTTTGGGGTTAGACTTTAAAGCAGAGGATGTTGGGTGGTGGTGGGGCGGCGCGGCCCCTCGACTCGTTGCATGTTACCTCCAGCTCAGTTCATGCTGTGTGTGACTCATGGGAGGGAAGATCCCTACTAGCAAACATATCTCAGCGTTTATCACATCACAGCCTCCCTGTTTTGTTCTGGTCTCTCTTGGATCACATTAATGGATGAGGTGTTTGCCAGGCTGGAGTGGATTTTGACTGAGATTATCCTAATAAATGCTCAGATTTGTAAACTCTGGAAATGCCCAGCCCATCGCCCTCTTACATAAAAGTACTTTAGGGAATGCTGATAACACAATCCTGTCTGTTACATTAAGTCTTATTGATGCCGTGAAAAACAAAACATCATATTGTGTGGGCTTTGTGTTTTATATGCAACAATCACATCATGCTTTTAGACTAACAGCCTGTCTCGTGATGCAACCTTCGTAATCCTGCACATGTATAGAACTTCTCTTTGATGTAGGCGTTTCTGGATTAATTGTAGTACTTTTTCCACTCTTTCCTTTGTCCCTTTTTTTTTTTATTACATTTTTAAGCTTGAAGAAGAATATATTTTAATGCTGGAGGTGGTTCTTCATTTCAGCAGACGAGAGGTTTGCATTGTGGTCATGGATGGATTACTGATCGTGCACAAGCCCAGGGGCCGAGGGGTCGAGGTCAGATCCTCTGTGTGAAGTGACTGTTATTAACATTCATTTTGTAAAGTCACACAGTTCAGTTAGAAGGAGGAATGTCAAGATCAAAGTTTTTTTATATGCATTATGTGTCGACCAAATCCAGGTTGACACACAGGTCACAGGTGCAGTTCTTTTAACCAACAGCAGAACCGGTTCTGGGTCTCGTGCAAAACGTTGCTGAAAGACAAAGTGACACAACTAGAAAGACACAAAGAGACTACGAGAGGTAAAACAACAATACAACAAGATTCAAAACAAATACAAAGAGACACAAATCAACTACAAAGAGACACAACACAACTAGAAAGACTCAAAACTACAGAAACGCAAATAGACTTCATAGAGACACAACTACATCAGGAGGTAAAACAACAATGGAGAGATGCAAAACAACTAC
>CALSCE010000197.1:1198231-1240731 GCA_943593645.1 Bovichtus variegatus
TTCTGTTTTAAAACTGTTATAAAACAGTTAAAAGCAGCAAATATTCTGGACTCGGCAACATTTGTGGCTCAAACGATAATTTAAACGAGGAACCCTTTTATTAATCAGACTAAGAAGTGCTGATGGGATGAATTGGGAAATGCATTCCTCAGCTCACACACTTCCTGCATGAGGGTGGAGACTCAACTGTTTTCATATTTTGGATGTTGGTCAGTTCATTTCCTCCTCAGTATGTAAAGCCTGATCGGCAGGCTGGATTCTGCTCTCGTGGATTAGAGATCCATCACCATCATGTCAGCCAACAAGCCCGATGGAAACGGATAGAAATGGTTGTCGTGTGGGTGTTCCTCTTGTCGAGACGAAATGTAGGTTAACCTCATTCATTTTCTTGCCTGATTTGTAAGGGGTAAGAATTTCATGTGAATATGTTATGTGGGCATTTGTTCTTGTCTAATCTGAAGCTGGTATGTCATGTGAGTTAAATAAAAGCAACGAAAGAGGTCAAGAAAAGACATTTTCTACCACTTTTTAGTCATTTTGAGAGCATGTAAAGGGACATATTCAAGTATTTAACAGGCAGTTTACGGCGTCATTTATTGTGTCATAGTGCTTATTAATACTAAGTGCTATTTAGATTTAATAGTCCTAAACCAGTTAACCACACCTTGTTCATACGTGTGTAAAGAGTAACTCAACGTTTAAAAGCACATCATTATATTGGCTTATTCAGGTAAAAGAAAAAGTGTGTTGAACCTCTTACCAAATTTAACAGCAAAAATTACTTTTTATTTTATCCCTGTTAAGATATTTCCTGGTTAAATAAAGTTACTCCTACATCACTACAGCACTGGAATCACTGGAGGTCAGCAGAAACAAGAATTCTTTTTTTTTTTTTTTTTAGCTATTACTCTTTAACTTTTTAGTTTTTACTTCTGTTAGTTGCTAAAAACGAGTGATTGGCTTGGCTGATATATATCTTCTTGCAGATACATCAGTACCGCCACAGTTTTCAGGGGGTAATTTAGAAAAGATGTCACCTTTTTAGTCCTCCAGAGAGCATTTACACGTGTTTCTTTTTAACTGTAAAGCAGCACATTTAGTATTTATGTAATGTAATGTAAATATTGGCTGATGTATTGGTTTCAGAAATATTGGAAAAAAAGCGTAAGAAATCCAACATCTGTCGGTAATACAGTTTGACAAAAAGGCCGCAAGGAATACTAAGAAAATGTCCTTTTTTAGAAGGTGAACCTGCAACAAAGTGAACATTGCAGGTGTAGTGTTCCCAGTTACGTGTATGCAGATAGCTGGTTAACATGTCTGGAGACCAGCAGCGAGTTGGAAAGTGTCAGCGCAGTGGTCGTGTCAGGATTGCGCACATAAAAATTGATTATTTTCATGTTTAATGAATCTTTCATGTTTGAATGAAGGCTGGAATTCTGACATGTGAAAGGTGACAGAACTGCCTGCAAATTGGAGATACGACACTTTATCCGTGGCTTATTTTTTGTCGTATGGTTTTTTGTTTTTTTTTCCGCTGCCAGAGTGGGCGACCGTCTCCAGTGCAACATAACAACCATTGTGTTTATATCAGAAGGTTGTGTGTTATAGCTGTAACGCAGGTGCTTTTGTTCTGAGATGCAGAGAAATATGAAAAAAATTCTTACTTTTGTTTCCAACTCAGAAATGCTCCATTATTTATATATCACGTAGCATGTGAGGACGGGGTTAATAGTAGGGTTGCACGTTAATAGGAAATATGCGATAACGTTGTTGAATATCGCAATAACGACATTACTTGCGTTAAATAAACTATGTATTTACTCAGTTCTGCCTTTGCGCTGCTTTCAGTATTTTGCTAACTGAACAAATTGTTTTCTATTTTTTCTATCATTCTTTTATTGAACAAGTTTTGATTGGTAGTTAAATTTTAAAGTGCAGTTTTCTACTAATATTATTTTTCAAGTAACTCAAAAAAAAAGTGTATTGTCGTAGTCTTTCACGATGTGTTAATTGTGCAAGTTGACATCGCAATAAAAACAATATATTGTGCAGCGACACATCTACATCTGACCAGATTGCTGTAAATTCCTCTGGAGTTGGTGGATATTTGAATGTTTGGCTGAGGATGCAGTTTGTCTTTATGCCAGCTGCTGTGGCAGGGATCCAGACACTAGTTAGAGGTCCCATTCATCCAGTGTTGGCTGTAAATATCTGAAAAGAAACTTTAGAAGTAATGCACTGATTCTAGCCAGGAGACAACAATGTTAGCTCTGCTAAGACTGCTCGGAATTGTTGCTCATTGTTCTGACTTTCCTTTCTTGTTTCGTCTATTTCTTTTCTTTTTCTCCAGCCTGTTTGGGAAGCCCTTTGATGGTGGGAAGAGGATGGACCATGGCGGCCCACCGCATCAGCAACAACATCCGATGGAGCAGCAGCAGCAGTCGTATCATCAGCAGCACCCTGCTATGATGCGGCTGTACGAGGTCCAGAAGGAGGTGCAGTCTCTGGGGCCTCAGGTCTGCACCTTCAGCGGCCTGCAGAACGACCGCGACTACAAGCGTCTGGAGCGCGAGCTGACGCGGCTGCTGCTGGACGTGGACCAGGTGGACACGGAGGGCAAACCGGAGCTGCAGGGGGCGCGAAAGAGAGCAGCACAGGAGGTGGAGGGCCTCCTGCGGTACCTGGAGGAGAACGCCACTCATCCGTCCCGCGTGGCCATCGAGGAGCTGAGCAACGAGGCGCGGCAGCTGGTGGACGACCGCGTAGTGGCACCTCAACGGTCCGGCGGCGTGGCTGAAATAAACGACGAGCTGGTGGACGCTCTGCAGGAGATGGTGCTGAGGCTCACCCAAGTCAAGACTGAAGGGAGGGTGCCGCTACGCAAGGCACGCTACCGGGCACTGACACGCCTGTGTGCAGTACAGGACGTGGTAGAAGGGCGCACGCAGCAGCAGACCCTCTCCCTGCCGCTGTCGGGGGAAACCCACGAGGCCGTGAACCGCATCAACCAGGTGATGGTGAAGGTTAGCGTGGCGCGCAGTCAGCTGGTGGCTCTGCTGATGGGTCTGAGCGGGAGGGACAGCTGCGCCCACCTGTCACGAATCCTGACGGAGATGCAGGTGGAGCTAGACGCCATGGATGTTTCCGGAAACGCGGCGATCAGAAATTACAGGAAACAGGTTGTGGAGGAGATAAACGGGTTGCTGAAACATCTGGACCTGGAGGGGGAGGGAGACGACACACGCAGGTAGGCATCACCCGAAGGATGGACCAGGGCTACAATTATCAAATTAACGAAAAATAAGTGTTTCGCTTATTAAGGTTCAACAGTAACAGTGAAATGACCTGGAAGTATCTCAGTGGCAGCCATTACAGGAACTGATCATAACTTCTAAATGCTAAGGAAAGGTGCTTCAATGCTTCCTTTCTTATCTCCTTTAGCGTAGGGTACACTGGACTATCCTCTAAAAAAGGAAAAGAGATAATGCCGTCCCATAATTCCTTGCGGCAGAAACTTAACAAGTGCAGTCGCGGTTGTCATCTCTAAAGTCCTTTTCTTGACCTTTTCCATCAAGGTCAATTAATTAGGGTTGCAACTAAAGATTATTTGCTCAATTAATCGTTTGGTCTATAAAATGTTTTTTGTCAGTCCAAAAACCATCATTTTTGCATGAATGGACGATTTATCGATTATCTGTCGATTTTAAGCGACCGATTAACATAAGTCGTTTTATTTTCTGTCTAATAGTTTCATCTCTAGTGCAGATTTTTATCAACAAGTTTCCCAGCAGGAAGTACCACTTGAACATTTTCTGTACTTCACAGCAGAAATGTCCTTGCAGTGCACATGGACTGATGTTTATGTGCATCAGCCTGGGTGGTGGGTTGGAGGAGGGACCGAGGATTGTTGTTGAATTTTGAATCATGCTGCACTGTCAGGAGCCAGAGAAGCACTGATGTTAATTATAATACGCCTACAGAGTACTTTGTCATGTAGGACTGCAGACTCGAGCACTTATTCAAGTACCACTACATTCACATGTTTTTCTTTGTGCAGCCTAGTTTTGGGTTTCAATTACGGTAAAAAAGAAAAAAAAAGTGTTTGATTAAGTTTGTTTGCTGCACTGAAAATAAACATTCATGGAAAAGAAGAAGTTCCAGTCGGAATAAAAATATGATTCCTTCCTAAACTAAAATTCAGAATGAAACACATATTAGAGGAAAATGTTGCAGAGTATTTTAATGAGTACTATAAAAGGTACCTACTGACTCCTGAGCTTACTATAGCTGTATAATGATGTTAATTGACTCATGCTTTTATTTTGGTGGGATTAATTGTGATTTTTCTGGCATATATATATTTTCCCTCGTGGTGCAAAAGCATTTTACTGCACCTTTTTAGAAAAGCCTATTCAAATACAGAGAAGCTAATTTTTGTCAGGTGAAAAGCTAGCTATTAAAGGGGAACTGCTGATTTTACTCCCCAAAGTCTGTTTACAGGTGTTCAAAAGTACTTCTGCATACATTAAAAAAGTTATAAAACCTTTAGTAGCTCCAGTAGTAGGAGTTAGTAATAGTAGGGGTCGAGGCTAAATTAGCTCCTACTAGCATAACACACCCAAATCTACAGCCAATCTGTGTTTTAGTTGCCTTATGGGTAATGTACGCTCCACACTTTGACAATTAAGAAGAATGCATGGAATAAAAAAGACTTTCTGGTTCTGCTGCATCAGTTTAATTAAATTTTTTAAAACTGTCCATCAGGAGTCTGACAGTGTTATAGGAGTGCAGTCACTTTCAACATCAGTTTGAGTGTTTTAACTGAACTTTATTTATTGATATAGCATCTTTTATACAAACATGCAGCCGAAAGTGCTTCACACGACAGTTCTGCATCTTCAAATATTAAAGTGTCCAAGTTGCAATAATAAAAGTGATGAGTGGATTGTTCTACCACTGGCATGTAAGTCCATGAAAACATCACAGCAGTGCATGATATGCAGCAGGATTTAACAATAAATAAATGTACATGAAAATAAGTGATGTATTTGGATGCAGAATGTCTTAAAAAGCAGCCTTAATGCTCGGGAGGGGGCTTAGGGGAAAGTTACGGTGTAGGAGAATAAGGTATGTACAATATAAGATATATGGTGGAAAATATCACTATATATAATATTTACCCAAACCTATCAGTACCAGTACTTGATCTGTGTGCAGCGACAGTTTGTGGTTGAAGTTCATGAGTGTTTGTGTCTTCAGGTACGACTTGGGGCAGAACAACTCCATCCGGGAGATCGAGGCAGTGCGAGCTCACGTCTCCCACCTGCGAGAGGGTGTCCTGCGGCACAGCGTGATGGGGGATCTGAGCTTCAGGCCCAAAGCAGAGCTGCAGAGCCTCCTCACACACCTGGACCAGGTGGACACGGCCAAGAACCCGTGCATCAGAGAGGCCCGCCGCCGCGCCGTGGTGGAGGTCCAAGCCATCATCACCTTCCTGGACCTCCGCGAGGCTCTAGGCCGCCGCCAGCCCGGCCCCAGCGAGCACCCGTCGCACCGGACCGTGTGGCTGGTCCTGGGCAGCCTCTCGGACCTCCAGGCTCAGGCGCTGGGCTTTGATGGCAACCGGATCGATAAGAGCTACATGATGCTGGAGGAGCTGCTGACCAAACAGCTGCTGGCGTTGGACGCCGTGGACCCGCAAGGCGACGAGACCACCAAGATGGCGCGGAAGCAGGCGGTGAAGTTCGCCCAGAACATTCTCAACTACCTGGACATGAAGACGGACCAGTGGGAGTATTGATTCATATATATATATATATATATATATATATATATATATATATATAAAAAAAAAAAACATCACAATGAGGGAGCGATGTGGCGAGGCGGAGACACCGGATGGGACGTCGCTGCAGGAATGAAAGGAGCTGATAATGTGTGTACATTTAAAAAAAAAAAACAAAGAAAAAAAAAAAAAACCTTGCGTTATCATTCCACGGGCTGTAAATATTGACTCAAATCCCCAGAATGCACTGCAGCAGCGCTTTTCTTTAGTCTCTTTGTGGTAGTTGTGGCCTATCCTGATGAAAGGGACACAGAACTCCTTTTGTGAAACACACTTTGAATTTTATTTTATTTTTTGTGCTTTTGAAGATTTTCTTTTTTATATCTCCTGTATGTGTGAGGGTGTGTGCGAGTTATCGTCTGTTGTGTTTGGTGTGTGTGTGTGTGTGTGTTAAAGCCTGCTGCCAAAGCGCTATAATAATGCCTGTTACAGTGGTCGTATCCTCCAGACTGCACTTGATATCGATAAAGTGTGATGGATTGCTTCGCCGTGGCTTCCCCCCGGTCTGGCCTGATTAATCTGAGTTGCTAATAGAGAAACCCAATGCATGTTAAATACAGTGACCTACTTGGGGAGAGTCGTCCAGACGGCTACCAGCTCGGGCCAGATTGTGATACCTGTTGGTTCGACGCCGATTTTGGGCATCAAAAAGTAGCATAAAATGTCAAATTCCTGGAGTGTTTTTCTTTTACTCTTTGCTGCTGTTTTGTATTGAACCCTAATTTGGTCTATTTGGAAAAGCAGATGGCGTGAACAAATTTAATCTGCAGTGGAACAGAGAATTTCGTTTGGGGGGGTATTTTTTTTTAGAAGCAGCATCAAAAAGGTGAGAGCAGAGGCATTTCCACAAACATCACGCTGGTATCAATGCCTGCCAATCTGTGTTCAAACAGTTGGGAACAGTTTGCATTATTACCATAAGGTCACTCTCCAATCCTGCGTGACTCTATTTATTTATCCCCCTCCGTGTCTCTGGTATCGCTCCAAATTCACACGACTCAAAATCCTGCAGCCGTCGTTGTCAATTGACGAACTGAGATACAGATAAAGTTAGCAGGAAACTTTGAACAAAATCTGTCATCTTGTGAGGATGTTTTTGAAAAGATAAAAGTACCTTCCCCCTGCTTGTGTAGCTGTTCGTCTGCAATACGTTTCAAATGTTTGTTGTGACTTTGTATGATCGCACTTGGCTATAAATGGATCAGGCTTTTTAAAATTCAGAGATAGAAGAGGCAAACATTTTTTTTGCTGCTGCTTTTTGTTTCTACCCACTGCTTTCTACTGACTGGAGAAGTGCGACTGTGAGAGGTCCCCCCGGGGAGAGGGAGGGAGGTTGAGACGGTGATATCCTCTGGATTGACACATCAAGGCTGAAGCTCACAGGGCCAGCAGTCGGGCCCTGTGTGGTAGAGAGGCTTGACGATGATTACGGTCGACAGAGCCTTCTAGAAACTTCTCGAAGCTGCTGCTCGACACGGTGGGAGGGGAGGACTGGAAGAGAAAGTCCAAAATCTCTGTGCCTTTATTTTCACCCTTCCCTGTGCACCGGTTTGTGTATGAGAAAAAGCAGCCTTGTGATGAATAAAGAAGCAAGCAGCTGCTCATTTTGATATGTATCACAACGCTAAAGCACTGAATGTGTTTGTGGAAAGCACCTTGGATTTTTTTATCGCCGCCAGAAATTTGCACTACTTGTCAGAAATTGAGGCTCTTTCGAATCATTATTTGTTCCCTGGTGATAAAAGACTCGAGGTGGTGGTGGTGGGCTGGTCAGTCATTTTTTGTAACACAGGATGACAACGCCTCTTTTGCAGCAGGCAATAAAATGAGTCACGTTGTGCTTTCACACTGTAAACAGCCGTGGGGCCGATCTCTGGCTCTGAAATCAATCTGGCAACAGGAGACGAAATACAAAATGACAAAACAAAGTAATTAGCCGACTAAATAAAAAATAAAAATGACGTATATTTCTGCAGAATTTGTATTTTCAAACCTCCATCTTATGGAAGCCTATTATGTTGAAAAAAATAATATAATGAGAAACTATCAAAATAATGACTCAACACCTCAAAGAAAGTTTCTTATCCGTCATTATTTTGAGATATTTCGAGTCATAATGTCTTACTTACCTGCCATATGTTATGTTACAGTTAAAACTAAACCTTCATTCATGTAGTAGCTGACATTTTTTACTTCATTTTCACTTTTAAAATTGTTATAAGGTCAAGAATGAACTTGTTCAGGAATCCATGAATGAGAAATCTTTAAAGTGCTCAGAAAACAAATTCAAACATCTTCATTCACATGACAACTGTTGATGAAGACCATGGTACAGGATAGAAAGCTCCTTAAAGCTTACTTAAAAAGTGGTGGAAAGTAAATAAGTACATTTACTCAAGTACTGTATTTAAGTACAATTTTGAGGTACTTAAAGTATTTCCATTTTCTGCTACTTTTGTACTGTACTACAATTCAGAGGCAAATATACTTTTTACCCCACTATTATTTGATAACTTTAGATACTTTGCAGATTCAGAAAGTATAAAGTACAAAGTATAAACAACAAATAAAAAACAATGTATTATGATAGATTAAGCTACCCAGCAGTATATAAAATAATAGTAAAAGCTCCATCTTTACCAGCTGCAACATTAAAGTGATGAACACAATGCGTCCATAATTATTATCCAATAGCATAACATATTTGTCCTTCTGCATAATGAGCACTTTTACTTTTGGTACTTTAAGTATATTTTGATGCTAATACTTTTGTACTTTTACTTGAGTAACATTTTGAAAGCAGGACTTCTACTTTACAGAGTATTTCTACCCTGTAGTAGTACTTCTACTTAAAGGTAAATCTGAATACTTCTTCCGTTATTTTACTAAATGGACCTCGAGGTGAAGTTTAAGATTCTTTTGGCTTTAATCAGTTGTGTTTTTTTTTTTAATTCGGTTTGCAAACTCGCTCATGAATTTAACAAACCCTCCGTAGGGAAAGAGGGATATTGAGTGTCCCTGTTCTCTCAGCTTTGTGGGATAGTTTTCCTCCGACTTGTCGTTGCTTGTTGCTCGCGGTATGAACGGTAATTTTCCAATGTCTCAATAGTTCCCCTGCAATAAGTTACTCATACGTGATTAAAACAACAAAGCTGAGGCAAATAATTGTTGCTCATCCCAGTTGCCTAGGAAGTCGTTCTGTGTATCAACACTTTTTATTAAAAAAACACAAAAAAAAAAAACACAAAAACCTGTCTCAGTCAACTCCCACAGACCCTCCTTATGTGCATTAAGCTGCAGTTGGAAGCATTTTCTGGCACAAAGCCTGCAGCTCGGCCTTCTGGGTATGAAGCTGACTCATACGGGAGAGAATTAGATTAAACAGAGTTCACGAAACATCGCCAGCCTGCTCGGCTGCTGCTGCAACAGATGCTTTCTCACAGCGAACCTTATGCTCTCTCAGACCAAACCAACCCGGACACACCTTAAGTTCACATGCTCTTTTTTGTATGCAGTAATATATATATGTATATATATGTATATATATATACATATATATACACATTTAGTCATTGCATTTCTGTAAATGTCTTCCTTTTTAAACATTCATTTGAATAATTTATCAAAAGTTTTACACTGCATAAAAGAAATGTTAGTTAGATCTTTTTTTTGTCTTATTATAGTGTCTTGAAGCCTCTTGTTTTTTTTACTCATTGTTAGTGGCGCCTCCATGAGTGGGCGTTCTGGCAACCATGCAAATTTATACTCTGTGGTTCATAAGTGCAAACTTAAAAAGGAGGATGGCAGTGAGGTAAAGCACCATTTTATAAAAGGCAGATTTTTTTTCTTTCTTTAAGAAACCGTTAAAGAAAATTCCCAATTATAATCGCTTCTCTTATTACGTGCTGTATATATACACGGATTGTAGATTTACAAAACAATTTTACAGAGAAGCATTTTAAAGGATAAAACGGCTTATATTACACATTATACTTTTTCTTTATGTTATTGTAAAGAAATCACAAAGATCAAAACCAACAAACTAAATGAAAATCTTTAACAAACAGATAAAACACACAGTTTCAAATTTAGGCTCAGTAATTTCCTAAAACAGAAACAGTCACTAGCTTTTAAAGTGCGCTTGTTTGGGACTATTTTCAGCGGCAGATTAATCCACATTTAGGGCAGCATGACGGTGTTTGTGGTATTTAGTCAAAATAAACTACAGTTCATAGTAATGAAGGAACATATGCACCTCAATTACCACATTTACATGTACACTAATATTCCACTATTATCAGAATATGACAATATTCTGAAGTTGATATGGTCATTTAAACATTATATTCCCTTTAGATATTCAGAATTAGGCCTTATACCGAATCTAACTTTTCCTGATTAAGACATGCGGGATATGCTGATATTATTTGGGTTTTTTGCAGCCTTCTTTGGACATGTTTACAGCGCATTCGTGTCTCAACTGGGGTTTTACCGCAGTTAGTGACACAAGGCCTCTTGCTTGTTTATGGCAAGTTGTACACAAACCAAATTTGTGGCCTCGTTCATTTCTATGAAAGTTGCTCAGTGGCTCATGAAGCCAAAAGGGCTCGACTACCGTGTATAAAACTACCCGGACGTTGTCCTTAAACCTCGCCTCCCAGCTGCTCCGTTTTAGCCGGTCTCAATCTCAGTCACATGAACGAAGGAGTGAAAATAACTCTGGATTTGGTTATTGCATTTTACAACTTTTAGGACCTAATGATTTAATGTTCGTACTGGGAGGTTGAGTTACCTCCAAAAAAATAATATGCTGCTTTACAAATGTCTTTTTCCAGATGTAAGTCAATGGGAAAAGTGTTTTTGGGCCCAATGGCATCACGTGACTGACCCGGAAGTTGTAATTCCACGTTTTGGCCACTATGAAAAGGGCTCTTACAAGGGGCTTTGTCTGTTCTCGTGCAAAAAAAAAAGAAAATAGCTTAAAGAACACAGTTTTTCAAAACTTGCAGAACGGTGACAATGAGGGTAAACTTCGGGAGCAACATGGCTGCAGTTGGAAAAGGAGCGAAATTTAAGTTATTTAAAGGGCGAAGCTGCAGGACGCACGTCATGGGGCCGTTTTACATCAAAGTATTCAAGGATGCATGTAAAAAAGTATATTAGTGGAATATTCATTCGTCTTAAATCATGTAAACACCTTAGTAGGAACATTGTCTTTCAGAATATGGGCAAAACCGGAGTATTTTGTGCATGTTAACGTAGTCAATTATGTGTTTTTAATAGTTTAACAACAATTGAGACACAGGAAGAAGATATGTCAGGCTCTGATACACAATACTAGTTAATAGATGGTTGGAAGAACAAAAATGTAGAATATTACCAGACTTATCCTTTAAAATATGATGGTTAGTTAGTCAGTAGATAGTTCTAAAACTGCTCGTATTAAAACAAAGTTTCTGAGACTCGACTATTCTTTAAACACCTTTTTTAAAAGGAACAGTCATACTGATACGTTTGAAATAATCCTAAAATTAAAATAACTTGGTTTTCACCGGTTTCTCCAACCAGATGTCTTGTATTCACACACACACACACACACACAGCCTGCTAAAAGCCGAGAGTATCTTAACTTGGTGGCACTGGAGTCCATTAGTCAAAGAGTTTCCGAGATTGAGCCGCAGAGGGTATTTAAAGGCTGTCTGACGTCTACCAGCTCCTTTACAGGACGATGCATTTACACCAAATGGAGGGACTGACCAGCAGACTAAATATTTAATTTCCTGATCCTAGATTGAATGTAGTCATTGAGGAATGTTTTGTCTTCTGTATTTCATGGTACCAAAAAGTTGTTTCAGAAACCTTAAATTTCCCGGGATAATAAGAGGATTGTGGCGTAGGAAACGTTACTTAAAGAGCAACTCGACACCAGTTCAAGACCCTTTTCTTACTGCAGCCAAAACAATGATGCTTGGTGTGTGTTTGAAGTGCAAAAAAACAAAACAATTTTGAGCTTGTTATTAAGTTGCACCAGGTGATTGTAAGTTTGAGTCTAAAGTCAACACAAACTGCTATAAAATGTTAATTTGCACAATTTTTATTTCAGTGTCGGAAAGTAACTAAGTAGATTTACTCAACCCAAGTACAAAGATGCTTCAATATACTTATATTTCCGTTTTATCCTACATCTCAGAGGCAAATATTGTACTTTTTACTCCACTAAATTTAGAGTTAGTTACTTTTCAAATCAAGATTTTACACAAAAATCATGCGATCAGTTAATAAAACATGATCTTGCAGATTACAGACTTTCATATACCAAAACTATATGAAATAGTTAAAAAATTTGCTCCATTTTGACCAACGACAATATTAAAGTACAGCTTACATATTAAAACATCAATGATAGTGATCCATTAGTATAACAGTAGCCTACACTTATTCAAAAACAATGACTTGCAGCCTCTGACAGCATGAATCGTGCATCAGCCGCGTCTCAAGGTCCGACTCACAAAAGACATTGTGTTCATATTACAGCACAAATGTGCCCAAAAAGTTTTGCAGCTGAGTGCAATTTACCATTTCTGTATAGAGGGAGAGGAAAGAAAGAATTTCTTTATATAATAACTTTATTATTCTTTTCTTTTTTTCATGCATTTTTCAAAAATGATTCATTGAAATGACTTTGAGCAGACAGCTCTTATAAATGTGCTGCAGTTGCCACCGACTCTCTGAAGACGCTAATAATTTCACTGTAACTGCGTGAGGCTGTTGGCGCCGAGCTCTGCAAATTAAACTGTTTTTGCAATGAGGCTCATTTGCATAGAAAAGGGACAATTTTGCACCAAATGTCTTTATATTCCGTTATTAAAATACGTGCAAATAGCTCAGGAGCACAGAGACGCTATATTGTTTGGCAGCGCTTTTACTTTTACCTTTTTTGCTATTACTTCTGTGAGATTTTGAATGCAGGACTTTTACTGCGATATTGCTACTTTTACTTAAGTAAAGGATTTGAATACTTCTTCCACCACTGCTGTACTAATGCAACAACTATTACTACTGTATTTTTGTATTCTTATCCTATACCTCTCTTTTTTGGATTCAGGTTTTCTCACAAAATCGGTTTGTTTTTTTGACAAAGCCAGGCTAGCTGTTTCCAGTCTTTGTGCTAAGCTACTTTAGCCAGCAGCTAACCGTAGCTTCATATTTAGCATAGACATGAAAGTGATATCCCGGATAACTCAGTAAGAAAGTGAACAAGCGTATTTCCCAAAACGTCAAACTATTCCATTAAATTATAATGTTGCAACTGACTTGTTTGGTGCAACCAGTTTTTACAAAGTTGCAGCGACTAATCCGTTTGGATTTACACGTAGCTGGTGCAACATCTCGCTCCATCGTACAACACTGGGCGAAGGTTGATTGTTTAAATGTGCTGATATATGAAAAAGTATAAAGGATGCTAGAAAGCAAAACTGATGGTTAATGATGAAATCCGCCAGGAGGTAAAAGATATGGAAAAATTGTTTTATTTATGCACATTGTTTCATGTTCCTCAGTCACTGCTTTGCCTTTATTTCTGCAAATGACAGGAATGTGTTCTGTGATGGAAAAAAAAAAAAAAAAGGGTATTGCATTTCGTTTCTTTTCAAAATCTGTTTTCTTAAGTCGCCTTTAACTGCATTGATTGTGACAGGCTTTTGCTGTTTCTCCCTTTCGAGACGCGCTTGTACAAAAAGCACACTGAGACTGGAAAAAAATAAGTCGTGTGAATGCTCCATGGATGGTTGTGTTTTGAATTTGTATTCCCACTGCAAAATAAAGACAGCGTGTCTTGATCAGTGTTATGTTAATGTGTGTTTTTTTTGTTTTTGTTTTATTCCAGGCAGCTCTCCAGAGAACACTGACAAGTTTCTTATAAAAGCCGATCGCAAACTTAAAAAATGCAGACTCAAAAATGCAGGTTATTTTAAGAAAACATACAGTACCGCAGCGGGACGCTGGATAAAAGACATTTCATGCACCACAAACTCGCTCCCTGCTGTAAGATCGGCATTAAAATTTTAGCAGGTGGAGGAGGGGGTCCGGTGTCTCTCGCTCAAGGGCACTTTGACAGGACACATGTCTGCTGCAGGAATCAAACCTGTGATCTCACGGTTACACTGCAGTTTTGATAACACCTGCCTAAAAGATTTTATCTGTGGCTCAGTTTAACCATTCGAGAATTTACCCAAAAAGTGCTCAGAGTGTTAGTTATGTGCTGAAGAAGATCATGTTATGCAATAGAAAGCTCCAGAACAAGTGCAGCATGTTAAAGGGAGAGTTCAGATTTTTTTTTTTAAGTTGGGTTGTATCAGTGTATTTTACCTACAGTGGATGGCAGTCGGGACGCCCCCCCAGTTTTAAAAAGCAGAGCACAAAAGCTAAGCAATGTGCTGCTGTGCACGGGGAACAGCAAAAACATGTTTTAGCCATCTAAACAAATCAATATCAGTTTACGCTTTAGAATATTTTCACCGCTTCACCTCGCTGTCCAACAGGAACTGAAGCCGTCGTCTCTTCAAAGCCACCAGACTCCATTGATAAAAACAGTACTTTTCTCTGAGCGATGGCTTTTTTCTGGCCACTCTTCCATAAAGCTCTGTGGAGTGTGTGGCTTAAAGTGCTGCTCTGGACAGATACTCCGTCGGGGCTATCTTTGTCTCTGTGATTATTGCCCTCCCTGCCTGGTCCACCTTTTGGCGGGTTTGTTGTGATGCCATGTTTCATGGTGCTCAGTTAGATCATGTGACAATTAGATTGCACACAGGTAGACTTTATTTATTATGCACTTAATTATGTGACGTCTGAAGATAATTGGTTGCACTAGATCATATTTAAGGGCTTTGAAGCAAAGGGGATGAATACATTTTCACACAACACTTTTATTTATTTTTGAAAACAAATGTTTGTTTTTGTCATTTCACCAATTTTCATTACATAAAATCCAAATTAATAAATACATTTTAATTCCAGGTTATAATGCAACAAAATAGGAGGGTAAATACTGTAATAGTAAAACACTGACAGGGAACTCCCTGCACAATAAGTGCTTTCACTTTTCATACTTTAAGTACATTTAGCTGATTACATACTTTTAATTAAGTTGTTTTTAATGCAGGACTTTTACTCATAGTGGAGAATGGTATAAATACTTTTGATTCAGTAAAGGATCTGAATACTTCCTCCAACACCTTGGGGTTTTGTGGGGTTTTCCCAGTGATGATAACACCAGGGAGAAAAATTGGACCGAGACAAGACCGTGGTCACATTTTCCGGTCTCTGAGCGCCGGGCCGCCTCCACAGAGAGACTCTCCATGTGTGGGATTAAGTGACCTTTCACCAACATTGAGTCTCTCTCAGCTGCAGCTCACGTCCGCCCTCCATCACCAGATGCACAGTGGTGGCTGAAGCATTCAGATCCTTTACTGAAGTAAGTATAAGCAGGAAGATTTACTTTGAAGTATTACAAAGTAGGGAAATGTCCCCTGTGACTTTTATACTATTATACATTGTATTTGCACTCATGCATTAATGTAAAAGCAGGTTTTTACTGGTGTAGTTGGTTGAGGCGGAGCTCATTTTCAAGATACTTTATTGTCATTGTAGGAATACGACAAAACCAAGAAAACAAGACATTAAATATACAAACAAACAAAATCAAAACACAAACAGAATAAAAACAAATAGTAAAAGATAATAAATACTAAAAGATGTGTTGCACACGCCATCCTTAGAACTATTAACTAATGATTATTTTCATTATGGATTAATCTGCTTATTATTTTCTACATTAATTAAGTGTTTTCTTTGATAAAAGTCAGAAAAACTCAGAAAAACCTTCACAGTGTTTGTTTTGTCCTCAAAATTATTTTACCTTGGAGAAGCTAGAATCATAAAATCTTTTGCAACTGTTTTGATGTTTTGTGTACAAAACAATCTGTCATTTGTAAAGTAAGTAAAGCTGTCAGGTCATTTTAGTGCAGTAAAAAGTAGAATAAGCATAAAAGTTAAAGTATAAAGTGACACTTAAATACAGTACTACATTTCACCATTGCTGGAGCATTTACATGTTGTGGATTAATATGTTGTTTTTTATTCTCAGTGAGATCTAATGAATTGGAGGAAGAAAAAAAAAAAGCTGAACTAATTACTCAACTGCCATTTTTTTCTTTGTGGAGAATTTCTGCCACATGCTTTGTGTTTGATGCAGTGCCAGACTACTTGCTGGAGGGATACATGGTAAGTAAGTGGGCTTTAATCTGCTTAATATTGCTTAAAGACAGGCTTACATCGCTGAAACGAATGGATGGGACTTGATAAACATCCAAAAAGGTAAAAATGACAAATCTAAAACATGTTTTTTTAAAGCAAAAACATATCCAACAATGGAATATGTGGATATTTCTTTAAAAACATGAATATTTCTTTAACTTCGGTCATCAAATCTGATCTAATAATAAAACAAACATGCAACCTATTATTTATTCTAATCCAGCTGCTGGTTTATTTTGGACAAAGCGGTTTGTCTGTGTTTCAGGGTGTTTTGTGTCTTCTTGAGAGGGAACCTGTAATTTTCCTGCATCACTTGCTGCACTAAAGGACATAATGAAGATTATTTTTGTTCCCCACAGCATTGACTCTTTACCAGATCTGTTACACAAAATCATTTAGATTTTTGTAGATTTTACTCTTATGCAACACTGGATATGTTATTCAAATGAAACAATGAGACAGGGGTGGAGGAAACATTCAGATCCTTTTCTTGAGTAAAATAACTTAAATAAATGTGCTTTCAATAAAAGTATGCAAGTATTAACAGGAAAATGTACTTAAAGTATAAAAATGTCCCCTGTGACTGTTATACTATTATACATTATATCATTAGATTATTATTCCTCATGCATTAATGTAAAAGCAGGATTTTATTTTTGTAGTTGGTTGAGGTGGAGCTTATTATAAACTATTAATAATAGGATTGTTTAGTTTTAAAAAATAGTGAAAAATGCCTTCACAATTACCCAGAGCCCAAAGTGACACATTCACAGTGTTTGTTTTGTCTAAACAACAGTACAAACCTCAACATTATCACTAATACATTACAATTATTAAAAAGAAAAAGCAGAAAATCTTCACATTTAAAAAAACTGGAACCATGAAATGTTTTTGCAAGAAAAATTATTTTATGTCAATTAATTATTAATGATTTTATGTGCAAAAACAACCGCAAAATTAACTTTCTTGTCCCCCGGCAAAATGTATCAATAAATTACCATGTGATGCAAATCTACAGGCCACTTGCATATTTTACCAGCATTTAGCTGGTAAATGGTGCTAATTGCTTGACCTGCATGTGCAAAAACTTTGATGTGTAAAGTAACTAAAGCAGTCAGATAAATGTAGTGGAGTAAAAAGTATATTTCTCTCTGAGATGCGGTGGAGTAGAAGTAGAAAGTGACATGAGTCAAGTATTGTACAAGTATCTCAAACACTGGGGTAATCAGATAAGGGGGGAAACACCGGAAAGCAGAGAACAAAAGGAGGAAACATTACAAAATAAAAATATCAAAAGGTAAATAAGACACACCTACTCATTGTTGTTCTGACCGTGACCTCTGACCTTCCTGAAGAGAGTAGACAAGAAATGCACGTTGTCTTTACTAAGGACTTTTGCACATCTGCTATATATATATTTTTGCACATTCTGCACTAAAAATCACATTTGTTGTATTATTTTTTCATATCTGTATTGTTATTTTCTATTTTCTATTTATGTTCAGGACTTTTTCAGTACTTTACTTGTATTTTTGATTTCTTCTTAATGTGTGCATTGTTTGGTTTTGACTCCCTGGCGAAGGCTTGATGTCGAAACATGTTGGGATTATTTTTTAGGTCTAACATGACTATCCCATTACATTCAGGGCATTTTAATTCTTTAAAAAGAGGAGTTTTTCGGGGGGGATTTCACATCAAAAACACCAAGGCAAAGACCTTTTAAGTGAAACCTACTTGGCAATAAACCTCATTCTGAAAAAAGAATCAGCATCACGTGGGACATCCCTGTTTCACACACAGCCACCAGGGGGCGCCACGTGCTCAGCTCTGCAGGCAGCAGCAGGAGGCATATGGAAGGACTGAGAAGAGCTCTGGGCGAGGCTCCACACACACACACACACACACACAGAGAGTGTTGATGGCAGCAGACAGTGGTGTGTTATCTCTCAGTGAGGCTGTGCTGATTACATAATCTGTAACATGGTTGTGATAAACGCTCTGAACATTTCACTGCATCAACATCAATACCATCCAGGCTGTGATGACCTACAGGCAGCAGGAAGGGCATTAATGAAACCTTTTGCAGAGGGAATGTAACTAAATACATTTACTTAAGTACTGTAATTTATGCTACTACACCTATAAGTAAAATATTGTACTTTTTACTCCATTTGTCTCACAGCTTTAGTAAGGCAACTTCTCAGATTACAATCTTTGATACACTCCCTGTCCTATGAAAACCATGTTTTAAATTATATATTTTCACATGCACAATAACAAATATGTATAAACAGAAAATCCCAGGTAAACAGAAAAAGGGAATCTGGAACATATAATAGTGCAAATGTAAATGTATTGGCAAAATATAACATATATAACATTTTTAATAAATTGTAATTCAAACAGGGATGTGGTAAATGTTCATGCGTAATGAGAAGTAATAATAAAAATCACTTTATAAATTATATATTTTTTACACACACACCCACACAGGACCCATGGATGTGCGGTGTTACGTCGTCATACTTACATATTTTTACTAAAATAGGGTTTTTAAATGCAGGATTTTTACTTGTGGGGAGTATTTTCAATGTTTTTTTAAGTGTACTTTTTACGAAAGTAACAAACCTGTATACTTCTTCCAACACTGAACTTTTTCAAGGCTACACATTCTTGCGGTCACAAGAACACCGCCATCTTTGTTTCAGGGAATTTGACTTTGACAATAATATAAAGGTCATTATTAAATATTCATTAAGCAGTGAGCAGAATAGTCTTAATGTTTCGGTTTGGTTGACCACACAGCAAACTGAGGAGAGTTTACATTTCTGGTGTTGAGGAGAAAATTCACGGGACTCACTGTATGTTGAGTTAATTTGATTTATATGCAGCATAATCACATTTACATCTCAAAGTCTTAATATGGAAACAACTCCTGTACAGTTAAAACATGACACTGCAAGGAAGTTTATTTCTAACACTGAGCTGACTAGTGTTTAGAAAAGCTTCATGTCAGGTTTTGAATTACCAAGACTTCTAAAATGTGTTAAAAACACAAGTAAAACATCAGTGGAGGCTTATTTTTGCACTGACATTTGTAAATTATCTTATTAGACAGCTATTTACCGAGAACACTCTGCTAATATCTCTAAATCCTCATCAGGACAAATGTTTGACCCGATCACATAATGAGATCAAACAGATAACAGCTGTGCTGTGCCATGTAAATGACATGGGAAATGTAGTTTGTCTAATAATTGTAGTTCCCAAGACACAAATACACAAGAAACCGTAGAAATAAAACATATGCAAGACATGAACTTACATGAAGAATGGCTGCAACTAACAATTATTGTTATTGTTGGTTAATCCGAGAATTCATTTCTAAAGTAAAGGGTTAACTGTTTTTTTCTAAGTCATCTACAAATGAAATCCTGTAAGTTCTTTGGTGTGTTGAGCAGCAAATAAATCAAACAATAAACGAAGATGGTAGCTAACGTTGGCTAACAGTATCCAACAATTAGCTTTAGCTATAGCTTTACCAATGTTTGTTCTTTTTTTATCTTGTTTCCTGGCTTTATAAATGTGTTACTTGTCCAAACCAGACCTTTTTAAGACCTGATAGAGTCAGACAGCTGTGCTAAAGAGCACCAGGAGGAGGAAACAGGGGGATAAACACGCAGAGATGAAGAAAGCTGTGTGTTTACTGTGTGTTGAGTGTTATGTCATGGGGAACATAACATCCAGAACGGGCCGAGAAAATGGATGAATAGGCTCCAAGACACATGAGACTCTGAGCAGTGCAAGAATGTGTTGCAGAGCGGAATAGGAGGAATGGGGGGAGGAATAGGCTAAACTGAGTGTATGTCTGCTTTTTTTCTGTGTAAAAATAGTCACAGATGCGGAGAGTAGGGGGAGGGGGTTAAAAGAAAGATGAAGGGAGGACAGTGTGATGTGTGGACGGTTATGTCACGCAGTATGCAGCAGAGTCCCTGGTGCTGTCAGCTGTGCAGCGGTGCAGAAACAGATGAGGAGTGTTATGTAATATTCCCAGAGCCCCTTTACTGGGTGAGAAAAGCCAGCATCGATTAGTGTAAGCTGCCATGACTGCAGGGCTGAGGAGGGTTAAAATAAAATGGTTTGTAATCTGTTTGACCTGTGTGTCAGATACAAGGAGCACCAGCATTGATTCAGCGGGTTTGACATTGGACATTGACATTTCTGCAGATGACACAGTGGCTTCCTATGTATTCCTCCTGTATTATTGTCCCAAACATTTGCAGAATAAAGCACCAAAGCAGACCATGTGATCATATGTGACGAAACGTGTATTTTTAGTCAACGTCTGAATGGATTTCATGTCCCCCAGAGGATGAATCTTGCTGATTTTTCATTTAGCGCCACCATGAGGTTGACATTTTTGGTTTTAAAGGGAAATCTCTCAAAAACTATTGGTTGGATTATTCACGCCCCCCTTAGATTGCAAGTCATTAAAGTTGTGGAGTGTCCTGTACGTGTGAACTTGTTAGCATGGTAGAATAAATACAGCTGAACTCAATGTCCATGCTAAACAAAAACAAAAACAAAGCTTTTTTGATCCTCAAAATCAATTAATTTGGAGACCCTAGATGTTCCTGCTCAGTCTCATAGAAATACTGTGAATGTCTTTTAATTTTTTTAAAGTAAAATGAAACCTCTAATGATAAAGAGTCCTCAATACTTAAAGAGTGAGAGTTGTTTCTCCAGCAGCTGCATGTGAATACACCCTGAGGAGAACGTAGCAGCACAATAAAAAGATTTAATTGGACAATCATTCCTCGGGGGAAGCACAACATTAGGGAAAATCATAATCCTGACAGAAATGAGCAGTTTTGAAGATCAGGCTCTTGTTCTGTGATCACGTGAAATTAGTACTTTTTTTATGAGCTTGTTTTCTAATGTAACTTGCCAACAGTTGGTCCCCACATATATAAATAATATAGACTATTTTAATGTTACAACCAGGTTCTTTGAATTACCTGCCATTTTTTATACGCACTATATACTCATTCTTGTAAATAACCTATATATAGCAAATATAATTATACAGGCTCTGCATGGCTCTGTGGATGTCTGTCTTTTTGGTTGGTCCACGACCAATTTTATTGGACGTATTGTCATGAAATGTTGTACCGACATTCATGTTTCTCAGAGGATGAACCCTGCTGACTTTGGTCTTTTAGCTCCACTATGAGGTGACATTTTGTTAATTTGTTATACGCATGCAAGGTGGATCAATTCTACTGCTGGCACCAACAATCTGGTCAACATTTTAATTGTCCAATACTTTGGGTTTAAGACTAAATACCTACAAATAATCCACATTCCCATCAGCGTCAGCTTTGCTTTGTGTTTAGTGCTAATCAATAAATATTAGCATGCTAACACACTAAGCTAAGATGGTGCAAAAGTGTAAAACATTTTTTAATTTGTCAAACCTTTGGTGTAGAGCTGAAATAATTAAAACACACACACACACACACACACACACACACACACACACACACCTTCTTATGTCACCTACCTGCATGTTAGCATGCTAATATTAGCGTGTTCTCTTTATCTTATTCGCCATTTTCTTAAATTTGCTGCTTTAATTACCTTCTTTCTTCAGGAATACGACCCATATATTGACATTGTTGAGATTGACATTTTTTTTATCTCAACAGTGTCAACATTTCAGACTTTTTGTGTGAACTTGAAGTATTGAAAATCCTAATCAAGTGATTTCACACACAAAAAAGTAAAACATTCAAATCATGTTTTTTGTTTTTTTTTTTACAGCTCTTCACAGATGGGTTCAGGGGAGGACTGGTGATAAGTGAAGCATCCCAGCGGACTGAACTGGGAATACTGGCTCTGGTCCGAGGTCCATCTGTCTGCCGTAATTGTGTTCATGGTGACTAATATTGCTGGAAACCTTGACAGATAACTTGTCAGCTCCAGCTCAGGACGACAGCTGGAGGCTCATTCTTGTCTTGTGAGAAAGTCAGGGAGTTAACAGAGTTCATGCAGCAACAGTTTGTGAAAAGAGACGGATTTCAGACGTGGAAATGCAGGTGGGACATTGAGTCAGACATAGAGACTTTAAATCTGAATCAAATTCCAACAAATTGCCTCACGTCTTCTGCTGTCTTATCACAGTTCAAAAACAAAACAGAAAAACATTTCAGTCCATACGTGCATTATAGGCTGCGTGTGTTTATATATTTGATCTTTAATTTTCACATTTTTTTCAAGATGAGAAATTTATCCTGTGAGAAAACTGCTTTTTTATCCCGATGTAAGGAGATAATTAACATTAAAAAATGCAACCATAGCCTTTATCAGATTCTATAATGGTTATTAGCAACATTCATTTATGTTCAAAATGCATTTTGTTTACATGTTATTGTAATCTTTGATAATAAAGTTTGTTGTTCAGCTGTAAAATATCCAGCTTCACTGCTAGAAATCTGTATTTTAACAATCCCTTTTTTATATTTATTTTTCCCTTCAAACTTCAAACCATTACCAATAGAAATCAATTGAAATGTACTCTTTAAAACACTTGTTTGAAGGGCTAATATCTTTGTCGCATTAATTCTAAAGGTCTTTGTTGTTGTTGCTTAAGTAAAAAAAAAACAAAATATCAAATATTATATCTTTGTGTCTCCAACTAAACTCTGACTATTTTTATTATCCTGCCAGATTCGTGTCATCCGCCCAGATTTTTCATCCAACTAGACGAGGGATTCAAACTGGCAAGCCTCCAGCAAGAAACGAACTCCTCTGTTTTTTCCGTTGCTTTGACCTGAGGATGTGAGACATTTGGAGAAAAGGACATTACGCTCCAGTTGAGACAGAATTTACGTAACCTCATTCAGTCCAGTCCAAAGAACTTACCTAGTTTAGAAAGGAGACAAATAAGAATACAAAATAAAAAAACAACAAAGTAAAAATATAGATAAACTAACTATTTTATACAATGAGCTAGTGAAAGCTAGAGGCTTATTTGCGGTGAAAGGAAAAGTATACGTCTTGATAAGATATCTTTTCACAGTCCTTTTCTTAAACTAGCAGTATTATTGTCTCTGCAAGACGTGTGGAGATCATGTGTGTGTCTGTGTGTGTCTGTAAACTAATCTACCTCACTTTCACAATTGAGGGGTATTCAACTCGAGTGCACTTTTCTAGTTCATTCATGTTATCCAAATTCATCTAGTTATGTATTTTTTCTTACCATATCTGATAATATTTTACTACTTTTTTGTCAGTTTTGCCGGCAAATTTTTCTCTTTCTGTCAATCAATTCTCAATTTAAAAAGGAGATTTTCATCCCGTTTCATTCACATTTATTTGAATGGAGACTTTTAGTGGCCCATGATGCTTTAAAATGTGTCTAAAATTAAAAAAAATGCTGGATAAAATGTGGCAATAAAAGTTTAGTAAGGAAATTAAACATTGGCATGCAATATCAGCTTCAGGCCAGAAATACTGGATTCAAATTTAATATCAGTAATGAGTGCAGGGATGTCAGTGATGGATGACTCTTTTGTCTCTGTGGCTGCAACACCGGTCGGTACCTGACGGTGGTAGGGACGGTGCCATATTTGGCGGGTTGCCGCGGTAACAGCAGGAATTACTCACTCCTCCCCAGCAGCTGGCCTCTGTTTGGCCCGCAGATATTATTGTGTGTCTCCACTCCCACGTATTACATCGGCAATTCACTCTCTGAGCCCAGAGTGCAATCCAAGGACGGAGGCATAGTGCAGAGATAGCGAGGGAGTTACCTAACGTGATTGCGATTTGTGCATTAGTGTCATAAAAGGTCAGTTTAAGAAGCCGCTGTGGGTATTAAAGTCGGCTTTTCCTGGAATAAAAACAGATGTGGCTATTTGTCCTTCACCCCATCATAATTTCTCCCCCCCTGCAGAGTATAGTTTGTGAAAAAAATGGCACTTGCACTGCATTTTATATGCATTTTGGCATGTACAGATACACAGGAATAGCATGAGTGAGTGCCTGGATGGGTGAGAGCTTGAATGTCATTTTTTATTCAGAAGATCCATACAATCTAATGTAAGATTTTCTGCAATGGAGAACTGTGAAAGCAGCCCACCTAAAGAGCTGACGTCTCTATTTCAGGACACAAAGTGCTGTTAGAGTGATCTGCGCGAGGCTGGTGCGCCTCTGCTTGAGCTGCAGGGGGCAGCCGATCATCGTTCCGTGTCTTTCTCACCTTGAACAAGACCTGTGTGCTGTGTTTGGGGTTTTAGGACATTTTGGGACACAATCTGTTGTTCACCTCCCCGTGGGAATCTGTGCAGTTTGTTCACAACCTGTGACACAAGTGTTTTACTGGAGCAAAAGGAAGCAGAGAAACAAGAAAAGGTAGTTTAGGAATCCAAAAAAGTTGGAAGTTGGATTAAGTCTGCCTGCAAAACAAACAATAAGGAAGTGAAACAAGACAGAAGTACGTGCTCTTTTTGGCTAATGATTGCAGGGAAATGTATCTGCTGCCCAATGTTTATAGCCCCATAGAATAATGGGCCAAACTCCTGAATATTTTCTGCACCTTGAATCCAACTTTAATATGACATCAGGTGATGTATAAAGTCTGATGACTGAAAACATGTTAGAGCGCATGTTGTTTCCTGTTTATATTTTGTTTTTACTTTGCAGCTGCGCAACATTTTCCCTCAGTACCAATAAAGTTCTCTCTTATTTTAAGATTTTTGTCAAATTTCAGTTTATGAGGCGGTAATGAACGGTAAGGGGATCCACAAGCAACGCTGGGTCAGGTTGAATTAGAGGGAGATTAATGATTAAAAAAAGACTTCATGGAAGGAGACGTCAGTTCAAGTTGGCAAACAAATCAAGACAAAGGACAGGAGTAACTTGATATCCTGTGGGGTAATTAGGGGCATGTGTGCAGGGGGAGGAGATTGGAAAAGGAGGGAAACCTAGTGGAGAAGTGTGGAATGACAAAATCCAGGAAAGTCCACATCATGGAAGAGGTTGCAGATGCTTTAAGGAGCTTTTTTAGGCCGGGCCTATATAAATTAGCATTGACGTAGGTCATCTGTGGAGGACAGATAGGGTATTAACCAAAGACGATATAACATTTTTTACATCTTGTGGTGCTGATTTCTGGCTTTTTTAAATCACATTTAGCCTATTAGCTTGTACTCCTCTCTTGTCTAAAGTATAAATGTATGATACAATAAATAAATTGATTTATAAGCAAGGTAAACTCTCCGATATGGAGAGTTTAAGAGAGGCTCAAACCCCTTTCACAACTTTCATGATCAAACAGCATGGAGCTGACGGAGCGAAGCGTCCATGCTGCATCATGGCTGTTGCTGCATCATGGCTGTTGCTGCAGAGCCGCTGCAGTGTTGCCTGTTTGTCCAAAGTCCAACCTGCAACTTCACGTCTGTCCTCCGGCCTCGCCGCACGTTCACACAGCTGAGGACAAACACTCTGCAGCAGGAATGTCACACACCTTCTTCTCACTGTGAACACAAGACATACATAAAGATAAAAAAGGCTGCACCCCTTGTGAATTCACTCTAGTTTACTCAGCTTGGATCAATACTTGTAATATGCAACGAAATGTGGCCTTATTAAACCTCTTTAAAGACCAGTTCAAAACAATGCATTATGGTCATGCAGAACTCAAAGTAACAGTTTAAAGGTTCTCAGAAAAATAAGTGTAAAAACTAAATTGTTGTAACTTTTCCTGGCCTATGAAAGGCTGATATTAACAAATAAAAAAGTATAATAATCATTGCATGGAGTTCTTGCTCTTGCCTCTTTTAGGCTGCCTTTAATATTTCGTTAAACTGTGCGATCTGTCAGTCATTGTGAGCGTCGGTGTCAATTTTTCCAGCCGGGGGAATTAAATTCTTCTTCTTCAGTTTCTATTGTTAGCCAGACGTCAGCTGTCTCTGTCTGCAGTTCATCAGTCAGAGCAGACTCGTCCCCATGTTTCCCATTTTCTGAGAAAAGCACAATGCTGTGGATGCTTCTTGCTGCGTCCTCATGACACAGTGACTCATACATACAGGCTGCACCTACTCAGAGGAAAATATAGATCTGGTTTTAACCCATGGCTGCTCAGCTGGAACGGCCGGGACGTTCGATTGGGTACAAATCCGATTCAGTGTTGTTCCTCACTCAAATTAGAGCATTTCTGTCTCGGCTGCACCGTAAATATTATACATTTGGATGTGCTTTATACACTTGGTGATAGACATAATGATGGCTGCCACAAGGGAAGGAGCTGACAGTCTTGTTTTCGAGTGAGACTAAAATGAAACAGGAAGCTGAGCAGGAAGGCAAAGATTTTCAATGTAACCGTCACCTCGGGTCGTGAGTTTTGGACTGAAAGTATAAGATGGCGGTTACAAGCAGCAGAAATGAGTTTCCTCCGTAGAGTTTCTGGGCTCAGACCTCTGGAGGGAGCTCGGAGTTGAGGTGGTTCTGGCATGTGATCAGGAAGCCTCCTGGGGCCTGATACAGCGAGGCAGACGAAGAACACGCTGGAGAGATTATATATAATATCCAGCCTGGGAATAACAGTTTCAATTATTATGAGCACTACACGGGTAAAGTACTACATCTAGACCATGGTTCTTCAACAGGGGGTCCTCAGAGTGACAGCAAATTATTACTTGATAATGTTTGGAAAGTTGTTGTTTTTTTTCACATTAAAAATATGTCTGAAAACACACATGAATCCAACATATTAGCAAAGATAAATCGGCCCATTAAAAGTACACAAAGTTGATGATAGTCAACGATCATTATAGAAATAGGCAGTTTTAGTTGTAGCCTGGCAGTCATGTGTTCATATTTTAGCGAGTTTTTTCAAGGTGAGTGTTTTGACCACTAAAGTGTTAAAGGTCAGAGTGAGTATTTACTGTAGAAATGTTTTCATAAAGCTACAGTTTCATTATTATGAGCACTACACTGTCTGTTGGCCTTTAAAACACAGTGTCGTCGTCCTGTTTGTTATCTCAAGGTTACCATCAGTATGTAAAGCTCTGCAGGCGGCAATTAGGCCGACACTGAGCCAATATGCAGGTCATCGGGTCCTCGTCTCATATCGCCTTTTTATGACTTTTAACTTCCTCAATGGCAAACATTTAAATGTGTGACATCACCCGCAGCCAATCAGAAAGCCTGAGACGACCTATTGCAGGTTTTTATATCCTCCTGATAAACTGACACTTAGTTAAATTCAAACATGTTGTAAAACTGTGACCAAAGAATAATGAATTAATGAATTGAATTAATGAAATGTACGTGCTTAATCTTGATTTGCTCATGTCAGGAACACTTTATAACTTTGTTTTGAAAGCTGCTGCACATCTAAATTTAAAGTCTATTATCATTTTTCACCATGTGGTACTGCCATAAATACTTTATGCTGATAAAAAAAGGTCAGAAAATCAGCATTTAGAGATTCATGAGACCATTCATCATGAGATGAAAAAGTGTGACCACCTACACTGTAAAAAAAAAAAAATCACGCAGGAATTTTGCTGAATCAGCTCACTGGACAACAGTGTTCGGTCGCAACTGATAGGTTTATTTGACATTTTTAAGGCAGCAGGAAAACTTTTTTTTTTATGTTGAAACAGCAATAAGAAGTGATGTAAATGTCCACGTCGGTAGGAGGTCGGGGGGGGGTGGACGGGTCAAAACCCAGGATTTTCACACAGGAGACCGCTGTTTGTGTCCCGTGTGAAACCAGAGGTCAACGTTGACCTATTGTAATTTTTGTAGGTAAGTGAAGTGAGCTAGTAGAACTAGTAGTTTTGTTGCCTAAACTTAGCCAAGTTGTTGACTGTGAAGACAGAAGGTATTTTGAAAAGACAGTGTATGCATGTAACGAGCCAAAACTGACACGTGCAAATCTGATGCTAGGGGTACGTAGAGCGTCATAGTATGAAGCGTAGGGCCAAGGACCGCTTACGAGGACTGATAGGTTTAATTTTAATTTTTAAATCAGCAGAATAACTTTTTACATCTAGTCAGCAATAAGAAGTATTGTAAATATCTACACATGCAGATTAAATCAAAGCGTCCTGATATTGTTTCAGGACAATCACCTTCCCGGGCTTTGACTCACATACTGTCACCTCTGCAGAAATGTAATTAAAGATAACAGCCTGCATGCATCAGCAGCATATCTGCTCTTAAGTAGTCCGTCTGCAGAACAGGCTTCACATTTACTCTTTGTGCAGATTAGATACTGACGGCTGCAGTACTTTTCCTTCAGCTCCTACATGTATTTATTTATGTGCAGTGTTCACACTCCTGCACTGAGGTTTTTTCGTTTGAAATAAACAAGCGGATTCTTCTTTCAACCGTTCTTGAATGTGAAAATACACATTGTTGTTGCAGATGGGATAGTAAATCGAGCATCTTGGTCTTCTGTTTGTTGTGATGGTCATGATTGATACTGTAGCACTGATTGCATAACTGGAACTTAAGATGAGTTTATCATAAGCAGAGTTTCAGTAAGATTTCTTTTGCAAATTTTTTGAGTCAATTACATCTAGATCAGAACTTTCAAAGCTGGAGTTCAGGAACTATTTTATGCATTTTAAAAAGATTGGTAACCATCACAATTTTAGGTCAACATATGGTTGAAAGTGTAAACTTGGCGACATCCGTATGGAGCTGCAAATAAATCCATCAACTATGGACAAAAAGAAAGTTTATTTCCCTATAACTGTTTTATTTACTGTTGTAAATGTATTGCCAATAAAGACTAAAGTGGGAAAAACTGGGAAAATTTGGTTGATAAGATAAATGTTTCTAGATGTTTAACTTAAGCTTTAACACTAATTAAATTACTATATTTCATGTACATAAAGTACATGCTGAAACAGTATTCCTTTCTCCTAGACCTCTAAAAATGTTTGTAAATGCATCCCACATGTCTGGATGTCTTTTGAATTGTAAAAAGCCAAGTCGGTATTTAATTTAATTTGGAAACTTCTCCCCAAAACTGTGACAAAAAGCATAACTTGGCTACGCGTCACGTTACATGACATTTCCACAGTGGAAGACTTATGTGTGAATTAGGATGAAGAGAAGAACCTATTCATCGTCACGTTTAAGAACATGTTACTAAAAATGCATCAGGAATATTTAATCTCCTGCCCTCCTTTAAATCCCTTTAGAGCCTTTTCTGTGGTTTGTGCAGAACACAGGATCCATTTTTCAGAGCTGCAGAAACTGTAACAAAGACTCAGCTGACGGGTCGCTGACGTCAGAGCGAGGCAGAACAAAAGCCTTGCCCCCGACCTCTGAGAAATCCCCACTGATAACACACATCCACCACAAGGCAGCCAGAGATACAAAGACTTACAGTACAAGCGCCACACACTCAGACTGTGTACTCATCTGCAGGCCTGGACACTTCCTGTCTGCAGATTTACATTTCATGATTTAAATATCTGCTAATAATTCTCTGCATTTAACAAAAATAAAATGTTGAGTTTCTATAATCAGGGCTATGTGGTCCTCATGGGTAAGAATCAAAATATACTGAAAGTACAAAAAGTAAAAGTACTCATTATATAGAATGTCTCATTTCCAAATATTATATATTATATGACTGGATTATAATTATTGATGTATTAATGTGTTCATCTCTTTAATGTTGCATGCTTATAAAAGTATAAAAGGGTAGATTTAATTGTATAAAACACAGTTACAAACGTTGAATGATTATATAAATAATATGTGATAAAAGCAAAAGTATTAATATTAGTGCTAAGTATTAGCACCAAAATATAATTAAAGTACCAAAAGTAATTTTTTTGCAGAATGGCCCATTTCAGAATAATGTATATTATATTTTGAATTAGAAAGAAAAATAGTCCCAGAAATAGTTCCAGCATGTAACGCTCTCTAAAAAACATAAATTCAGATTATAAAAGTAAAGATACAACTTATTAAGTGTTTTTGAGGTGTTTCCCGTTTTTTTCCAGTGTGTTAATCTTATACAAACTATAAACACAACAAAAAAAAAAGTATTTTCCCAGAACCCATAACGGCCCCCAGTGTACCCGCTGCTGAGTGCCCATTTGTAAGTGGTGGCTTCCTGCCAACTAGTTCGTCCATTAGGAGAAGACGAGCAGAGAAACACTGATTAAACCTCCATTGTTGTCCTACTCAGTAGACAACCCCACACCTCAGGGAGGAAGACGATTGGCTGGGATCCAAACTCTATTGTTGGAGAGGAGAGTGGTGTTGTGTTTTAATGAGGCTGGTTCCCAGGGTTGGAAACACTGCCTTTAAAAGCTCAGTGGATGGTTCAAAAACAGTGGAATTATCCTTTAATTCCATTTTATCTATCAGTCCATTTCATTTGCTCTGTATTATCTAAACCAGAAGAGTCAAAGTATTTTTAAGTTCTTGGGACACAAACAACCCAATTTGATCTGAAGTGATCCCAGTAAAACCATTGCATAATAACCTATACATAACAACACCTCCAAAATGTTCCATTCTTTTAGCGTAAAGAAGAAAGCGCTCACAATTACTGAACAATCCACTTACAAAACAGATGACAGCCTGAGATGTCTGTTCTACACCTCAGATATAAACCTGTTCTTTTCTTGAGCAAAACCCGCTTTTAATAAGCATGTTTGACTGACAAAAATCCCAAAAAACAAACTTCATGCAGCCTCTTCTGGTCTTCATTTGATAGAGGAAATACACGTTGTGATGATGCCATTTTGAAGATACATTTACTGTACAACAATGCATAGATTTATTGTTACCTTTATCAAACAGGTTATGCTTTTGGGTTGAGTTTGTTGGTTTGTCTGTCAGCAGGATTACGGTAAAACTACTGGCCTAACTTTTCTTGAAACTCGGTGGAAGGGTGTAGCATGGGCCAAGGAAGAACACGTTAAATTGTGAAGCTGATCCGAATCACAGGTTGGATACACACATTATTTTTCCATTCTTTTCTGGAACCGGCCTTGGCAGAGGTCTGCGCTCTCCGCGTGTCCTTCTAGTTGAAATAGAAATGGATTGTGAGCCTTTTCTTAGAGCTAAATGCTAAGAGCAATAACAATGCTAACATGCTAATGTTTAGCAGGTATAAAGTTGACCATGTTCACCGTTTTAGTTTAGCATCATATCAGGCTAACATTTAGTTATTAGCACTAAACACACATTACAGCTGAGGCGGATGGGAATGTCATAAGTTTTGTAGTCATAAACCAGATTTTGGAACAAATAAAAAGTTTGACCTAATCATGGCGCTAGAGGGAAAGTCAGAGGATCACCTAAATTATTATGATTCATCCTCTGGGGACCATGAATGGTTGTACCAAATTTCATGGCAATCCATCCAATAGTTGTTGAGATATTTCACTAAAAACTGCAACGCTGGAAGCAATATTTTTGAAAGGGGGGCGTTTATGTGTTTTTAGGGGCGTTTGTTTGATAGCAGTCTTTCTCAAAGAGTGGTCCACTGGTGATCCGTGAGTATATTGGTAAAATGTCACATTTTAAATTAATATATAATAAGTTTAGAAGTGTTTCTCAAGCTGTTTAAAAATGACTAGTATAGAGTGTAGCATAGATGTAGCATAGCTACGTAGCTACGTGGGTTCGTTTTACGATCTTACGTCATAAATGATCTGCGCGGTCAATTTGAGCGTCAACTGACGAGATGAAGTGAGCCATGAAGAGTGGCTCAAGACCAGGTCAGGTAAAAGAAAATTAAATGAAAAATCTGACGTCACAGTCAAGGTGCATCGTCCTGATGCAGGTGGTTCAGCAGCTACAAGTGATTTTGTGTACATTTGAGAACCCTGATGTAAAAAGCTTGGCTGTAAAAAAAAAACTTAATTTTCCTGAAAAAAGCTTGGATGTGAAAAAATCTTTTCTCGTTTTCCGTTGGAACACTTGTGCAAATTGTTTCGCATTTCTGACAGGCTGCTGTGTTTAACACCAATTAAAGTTTGAATCTCAAACTTCTTACTGTTGCATTTGTTTAACACTCCTGAATAACATTTATATTTACATGGCTTTTTTTGCTCCCTGGGTACATGGCGTATTAGGGCAATTGAAGGTAAAAACAACAAACAATTATTTTAATATTTTTTATTATTATTTAGAAATGTTATTATGTAACTTCAATCCCAGATAATTTGAGTTTTTATAATAACATAATATAGAGAGAAATAATATAAGAATTTAAATACAAATTTAATATAATCAATATGTAATATAAATAATAAATACTAAGAATAATAATCATAATAATAATACAAACTGAATAATAATCAACATTAAAATTCAGGGGAGACAATTAGCCAACATTTTATTTGATGGGGGGCGGTAAGGGACCTGGATAATGGAGAGGGGCCCAAAAAAGGGTTGAGAACCACTGCAATAAAGGGAAAGTCAGGGGGTCAGCAGAGTTATTGTAATTCATCTTCTGGGGAACATGAATGGTTGCACCAAACTTTTTGATAATCCAGTTAAGATTTGCTGAGATATTTCAGTTTGGACCAAACTGGTGGACTGACCGATTTACATTCATCGAGCAACAATTTTTAAACATTTGCTGATTAAAGCTTTTCGAATGTGAGGATTTGCTGCTTTCTCTATTTTATGTCATTGGAAACTGAACGTATCAAATATCTTTGGATTTCAAACTGTTGGATGAACAAATTAAATATTTTGTAAACGTCACGTTGGACTCTGGGACATGTTTTATTAATTTCTTTATAAATTAATGCATTCATCAATAATTCATTTGTAGAGAAAGATCATGAGACGCTGCTTTCCAAGACGAACAAAAGTAAATTATTCATTTACATACACACAAAAGAAGAGGATGTATATAAATCCAAATAAAATATTGCAGATTAGCTACATAATTATAAAACATGGACTAACCAGCATCGGCTTTCCATCCCAAAACTGATCGATAGTAATTTAGGAGATGACTGGAACGGATTCAAACAAGCTGCTCATCAATATTTTATACAGTAATTCGACCAGAGAGGAGGCCTCTGGCTTTTAATGTGGAAACATTTGTCCCTCACTGAAACTGGGTCACATTTCATTATTTTATTAATACTGGTTGATCCTCAAATGAGAAGATTAATATGTTTTTAGCTGCAGAGAAAAAGCTGCTTCTGCATTTTCATGCGTTTCCTTTTTACACATTGTAAACAGCTTTTTGTATATTTTTCAGAGTCGCCAAATCTAAAACATTGAGTAAACGACAAACAGAGCAAAGGAAAGGACTAGTTGTGTTCAAGTTGTGGGTACCAGTCAGGTTTGAGTCTCTGTTTTAGGCCTGTGTAGAACTCTAGTCATACAAATAATTAAGATTTATCCTCAGGAAATATTTTTAATCTGGAAATATATAAAAATAAAAAAATACTTCCAGATTTCTGGTATCTTGCGTCTATTTTTGTTGCACTAGCGACATAAAGAAAGAAGTGCTGTGTTTTAAAATGTGTTAAATTAACATTTTTTGTCTTGAAAGGCATCTGGGCAGCATTATATTCTCCTGATATAATTATTTTTTTTGCAAATTTATGATTTTAGGTCTCGGAGAATATTCTAGTATTTTTTTCTCGTGAATTTGTGAGTTTTTTCTTGTAAATGTACGACTTTAATCTTGGAAATACTGATTTTTTTTCTCAGAACATTACCCCCGTCCCACGGATCTGTAATTATGTAAAACAATATTTAACCTACAACGGCCTTTATACGCCGTCGAATAAAAAGGCAACTTTTTATTATGTTTTGTTATGACTGTTTTTAACCTATAACTGTAACGCTTTTGATTTTTGTTTTTATTATGTAAACTCCTCACACTTCCACATGTAAATAAAGGTTATAAGCTGCATGCAACAAGTCTACAGATCTGCTTTTGCCATAAAATTGACCTTTGACCTCTAGAGGTCTCATAGTCCTGGCTTTCAGGCACAAGATAAATGCTGTTATTGATCACATTAAAGTCCATTTCTACTCCTGACAGGGTTCCCCATAAAAAAAACAAACTGGAATATTGATTATTTTACACAAAAACATACTAAAGAAAAGTATTTCATAACATCTCCTAACCAAACTACTGAGAGACTTCTTGTGCCTTATTTTGCTGCATTTTCTCATCTAAACTACCTTTAGCTACAAAACTGTGTGTATATTTAGATTAATGTTTCCTCTTTCCACCGCATAACAATCTGACTTGTCTTCTCTTTTCTGTGAAGCCTTTGCTTAGTTACCAACAAATTATTTTAGTCTTTCAAACTACTTTTTGTGTGCAGCTTTGACATACTTTTGTTCCTCTAATCTCCTTTAATTCAATTAAAATATAACAAAAAAATATATATCAGTGTAAAGCTTTGAATTAGTGTATTTTCTTTAACATAAAATAATTTTAAAAATAAATATATATATAATAAAAAATATTTTTTTTGTAAAGCGTGTTATCAATACTAGTTGGATGATGAAGCTACACTTATGAAGTGAAAGTGCTTTCAGATGATGGAGGAGGATTTGGTGTTAATGTGTTTCGGATTTAAACCCAATGCTAATAGGTAACCTGGTAAAATTAATGAGGCCATCTGTAAACTTTTAGTATGAAGCCGTGCAGACGACAGAGAGGTCGGAGCGGTCGCAGCCGACGCAGCCGCTGCAGCCGCTGCAACATTAAAGATCCAAGTAAACACTCAGAGCTTCATTGACAAAAATGTTTTCATGCAAAATGTCCGGTGCAATCAGTAACACAGGTGTTGTCACGAGTTTGTTACCTGGTGGGAAATCTTCCTCACTGTAGCATCCCTCCGACAGAGGAGCATTTATCAGCTCAAGACAGAATGAACGTCTCCTCTTTAACCCCCCTGAGATCAGCGCGCTCTCCTCTCAGTCGTCACTTTAAAGATAAAAATAGTCGAGGTTGTATTCTTAGTAACTAAACTAATGGTGCACAGAGTTCTTGTGTCCACTTTGGGGGTCCGACACGCCCTCTCGCTGTTATCTCGTCATGTGCCTCCTCGCCACATCTCTCTCTGTTGTTGTTTCAGGCCTGGATGTTTGCCGGGCAATCAGCGTTTGGCTCAGGAGGGCAGAAGACAAGCTGATTAAACGGGAGGATTTCCAGCAGATCAGAGCTGCTATTCCCGGCCTCGGCCCCGGCAGATTAAGACCCTCCGCCTGCTGCTCCTGGTCTGCTGGTGGGACGATTCTCTGAGTGCTCGGGCGTTACTCCAGCTTTCACTCAATTACATGACTCAGTTTTCTGGAAGCTCACCAGAGAAGCTCGTATTTATTTAATGGAGGATTGAATAACATTCTCATCAGCCTACTCGTAGTGATTATAAATCACATGTTGGGCATCTTTATCTCTGTGAAGAGCTGCCAAGTTCAGGCTTCATCTTCAAATGCATGCCACACATGTAGATATTTTTGGATGTATTTTTCCTGTTCCAAGCAGCCAGTTATTTCCATAATTAACTTACAGAGTCTTGAAACTTGCTTGACTTTGTTATTCATTTACAGTAATGTCAATTTGACAAAATAACACAGACTTGATGTTCACACGAATCAGATAAAGAGTCTTACATGAATACATTAATTAATGGAAAGAAATGGTGGAAGTATTCAGATATTTTACTTAAGTAAAAGTGCCAATACCACAGTGTAGAAATACTCTGTTACAAGAAAAAGTCCTGCAATCAAAACTTAAATAAAAGTCCAAAAGTACAAACATCAAAATATACAACTAGAGTCCAAAACTAAACACAGCAGTAATTACTTTCCGGTATAAAAGTACTAGCATCAAAATGTACTTACTACCAAAATCAAAAGTACTCATTATGGCCTAATTATGGCCTATATATCATTGGATTATAATTATTGATGCACGAATATGTAAAAGTGGAGCCAATTTTAACTACATTCCTTCCTTAGGAGTCATCTTTGTGAATGCAAGTCCAATATTCACTCTCTTTAACGTAAGAACCAAAAGATTCTGCTAAAAGATGCTAAAAGAGAGGAACTGCAGCTTTGAGTGACAATGCTGTGGTTTCACCTTTCAACATAATCCTTTGACTCGTTAATAATAAACTAGAATTACCGCCTCGTGGTCGTACGTCCAGTCACAGTTTACGTCCATGTTTGTCCAAAATGTCATCACTTTATAATTTTATCCTATTAGATATGTGTGAAATTTGCATATGAATTCTTTAAGTTATGGCCAAAATCGTTTTGTGAGCTCACAGTGACCTTGACCCTTGACCAGCAACATTTTAGGTGAGTTTCTAGGTTTCTAGGAGAGTCTATGCACGCGTTTACGGTTTACGGTTGTGTGGATTTTCATGCATGTCTAATTGCACTTTTATATGAAAGACTGTCTCGGCTGTAGCGGTGGCTTAGCAATACTGACTGGTGCAGCTTTATCTGGTCATGAATTGGCAAATTATCTCCAACTAATTGCAGTTTGTTCGAACACAAATGTGCTGTTTTCGGTCATGAATTGTACTTTATCTGACGAGGGAAAGAAAGGAAATGGAGGAAAGAAAAAGGAATGACTTTATAATCCCACACAATTTTACAAACTGAATCATCTGTACGACTCACAGTTAACATTTTCTCTCTCTTAATACAACAAGAAGATGAATGTGAAGGTTTAATCACAGCAACACCGACCACTCCTCCACAGGGAGCGTTACTCACTTCCTGCAAAAAAAACAAAACACACACACACACACACACACACACACACACACACACACACACACACACACACACACACACCTCTAATTTAACCACTTCCACAGCTGGGGCTTCATTTATGATCCAAGACAACTTCACAACACGTTACACGTAATTTGCTTCCGTCAAAGCTTTGAGTAGATTTTGAATCTTTCTGCCAGAAAGCAGAAGTGATATATTGATAGTAAAACAGGCAGTGATTGGTCTTTGACCTGGTCCAGAAGTGGAGAGCTGGCTCACTCACACACACTCAACCTGTCCAACACAGCAGACTAAAACAACCACAGGGCTTTTTTTAACCCACGGTAAACCCCGGGGATTATACCGTTAACAGGCCCGTAACGTCCCGACCACCTCTGAATGCAGCAGGAGGTTTTGACTAATAACAGCAGCAGGAGTCAGGTTGGACAAAAAAAAAAAAAACTATCTGATTTAATGAGAATGTGTCACAGGCATCACATGTATCAGGTATAAACACTGAAGATCTTCCAGTGAAGCTTTGAAAAGAAAGATGAATGAGAACACCCAAAGTCCAAAACTAAACACAGCAGAAATGATTTTCTGGCGCTTCTCCGAGCAATCGGATGTCTTTATTCGTCAGAGAGCAGGAATGGGAAAGCTCACGGCGGGACGGTGCAGTCAGTCAGTTGTGGTTGTGATAATTTAGGAGGAGGAACTAGTCGAAGCTCCTCTGGGTCTTCTCGTGTTTAACTGCAGACATTTTTTCTGCCTTTTTTGGGGCTTCAGAGACGGGAGACTCTCGCAAGTTAACAGGAACATTAAACAAAGTGTAGAAAGAGATCAATAACGAGGAAGTTTAATAAAAAAATGTGCTGCAAAGACTTTAAACTGTCACTGTAGTTGCACTAAAGTTGGAAAATAGGACTCCTGTGTTTTAGCTTTTTGATATAGATATAGACTACAACTGTTTGACTTTATTAGGTTTAAACCTGCAGAAATAAATAAAAAATGTCATGTCATTCTTGAACCTTCGGAATAGATTGCAAACTCCACTTCCTAGCTTTTTCCCCCCAGAGCTTTCAACCATATCACAAAGTTCATCGGTGGATGGAGTTTAATGAGTTTTAATGGAGATGTGTTGACATTTAACTATGATTTAATCTTAAACCATTTGAGGACTTCTCGTCTGTTTGTTTAGAAAGCTTTAAAAAAAAAAAAAAAAGCTATTAAGTGGCCTTTGACTTGGGATCAGATAACCATGGCTGATGAAGAATGTCGAAAGCTCCAGTAAAAGGCTTGTGAGACGTTATTTTAATTTCGTAAATAGAGAGAAAAATCAAGATTATTAAACAAAACTTGTGTTTTACAAACAATTAGTTAATTGATCTGGTTGGTGATCAATGTCTTGCTCAAAGGCACTTAAACGTGTCATATCAGACATTGAACCTTTGACTTAATTTTTTTTTTTTTTGTCTTGTGGTGCAACATAAAGAAAAACAAGAATTTTTTTTTTTACACATTTATTGTATTTACTTGAATACAAAAGTGCAAAAAAAAAAAAAAAAAAATGAAAATAAAAAGATTCTTTCCTCCCAACAAATAAAAGAATTGATTAAAAGTGATTATTTTTTTTGTGTTGTATAAAAAAAGGGGAGACAAAGTATAGTTAATTCTTCTCAAATGAAATCGACTTGATTTTCACTCTTGCTTGATGCAAGCAACAAACCGGTGCCAAGTGACAGGAGGATAAAATTATGTAACACAAAACTGCAAATCCTCTTGGTGCTGCAGTGCCAGCCGGGACCTGGAGGAGCCTGGTGCCCCGACTGGATTATCAGTCTTATTAATGTACATGGAAAATACACTGGAGCGAGGCAAAGCGCCCGGATTATAAACCACGTCCTGTTTACTGGTGGTGAAAATAAAGGAAAAAAAGCACTTTAGGTTCTTGGTTTGGTAGCGAAGGTGAGGTACCCTGTGTGACCTGGTATTTCTCTGGGCGGGGTGGTGGTCTTCAAGGCGATGGAGGCATGGTTCGGAGGCGTTTTCACTGCGGCGTCGGGCTGAACTGGGGAGTCGGGGCCGAAGTCAGGCAGCGGCAGGGAGACGGTTCGCACGTCGTGGACTCTCAGCAGGACCTCCACGGTGCCGAGCTCCTCGAAACCTTGATCCGACAACGCCTCGCACGTCTTCTGAACCTGCTCGATGCACGGAGAGAAGGAGCACACCCGACCTCCTGGAGAGAAGAGAGAGAGGAACGGTGTTGTTGAAGCTTGTTCCCCAAAAATAATAAAAGAAAAGTCGGTAACAAATATGTCTTCTTCACCTTCTTTTGAGCACCGACTGTTCAGTACTCAGGCTTATTTTAAGTCGCACTAGTGACTCTACGTTAGTCTTTCCACAACTCCTGAAATACTGAAATATCTAAAAGGAAATCTGGTTGAGTTTTGTACAGACATTCATGGTCCCCAGAGGTTGAACGGTGGAGACTTTGGTGATCCTTCGCTTCTCCCCCCTCTAACGCTAACTGCGAGGTTCACATTTGTATTTTGGAGTGAAATGTCGCAAAACTATTGGATGGATTGTCCTGCAATTGGTACACATTAAAAAAAAAAAAAAAAAAACTCTAAATGTCTAAATACCATGTTCACTTTTCAACCAAATGTATCCATGTTAATCTGAACATCAGACTCCTGCATTAGCTAAAAAGAGATTAAAACCCAACGCAGTAGCAGCTTCGGTAGTATTTCAGCTAATGATACTACATGATGTTTGGCGAACTGCCTGCAGAGCAAAGTTCTCTTGGCATAATTTTGGCTACAGTAAATAAACCATCTACAATTATTCAACACAATCCCAATATACTCTAAAAATCTTGATTTCTGTTAGTTGGCAGTACTTGCTCAAGAGAGAATGCAGTTACAGTTTTAGTTAAGATGAGAAAATAAAGGCTTTATTAAGTCCAGATGAATAGAGAAAGTAAAAATAAATAAGAGGTATACAAGACCAAAAAAAAGAGCAACATTAGACAACAGCCTAACATTTCCTCATAGCTAGCAAATTAGCAAAACAACGAGTCCCAGTACCGGGCCGTGGATCATTTGGTAATATTTATTGTAAATATTTTTATGCATTATATTATATATATTCCAATGTTATAGTAATATAAAATGTAATAATTACATTTCCATTATATATGTAATAATTAAATTATATGTTTTGCACTTTATTGTCTGTTTTGTTATGCCAGAAACACTGCTACAGTATGAAGACGATTTCTCCAAAAAGTCCACAAATGAAGATTAACATGCTAACCTGCAATATTTCCCTTAAAGTATTTTTGCTGTCAAACCGTACAAAAACCAGAAGCACTAACTTTTGGTCTTCTGGTTCTCCACAAACACTGATGTGAACCATAAAAAAAAGGACAAATATAACACCAGGAGTGATTCTCTTACACACAGACACAGACACACACAGACACACACACAGACACACACACACACACACACGCACACCTCGTTCTCTAAGGGACATTTTAAGCCTTCAGAATAAGCAAAGGAAGATAGAGAAGGTGTTTTCATTGTAAGAATTATGCTTAAAAAAACATCCATGGACAAAGATAAATAATCAAAACCAGATTAATAAACGCAGGAGACATGTTGTCTAATCCAGGGAAACCCATGATACTCCTACTATTAATAATTTGTTTTTCTTACACCCAAAAACGCTTTTCAAAGCAGATTGTTTTACTTAACAACGCAGGCCTGTGACCTGTTGGGCTCCAGGCTGCAGTTTGTGGATCATCATGGGATGAACTGGTGCTCTAATGAACACAGATCACCTCTCGGCTGCGGCCTCTCGTCTCTTAATGAAACCCCGCGGTGATTCGCGACGGGAGGTCGGAGCAACGAGCCAAGAAAACTTTCACCGGCTGACCTGAAGAGCGAAGAATGTGACTCTGACCCGTACAGCTGGAGAGGGGTGAGGGTTAACGAAACAAAATTAGTTTCTACTTTAAATCTAAAGTGCTGAGAAACAATGTTGGCTTTTCTTGGTGGATGTTACAGTTCGAGATGTTTTATTTTGTTCCGTTCAGTTAACTTGTTCAAGACATCCATTAGTGTTCGATTCCTCTTTTTCTACCTTCTACGCGCCACAACTTTGCTCGTCTTTTCACCTAATGACCATCAGAGGGTTATTTGATCTTGGCCATAATGCAATGATAATGTGAGGCAAACTTAATATTCTGACGTCATTAACATGTAATAAAAACACACTTGCTGAGTTACTGAAATAAAGAACTGCAGAGGCCCCCCTCCCCCGATGAACATTAATCTTCGGGATGTTTCAGATAGCAGACGTTCCTTCAGCCAACAGGAGCAGCGTTCGCCCCGAGACGGCCATAAACACAACTCACAATGGTCTCCTAACAACCAGGACGAACACACAGGGAGGGGCCGGGTTGATGATTAAACAAGGCCGTCTCAGGCGGTTATTAATAAACCTGAATATCCACCGTACGTCCATGACTAGCATCTATACATGCGTAAAACTTTCGATTCCTTATCGGGTTGTTGAGTGTTTGAGTTCATTACGACATGTTCGCTTTATGGTTGCATAATGGAGAGTCTTAGAGCGAGCGGGGAGGGAGGGTTGGTCAGTATCCAGGCTGCAAGCCAAAACATTAGAAGAATTACAACTCTTACACTCGGTCCACTGCAGCAAACCAGCTCTCAACTCTTTTTTTCTCGAGCTTAAGAACAGATCCGGAGTCAGTCTGTGCAGGAAAATGAACAACAAGGTGATGAATTTGGGCTTTGGGTGATGCGTCTTGCCTCCTGTCGTTTCCACTCTGCAAACAACTCGCCTGCTCAAAACACTGGTCAGCTTCCTGTCAGGTGCTGCACGACACCTCAGAGCTTTTCCACGTGCACTTGGTTTACTTTTGGCCTTTACGTTGAAGCATTTTGTGCGGGCAGTGGTGCCCAGCTTGCCCCTGGTGCTCCAGAGAAAAACATCCCGTCTGAGCAGTGGGAAAGTAAATCAAGCCTTTTCCTTATGGAGCCACATTTTTCCAGCTCTCTCTCTCCCTGCAGCATAACCCTGTATGGTCATGGGACTGCTTCGACAATGGCTGCACTCTATTTATCTGTATCTGTGAGTGTGTGCATGTGAGGGTCAACAGCTCATGAAAGGAATATGTAGCAGTGGCACCATAAAAGGGATTCAGGGAGGAGGAGGGAGAGCAGCATTCCTCTTCATATTGGGACTTACTTTTTAAAATGATGCTGCATTTATGCGCCTCGGGAACATTAGCATGCACTCATAATTCACTGATCCTGCGTCGGTTCATTGGATAAGTTTCTTAATAAAAAAGACTTGGTGGCAGCATACGATATTGCTATTTTGTCTTTTGCCTTCTACCAAACACTAAAGCACTCACAAATCTGATATACCAGATCGGTATTGGCGCTTTTTTTTTTTTGATTGTCCATCAGACATGCATCAACAGATCCACAGTAAATACAGTTTCCATCATCAATAGTGCTGCAACTAACATTTGACGACATTAACA
>CALSCE010000197.1:1245731-1258406 GCA_943593645.1 Bovichtus variegatus
GCATCACGCTGGTTCCCTAGACAAAAAAAATAAAATGGGATTTTGGAAATGAAGCTCTGTGCCAAAAATGTATGCTACTGACAAATGCAAATCGGCAGGCAAAAGCATTATAAAAGGTTATAGGCTATAAACGAACGGCGTAGAGGAGTTTCTCGTGTTCGGAGAGATGACATTTAACGTCCCAGACAATCTCTCACATTTAGCTTCAGCTGCCTTTTTTTAAAACACGTAAAAGCTTCAAATCCACAGGTGGGGTATTTACTGTATTTTTTTTGTTGAAGAACAGAACGTTTAAATCCCTCCAGCTTGTGTTAACCAAAGACATTATTTCAGGCATCCAACCAAAAACCCATTCAAAAATACCATCAGATGAAGGAATCGAAAGTACAAAAAATGTCAACTAATTTCCGGGCTTCAGAGCTCATTCCTCTCCGTGCCAGTCATGTCTCTGTGTTGTGCTATCTTCATTTGGTTCATGAAATAAAGAAGTGGTAACCGACGATGTGTACTTCAGGGCTTCATAAAAGAGGAAATGCAACTTTGTTTGACTGCAGCACTCAGACGTGTCAGCTAAAAGAGCAGGTGGCCACAGTAACCAACTCTTTATTAAGGCTAGAAACACACTGAAATCTTCTGTCACCGTCTCCGTTTCTGCAACAGTTTGCTGTAGGTGTACAGAAGAGCAGACTATTACTCAAATGATGAAGAATTGCCCTTTAGACAGAGCTTCGCTTTGATGCAAATGGTCAAGGCAATCCGTGACTCATATCAGCGTTTTTAAATCACAGAACAAGACGTCAACTCAGTGGGAAGCTACTGCACGAGAGGAAAAAGACGAGGATGGCGGTGTTTGAGGGGGAGGGGCTGCTGGCCTGCTAAATTATAGGTCATGTCTGCTTTCTGTTCTGCAGCACTATCACATACTATCATTGTGGTTTTCTAGACGAGAAGCAAAAACCAAAGATCGAAGACCTTAAACTTCCCTGCAGGCAAATCTAGAAAGTGAAAGTAAGAGAGTAAAAGTCGTCCCATTATTGAGCCTCTTCTGTGTCTGCAGACTTCAGTAAAGCACTCAACCCCTACATTTAGTAGTGAAGGCCAAATGTAGGTGGTTGTGGTTGTTCTGCACAATCTTGAGTTACTGTGTGCTGCATACATAATGTTTGCTCAATGTGCATGTGTTTTAAATGGTGTATTTCAAGGCTGATCATACAGATGCTAAAGTGTGCAGATAATAAGATTCTGCATTCAGGAAGTCATTTAATAAACCGGGTACTTCAGCTGATATTCAAACCATGAATCCTTTGAAATTTAAATGCGATAAGACACCCAGAGTATAGGTATTAATTTAATGAATGTGCAAATGTTAAATATGCATTAAAAAAAAAAAGCCAAAGTAATTTATTACCAATACAGAAAGTGTATTTTAAAGCTGATTACAGACGTTTGTACACATATTTCTGTATTTATGCTGCCATTTTCTACACTCCAAGAATCACACAAATCCAGTGTTTAATCAAATAAGTTAATTCATGTCAATGTTGAAACGTTTCTTTAACAGTAACTAGACCGTCGAGAGATTTCCCCTCCTGTGTTTGCAGTCAATCCGATTATTTTGTTCGACCAGTCAAACTGTTTAATGGTAATTATATTATAACCATATGAAAGAAAGCAAAATAGGCTGTAAACTGCAAATGTTATGGTATATGGGCTTGATAAATAACATAAAAGATTAATTGATTGTCAGAGACGTATTTCACGGATCACAATTGACATTTCAGCTTTAATTAAAACGCGTGGAAATAAGACATTTGTTTTTTAAGTAAAATTATTATTATTTTTTTAAAATACTCTTAATTTGTTAAATTGTGATACCTTATAGTACTTACTTCTCAGAGATGAAAAAGACCTCAATAATACACACAGTGTGCTTTTTGGTGAGCAACCCTGAATGTAAACATAGCTTCAAATCTTTCTCCATGTAAAACAATTTCAGGCCAAACGAGCAAAGATCAATTTCTTAGTTAATTTCCATAATTCTTAAAGTTTATATTCACATAAAAAGGAGCAAGACTACTCGGATACTTGAGATTAAAACTATTTGTGTGTGTTTGCACAGATTAAACAGTGGGTCTGTACCTAAAAATGATACATTACGTGATCCCGCACAAGCTTCCTACTACAACACTGCAGCCGTTTTAAAAAACAAGCCAGAACCCTGGCAACAAATCTTTGTTGGTGGGAAAGAATTTGTCCCTGTAGAGCCTCAATACTATGACTCAAAAGCCCTTGAGTTACAGCGAGTATTTACTGAGTATACTGAAACACTGATACAGGTGGATAAAAAGAAAAAAATACAGTAAATAGTTAGCTTCAAACACTCCCAAGGTGACTCCTCTACATGACCGGATGCTCCTTCAGCAAGCTCGGCTTGTAGGCCTGAGTGAGAACAGCCAATAATATTATCACCTCTAATCGCTGCATGTTTATCCAGCTCTCTGACAGTCTCCCCTCCACAGAACATACTGCTTAAACACTATGAGGCGAGTCACCATCGCGTCGTACAAAATGCTGATTAGCACCTCATCGACGCGTAACGATACTCAAGTGTGCAGCTAATAAAACGCTGCATCCAGGAAGTAATTTAATAAATCAGGTATTTCATCTGATATCCAAACCATGACTCCTCTGAATTTAAATGTGATAAGGCTCCCAGACTAAAGGCTTTAATCTAGAAAAAAAGAGGCCAGAGTAATGTGATACCAATGCAGATAGTGCAAGCCTCGTGCTGACTAAACAGATTTTCTTTTGAGCTCATTCATCACCCAGGAGACCCCTCCAACTTCATACACACACACACACTCTATTTCCACTAAGAACAATCAATAAAGTGACATGCGCAGAGGCTGCCAGCACTAAAACATGATGGAGCACTGCACCACCACATACATATTAACATCCTCTCCCATCCCCCGCTCACTGCCCTTGGACTGGAAGAGACTGCAGCTAGCCCGAAAAACACACCAGCACACTCCAATAAAACAAATAGAAATGCACGATGGATTTGAAGGTGAAAGACAAAGTGACATTGTCAACAAATACTGTATTACATAATTGTGTTAGGCACATCTGTGAGCCATCACATGATGTGCAATATCAACAGCTGAGGCTCTGTGGAACAAAACATCGGACTCAAAAAGGTGTGAAGATTATAACACAGGCACTTCTTAAAGCTGCAGTGGTTAAGATTTGAGGCTTTAATATAAATAAAACAAAGGCTGCAATAAAGCAAAATATCCCATCTCCCTTCTTGAGAGTGGTGGATATAGTAGTCAGATACTTTACTTTAGTAAAAGTACTAACACCACACTGTGAAAATACTTCACTACAAGTAAAAATCCTGCATTCAAAACCTTACTTAAGTAAATATGCAAGTATCATCAGCAAAATGTACTTAAAGTATCAAAAGTACTACATTGTCCCTGTAAGTATTATACTACTACTACTACTACTGCTGCTGCATTATGTGCATGTTGCATTTTACTACTGTAGATGTTTATGGTTGTGCTAATTTGAACTACTTTATATACTGTTGGGTAGTTTAATCTATAGCAATGCATCATGTTCTATAAGATCATCACGTTTGTAGTGTCACTGTCCTGTGAGAACCACGTAGCTCTAAAAAGTCAACTTTTCATTAGAAAAACAGCCTGTTTTCAGCTCTGTGACGATGCATTTTCCATAGTTTATTTAGCTTAAGTTTATCACAAACGCTCCAATTCAAAATCATATTTTACTACCCTCATGTGCTGCTCATTTCCTTTGGTAGGAAGATTTACAGACTAGCAGGGCGGAAGCATATCAAGTTGCTGTTGTCCAGCCAGTTTCCTCTTATTGACATTTACAACCACCAACATAAAAGTGGCAAAGTGCAGCTTCAACCAAGTTATCACAGAACAGAGTCCTTATCGAAATGAGAATACGAGGACCAAACATATTCCAAATTCAACCTTCAAGCTTCATCTGATCCATTAAAAACACCTTTGTTTTCAAATGTGCATCATATTTTATCTTTAATAACTTATATTATATATGATTTTTGCTTCTATTTTCCATCTTGTGTCAGGATCCGTCATTCTAGGAAAGAAACGAAGTCAATATTCAGAGACGGGAAATGAACCATCTTGTTCTCTTTAACCAAACATTCCTGGAAGTTCCTGTTGACTATCTTGTGATTATTTAAGTGTGGCAGATTGTTTACCTGTAAAAAATGTGTGTTGCAATATGGCTAAATCCATTCTTTATACAGACAATTCTGGACCAGAATCGAATTTGTCATGTACAATTGTTGTTTATGAGTAAACACATTAAGAAAGTGGTTCTCTTCACCCGAGGCCAGGTTCTCTCATTACCAAGTGCAGTGTCCATACGGGACCATGTGCTGGTGCCGCTGCGTCTTGGGTTTCAAAGCGAATCTATGCACACGCTTACGGAAGCAACGCTGCAGTCTACGCATTATTATTTACCCATTAGTGCAAAAGCTTCCATGAAAATGTTATGGCCTACATAAAGTCAAACCTCCAATAAATGTGTATGACGCAGGTTTAAATGAAGGCTTTGGAAGAAAGTCAAAGTTCAGACAAATCTTCATTTAAAGGGCAGTGCAAATGTTTTGCCGCTCCGGGCATTGTACCATAACACAACACACACACAAAACACACACACACAACACACACACACCTTTCACCCGCATCTTTCATTATAGAATGATGAGATACTTTTTCTTGATTTAATCCTTCAAAAAGTTTTACCAGTACATTTGTCTTGAATTTTAAGTAACCCTCACCTGACTCGCAGACGACGGACCCGGGCTTCAGCTCCAGCATCATGGTGATGGTGGCGATGTCGGTGGTGTACAGGATCTGTGTGCGGTGCGGCAGGGTGACCGTCCACAGCTCAGGTGTGGGGTGAAGCACGTACACCCACCCGCCTTTGCTGCAGGTGACCTTCGACCCGTAGCGCTTCCCGATCAGGTCTGTGGCGTGGCGAATGACTCCGTAGCGCGTCTGCGTTAGGGCGCCCTGCTGCACCTTGACGGACATCATGGATTCATGGCCTAGGTAGACGATGGCGACGTCTCCGTCCTGAATGAAGTCCGAGTACTCCACAAAACTCATGTTGAGCAGCGTCACTCTGTAACAGGGAAGTAGGAGATGAACGCTTTACTCAAAAGTCTACACAGAGAACTAGCAGTATACTGCTGGGGGCCAGGTCAATATACATAATCGACAAATTAATCAAAAATTTAACTTCCAAGTCATGACTACGACTGGGACATTTTTCTTCAAGCTTCAATATATCCAATTTGAACGGTACAAAGGTGCCTAACAACCAAAGAAATATGGATGCCTCACCATTCGGGGTTATGTTGTGAATGCACAGTAGTTTAATCCTCACCAAACCAACTCTGTAACTTGTTTTTGAGTAAGCAGCAGGCCTATTTACTTTAATTTCTTTTTTAAAAAATAGTTTTTAGAGTCAATGTTAACTGAGATGTAAAACTATACATACACGAAACACTAATATTAGATGAGTAGACAGCTATATGACAATTTTTCCTGTATACTTCTCCTTTATTTCTGTTAAATTTCACATAAACTGTCAGTTAGTTTATTGCTTCGCAGTCTTCGTTGCCGTGGTAACAGCTCGTGGTCTATATCCTCTTTATACAACTGCCACGCGCACAAACCGTTATTGTTATTTTTTAAAAACGGCATATTTCAAACTGAAGAATAGCAGTTGTTTCTTTTAAAAGCTACACTTCAGAGAGAGAGAAGGACGGATTCACTTTCGCAGCTTCACGAAAGAAAATAAAAAAAGGGCGAAAAACATGTCGGACAACATGGAGAAAATGTGAGTGAGATGAATTAATGAATAATGTTATATTTCTAATGTTTCCTGGGGAGAGAAATCTGTTTCTCCTTCAAATGGTAACGTATCGTTGCCCTCTGTGATCAGGGTTTTGGTTAGTTAGTTAGGGATACTTTTGCCTCACATTAAATTAAGACTAAACACTAGTCGATGGAGAAACAGCTTTAGGTTAGTAGGATTTCTGTAATGTTATCGGAGTTAAGTTAGCTAATTTAGAGACGATAACGTTATCCCAACTGACGGCAACGAACGTTAGGTAACGTTAACGTTCATTTATTGGGTCCCATTTTAAAGTAGCTTAGAAAACAACTCCAGCTTCTCTTGTTTTCAATCATCAACAGTGTTTAACTTTAAACATACAGAAGAGTCACAGTGCAAAAGGTCTGTACGCACAACTTAACTGCTAACGAGTGCTAACGGAATGTTGTCTTTGAAAGTTAAATGTTGGTTTCACTCGCAAACTAGCTAGCTAACTAGCTAGCATGCTAACCTTAGCCAACTTAGCCGTTAACTACGCTCAGAACCGTTGATGGACTCTCGACCTACCTTCTCCAGAAGTGGCGTACTTTGGAGTTTTAAACGAACACAAACGTTGATCAGTAAACGATAATTAGTGCTCTTAATGCCGTTGAATGTGCATGTGGACAGCGCTGACAGCTATCCATTCATTCCCTACACACGTGGTGTTGTTTTTAGAGGAAGTTGAGGAGCCTCGACCGGATGTTTAATTTCTTCACGAACTAGTAAACTCAATTCGCAGAAGTGTATTCAAAGAGGCAGTTCACATTTTGTGTATGCTCCCATACGTATGAAATCTACCTAGAATGTAAAAGACTATTTCCTCAAATGGTTCCTTTTGTAAACTAATGTTACACCATGTTTGAGTTGCAAAACCGAATAAATAAACCACTATTCTCATCACCACTTAGTTAAACAATGGTGGACGAAGTATTCAGATAATTTCTTAAGTAAAATGAGCAATATCACACTGAAAAAACACTTAATTGCAAGTAAAAGTCCTTTATTTCGAATTTTATTTCAGTAAAAGTACAGAAGTATTGGTCGAAACATTTATTTAAGTTTCAAAAGTAAGAAATAAATTGTTCTAGACTGCCTTATCTGAGTTATGTTTCTATTCTTAGATTCATTGTATGTCTTTTTTAATTAAATATATACACATTTATTTAAGCATTTTTAATTTTTTAATAATTTATTTTACTTTACTTTGAAAAAGAAAATACGTTTTCTTTTTAATTTGCCCTTTTTTTATATACTGTTCTAATCCTAAAATACAACTATATATTTTATATCATCTGTTTTATATCTGTGAATTTACATAAATATACTCTTATAATTCTTTCATATAACTGAAAATGAGCATTGACACAACAATACACTGTATGAATAGTCTTATTTGGCTCAATAAAAATATTCTAAATAAGTATCAAAAGTAAAAGTTATGCAGAAAATGTGTCCTTAGTGTTATATTTTATTTTATATATATATATAAATTATTTTTACCAATGCTTTCATGCGTGAGTAGCATTTGACTGTTGTTGGTCAAGATGGTGCTAATTTTAACTGATTTATAACAAACATTTTGATATGTTTTGTATGTAAAATTGTGTGAAATGTAACCAGTAACTATAGCTGTCAAATAAACGTTGTAAAACGAGTACAAGCTATAACATTTACACCTGAAAAGCATAGTAGAAGCATACAGGAGCATAACATACTCTAATAAAGTTCCTAAAACTGTACTTAAATATTGTTTTAAAATGTAAATGTACATGGTTACTTCGTTACTTTACACCACTGCCAGTAAATTAATATCACAATTGGACCTGATCATATTTAGTTTGATTATAATTCAGAAATAACATGGCGCCCTTCAAGGCAGCCTAACTTCAGTTTAACTGAATTTAACAGTGTGTTGGATAAACAGATGATTAATCTTATAAAAAAATAAAATTTGGTTTGGTTTATTTAATTTGCAAATTTCAAATTATTGCACAAAAAAATCATGAAATAGTAGTGTAATCTGTGTATGTAGAAGAATTTTCCACTTCACACAGAGCGCGTCCAATTAAATGAATGGACTACAAATACTAGCCAATGGGAGGAGAGATGGTGCTATATATGACGACCTGAAATCATCATTCAGAGCGGAGATCTGCTGGGACGCTGCAGTTGGTTTGTGAGCTCCTCGGTCGGAACAATAGGGATCTTTGTCTCAACCCCTGGTAGTAGTTCTAGTCCTCAAATTCGACAGCAGGTAAGAATATTATTAAATAAACGTGAAATTCCGTCACACAGGCGGATTATCTTGGATTTTTTTAACGATTTATTGATGTTTGGACGGTAGAGACAGATTATCGCGGCCTAATGAGTATGTCCGATTTTCACTACAATGATTAATTTTATCTATTAGAGTGAATTTTGATAAAATAATGTAAAATTATACTATGCATAAAAAGTTTCACAAGATGTCTTCTGCACATTTCTGCACCTGCTTAAACGCATTCACCGTTCACTGCAGGATATTTCATCGTCATTTGCGCTAAAAATGTAACCTCCATCATAATCTCTGTATGAGCTGTCGGTACTGACTGTCAACACTCTGCATTTCGCTGCTTTTCACCGTCTCTTCCCTCCATCCTCCGCCCAGGGAGCAGCCATGCCTTTCGGTAACACGCACAACCAGATGAAGATGAAATACGCCTCGGAGCAGGAGTATCCGGACCTCAGCAAACATAACAATCATATGGCCAAGATCCTGACTCCTGCTATGTACGCGAGTCTGAGGAGCAAACAGACACCGAGTGGATTTACTCTGGATGATGTCATTCAGACTGGGGTTGATAACCCAGGTAAAAACAAAAGCGGCTTTTCGGTGAGAACAGCCATCTGTTCTGCCTCATCGACCGCGTTTAATGGCCGCAGGGGCGCTTTGTGCTCCATGTTCCTGAGAGCTAACGGCTTTCTGCACTGTGACCTTGCCAAGGGGATAAACTATGACCAACATTTAGAAACCTATGGAGAGCTGAATAAGTCAGAAACCCTGTGATTCTCTAAATGGGCCACCATTATCGGAGCATATTGCACAGCTTTATAGCACATGTTAAAGATTAGCAGTGTTACATAATGTATGCAGGGCAGCAGATTTACTGACTCACTGCTGCTTTAACTGGTTTTTGACAATTGGTTTGTAGTGTGGTTTTAATTAATCAACTGAACAGTGTTTAACCCATTCAGAATTTTCGGATGAACCAGGTCACTGCAGTGTAGCAGTGACTCTCGCTCACCTTGTTTCTGTTTAGTTCAGAGAACATGGCCAAGCTGACGCTGAAGTGGCTTTCAGCTGAGGACGAGTTCCCTGAGCTCAGTAAGCACAACAACTACATGGCCAAGTTCTTAACCCTGGACATGTACACGAAGCTGAGAGAGCAGGCTACACCCAACGGCTTCACCATAGATGGTGTCATTCAGACAGGGGTTGATAATCCTGGTACAGTAACAGTCTCACCCTGAGCGCACAATAAGTTAGTGAGGAAGTTGGTCAGTCTGTCCTCCTGTCCTGTATCCTTGGTGACCCTGTTGTCCTTGTGTGCAGGCCACCCCTTCATCATGACTGTGGGTTGCGTCGCCGGAGATGAGGAGACGTACGAGGTCTTCAAAGAGCTGCTGGACCCCGTGATCGAGGACAGACATGGAGGATACAAACCCTCAGACAAGCACAAGACTGACATCAAAGCAGAAAACCTGAAGGTACTGCAGCCCTCTGCTCAGTTAACATGACTGACTGTAAAACTGTACAGAGAAACTAACATGTGTCCTCCTCAGGGTGGTGACGACCTTGACCCCAACTACGTCCTGAGCTCCAGAGTGCGAACAGGCCGCAGCGTCCGCGGCTTCTGCCTGCCACCCCACTGCAGCCGAGGAGAGAGGCGTGCTGTGGAGACTCTCTCCATTGAAGGTAAAAAGGACTCTTTAACACGTTTTCTACTGACTATGCAGGAATTCTGCTTCTGCCCATGCTGAGTCACCGACTGATGGAGACATGATGATTCTATTGCGTAAACTGCATTGAGTACAAGGCTGAGGCCTGAACCCGTGATGCTCACTAAAGTCAGATGATGCTGCTTGATCTTCTTTGGAGAGCAGTGGGTTCCCTCTGGTGGTCGCAGGAGGAATAAGATTACAATACAGAACCCAAGTAAAGTTGAACTGAATTTGTGACATTAAGGTCCTCTCCCTCCCTGCAGCTCTGGCCTCCCTGAGTGGAGACCTGAAGGGGAAATACTACGCCCTGAAGAACATGACAGACGCTGAGCAGCAGCAGCTCATCGATGACCATTTCCTGTTTGATAAGCCGGTGTCTCCTCTGCTGCTGGCCTCAGGGATGGGCCGGGACTGGCCCGATGCCAGGGGCATTTGGTGAGACTTCATCACATTTTTATTTTTATATTCCTACACCCTTTTGTGGTTCTTTTTGGAAGATTTAATTTAAGACTAAAACTAAAGAATGTAGATCTTGTCTTTTCAGGCACAACGATAACAAGACATTCCTGGTGTGGGTCAATGAGGAGGACCACCTGCGCGTGATCTCTATGCAGAAAGGCGGCAACATGAAGGAAGTGTTTAACCGCTTCTGTACCGGACTCACCAAGGTTCGCAGAATATAAAGTTTCTGTTGTGGGAGTCTGTTTTGTGTAACTGTGCTTTTATATTGACTTGTACAAATGCCTTATCCTGGTTCTCGTGTTTAGATTGAGACCCTGTTCAAGGAGAGGAACCATGCTTTCATGTGGAACGAGCATCTGGGCTACGTCCTCACCTGCCCATCTAACCTGGGCACTGGCCTGCGTGCAGGTGTTCACGTGAAGCTGCCCAACATGAGCAAAAATGCCAAGTTTGAGGATGTTCTCAAGAAGCTGAGGCTCCAGAAACGTGGAACTGGTTTGTACAACCTTCATATTTCTCTCTATTGTCTCAAATCAACAAGCTTATTTTTAATTCTCTATTTTTAAACCTATTGATGAATCTTTAAAATGTTTGTTCATCTAGACTACAATGACACCCAACTTTGTCTGGAAGACTCATTTTATTAAGTAAAAATAAAATGACTTCTGTCTCGTCACTATCAGGTGGAGTGGACACCGCCGCCGTGGGTGGAGTGTTTGACATTTCCAACGCAGACAGACTGGGCTTCTCCGAGGTGGAGCTGGTGCAGATGGTGGTCGACGGTGTTAAGCTGCTGGTAGACATGGAGAAGAGACTGGAGAAGGGCCAGTCCATCGACGACATCATGCCCGCCCAAAAGTAAAACCATCCAGCCCAACAACCCCCCCCCCTTCCCCTCTGTTTGAATGATTTTGACTCTGTCCCTGAATGCACTCTGTATCACAGTTTGGATTTGTGTATTTAAGATGAAACGGTTCCTGAGGATAGAAATGAAATAAAATGTTCTGGTTCAACTTCTTTGTTTCATGCACTGTGACCTTGCCTTGAGATTTGTCATGTTACATTATCAAGGTATCGTGTTAAAACAATTGGTCAGATGTGACGCCACCTGCTCTGAAAACTGGTCATTGACCAGTTTCGTGACACGACTTGTGTGAAAAGCTGAAGTTGTAGAATATAACTCTACCAAACGCCTGAAGTTTAACCCACCATCACAAGATTTCAACATTTAAAACTTGCTTCACTACTTCCATTCAAACTTGAGCTATTTTCCCCAAGACATACATGGACAGCTGGACCAGGGTGGGAAATTTGCCAAATGCTGGTCAAATATGAAAGTGGCAGTTTCAGACATTCACACTAAGCTGGAGCTACAATAAGAGCAAACATCAGTCCCTGAAAGCTGTGTCTCAGCAGGGCTGTCGACTAATTTAATCAGATCTGTAAAACTGAATTTCTTTACAAATTCATGGAAAAGCACCACATTAAATCTATACCAGAGATGTACTCTTAGAAAATTCATTCAGCAAAAGCCTTAAAATTGACAAAGAGGGGGAAGTCTGATACAGATTGACTATCACATGCTGTAACCATAAGGATATTTACATTTGGGATCATGTGAAATGCAACATTTTAGTATGTTTAGGAGGCTAACTATGCTACTGGGTTGCATTATGGGAAATGTAGGCTCCAGTGTTTGACAAAAAATCTAAACTGTTAATCTGTCACGTTTCCCAACTCTGGAAATTCAATTATAAATATCTGGAGTTCATTCTGCGGTCCTTCCAGAAACATCTTAGCACTTAACAAGCTGTTTTGTCAGCAAAGTAGTTTATGAAGTTAAGACTTCAATGTCAAATAAACTGCAGCTTCAAACAAATCCAGAAATAAACTAGATCAAGAAACAGAGCTCTGAAACCTGAATAACTAACATTTCATTAAGGGACAGTGAAGGATGGTGTTTGGGATTTGTAGTCCTGAAGACCTTTGTATCTGCATTACAACAGAGATCAATTACACTGACATTTGAGTGTCTTTATGTCTAAACTTGGTTTTCCACCAAATTTAACTGAGACACAAAAGCGTCTTTTGACCTCTAAATGCCAGACAATGGAGCACTAAAATACGCATAATAAAAAAAACACTAAACATTGTTAGTTTATCATCTCAAAGTGTCTTAAAGTAACCACATTTCCAAATCATTTCTAAAAAACATTTCTATAACACACACATAATATATATATATATAATATATATATAATATATAATATATATATAATA
>CALSCE010000197.1:1268406-1302879 GCA_943593645.1 Bovichtus variegatus
AATCAAAAACAATTTTATAGATAATTTAAAAAAAGTTATTTTTCAAACAAAAACTCTAAACATGCTCTTATTTCAAACCTCTCCAAATAAAAAAAAATAAAAAAATCAATAAAATTAAATCGAGAAAACAATAAATACATGAATAAATAATTAAAACAGCTGATAGTTGCAGGATTAATCCAGAGCAGTGTCAAAGGTTCATAGAAAAATAGAGTTTAAAAATAAAATTATACCTAAAGAGTAAATGAAAAGTATTAAGCTCATAAATGTATTTTTACACTCCAATTTAATTGTTTAATTACCAAAATCATTTCTTGATGTATCCAGTTATAGTTGTGACCCATCTGATAACATTTCACTACATTTTGTCTGCACAGAAAATGAAGACAAACACAAAAAAAACAAAGTGAGGTGATCAGAGTGAGATGGGAGGATGGTGATGATGAAGACGCTGAAGAGGAAGAAGACAGTGTAGCAAACAGCCACCAGCAGGCGCTGCCGAGCCTCGAGACGGCACCGTGCGAGGGCAAAACCTCCTTTTCCACAGCTGATAATAACTATAACAGAGGATGGCTGTGCCATTTAATCACTTAAAACTCTATTTCATTAATTTATTTAGCTAGTTAGGTTTTATTTGTAGTTTCCTGGCATTAGTGGGACAAATGCACTGAAACTGACCCAACAGGAAACAACAAGGATTGATGTGTTAAATGTTTGAAATGAAATATTTAGAGAAATTTCTGTTCTGGATTTCTTTATTAGGCATTTCAAGCTCTGAACATGGAATAAAAGAGGAAGCAGAGTTCACTGGATTATATTTGTTTTAAGGAGGTTTTGTCAGGTTATAGGTTCACATTTGTTTTCATTCTATCTTCATACAATAATAAATAAAAAATCAAAATAAATACAATTTTTAAAGCAATTTAGGTAAGTGATGGGGGACACAATCAAAAACAAAATTAGTACTTTCAAGATGAGTAATTGTTGTTGCTTTTTTGTTTCCACGGACAAGTTTTTCACAGCAAAGACAGTAACAAAGTGGAAACTTGGGACTAACAAGAATGCTGTAATTTAAAGCAACAAGTAGTTGATTAATGGACTAAACGGTAGATTAAAAAAAATAAAATAAAAAACTATAATTAGTATATATATTTTTTTGTAAGCAAAAACTGTCAAAATTTGAGAATTTTAAATTATTCTGGTTTAGTCATTAACATAAAAAGAAATCATGTTATTTATCAACATTTTATAGATAAAACTATTAAGCAATTAACTGTAAAAATAATAGTAATACAAGAGATGTATTAATCATAAAATAAATCATTAATTGGAGCCACTTGATTAGTCTAACAGAGTGCTGAAGCCTCGTATCAACTTTAAAACAAACTTTAGAAAGTCTTTTTAATAAGAATACTAATGTGTTAATCCATCCAAACAGAATTGGCTTTTTTCCTCCACATTTTCAGTCAGTCAAGATTATTATTATTATTATTATTATTTAAGATGCATTTGTTAAAGACTATTCTGAAAAGTTCATTATGATATTTTATGTTTCGTATTTAAGGTCATTTTTGTTGCTCTTGCATATTTCTTTATCAACAAAGAAATTAATGTGACTTTTTGATTGAAGTATTTACCATTTATGGCGATTTATAGCTCACAAACTGATTAATTGACTGTATATAAAGAAACTACCTCTGAAAGCCGGACTGAAGCTCACACTGGTTTCAAAGTTTTAAATTCTTCTTAAAATGATTCACTGAAGCACAGAAATCTGGTTCAGGGACATCAAATGTTCCCAAAAACAAAACAGAAAGCTGCAAAAAAAACATAATAATCGTCCGACAGGCCTCTAAAAAGATATTTAGTATAATATACACAACACTTGATAGTTCAACCAAAGTCCTACACAAACACCACAATCTACACAAAGGCTGCATTTACAAAAATAAAAACACAAATCTGTCAAAACTCTTTATGGCCCTGAAACTGGAAAAAAATCTCATCTCACAGCCACGAGAAATCACATCTGAGCCAGAGGGAAGTTAAAAAAAAACAAGAAAAAAAATAATTCTCAGTTTTATGGTGAATAAATGAAGCGGAATAATGTTTAAGGCGCCGTCTAAAATGTGCAGTTTCAACAGCAGAGAGAGAGTTGGGTCGAGAACAACAATCGATGCGGCGAGAAAAACAAACCAGAAGTCAATGGCAGCTGTAAAGCGACACCCCCCCCTCATGCATGCATCAGCAATCGATTAGTGGCAAGCTGCTGCTTTGTTGTTGCTGTTGGTTAAATCGACTGATTGGTTTCAAGGAGTCTGGTCGACCAATCAGAGACCAACCAGAGCCGCACTGGGTACATTTACACACACAGAAACACCAGTTAAAAACCTGATTAATGCAGAACTACAACTAAGAAAAAGATTATTTAGATTTATAACGACAAACATGGTTTTATATGGAAATAAAAATAATTATGAGCTTATTGGATCCCTGTTGTAATTAATAGTTTAGACATTTTGGAAAATAAGCTTATTCACTTTTTTTTGCTAAGAGTAAGATAAGAATACAACTCTCATGTTTATACAGCAGCTAGTTAGCTTAGCTTAGCATAACGACTGTAAACGAGGGGAAACTGTTAGCCTGGCTTTGTGCAAAGGTGAGAAAACCAGCCTTTAAAGCTCATTAATGATGGGTGTATGTCATTATACAGAGGGGTTTCCTTTATTTAGCCCATCCTCGTTGATATATATGTCAAATGGCCTTTTTAAAAAAAAATGTATTATCATATTAAGTTGTTTTTTTAGTCCATTTTTAGTTGACTAAAAGTCTGGGCATTTTAGTTTTATCTTAGTCAAAGGAAACCGTAACTATTTTAGTTTTAATCAAAGAAAACTGTTGATATTTTAGTCTTTTTTTAGTTATCAGATTACATTGAAAATTTCAGTCAACGTAGTTACCATAGAGTTGAATCAACACCTCTCTATAAAACAGCTTAAACATAAACTACACATTGAACCTTAATAAAGGATGGGTTTACTGCAGTATTGTGTTAGATAGGTGTACCTAATAAAATGGCAACTGGTTGTATCTCCAGGTAAGACAGTGAACAAGTCGTCTACGCGTTACAGAATAAAAATCTGTTTATGTAGGGGATAAACAAACACAAGTGAGCTTTACAGGTGTTTTAATGCTGATTTTGTTACCAGATCCAGGCTAGCAGTTTCCCCCTGCTTCCAGTCTTTATGCTAAGCTAAGCTAACTGTAAGAGCTGGCTCCAGCTTCATATTTACTGTGAAGACGATGCAAGTTTATAAATCTTTTTATCTAGCTCTCGGCAAGGAAGTGAATAAGCGTATTACCTAAAATATTCCTTCAATAATAAAACCAGCAATTGAGAAATGTTAACTGGTGTAAAATCACCACATGGAAACTACATTTAAATCACTTTAATCTCATTATAAAATGTGCGTGCATGTAAATGTACCCACAGAGTTTTTTTCCTGCCAAGCAGTGTGTTAGTTCAGTGCCAGCAGCCCTACGTCTCTGCAGACTTTCAGAGAAAGTTCTTTTTTCAGCAATATTTTTTTTTTTGTTTTTTTTGTTTTTTGGCACAGAGCGGAGAAAAAAAAGGTAGTACAAGAGTCCTACCTTTTGGTAAACCTGAATGACATGTTTCTACAACAGAATCAGACAAAGAAACAGTGAAAATGGTGAAAGGAGGAGTGAGAAGAGGGGGGGGGGGGCTGGATGAGTGAACACAAATGGGGTGATTGGAATCATCAACAGTGAAGGGGGTGATTTCTTTTTTAATCATTGATTATCAAATGATTTCAATTACTCATTTTAGGTCAGTCATTGCAGGTGTCGCTGGCCTGGCTGCCACTTTAAGAGCCTTTAAATGCAGAAGTCTTATTTTATAATTAGGGTTGCAATTAATTATTATTTTCATTGTCTGCAGATTATTTTCTTGATTATCTGAATTATTGTTTGGGATTTAATGTGGCAGAAAAAAAAAAAAAAAAGAAAGTCCATCACGGTGTCCTAGAGCCAGTAGTGAAAGAAGTATTATTTGATTATTTAATTACTTTCTGGATTAATTCATTAATCCTTTGGTTATAAAATGTCAGAAAATAGTGAAAAACGTCCGTCCAAGGTGATGTCTTTAAATGCCTTGTTTTGTCAGTTTAAACCCCAAAGCTATTCACTTTAAAATGATATAAAAACAGTGAAAAGCAGGAACTCTCCATATTTAAAGAGGCTGAAAACAGCATTTTCTGCCATTTTTGCACAAAAAATGACTTTACAATTAATCAAATATCAAAAATAGTTGCAAATTATTTTTCTGTCGATCGACAAATCATTGTAGCTCTAGAACTCAGATCCTTTACTTAAGTTAAAGTAGCAATACTACAGTGTAGAAATACTCTGTTGCAAGTAAACATGTAAAGTATTAGTACCAAAATATACTTAAAGTACCAAAAGTACTAATTTTGCAGAACCATTTCAGAATTATAAATATTATTGTATTATAACATTGATGCATTAATTTGTTAATCACTTTAATGTTGCAGCTGGTAAAAGTTGAGTCAGTTTTTATTCATGTATATACTGTATTAGTAGTTTAATCTAAATAATAATTTATTTATTAAATTAATATATTTTGTATTAATAATCTGAATCTGCAAAATAAGTAAAAGGTATTAAATAAATGTAGTGGAGTAAAAAGTACAATATTTGCCTCTGAGATGTAGTAAAGTAGAAGTATAAAGTAGCAAAAAATTAAAGTAAAGTACCTCAATTACTTAACTTAAGTACAAATTTGAGTAAATGTACTTAGTTACCTGATTAAAGCCCAAAAAGAAATCTTCAAATGTTTTGTCCAACCAGCAATTCAACACCTTCAGATATTCAGTTTATATAAACCTAAGAAAAGCAGCCGATACTCAGAATTCTTGCCTGAATAATGAATTAATTAGTTTATTAGTTATTTTTACAAGCTCCGGTTTGCTTCTGAAAGGACGGTGTGAAAACTGTTTTCAGATTTGGACCAAAGAAAACCAACTGAAGGTGTTATTTCACCATTTTATAATCTTGTTTTTAAAATCAAAAACACTGCATGAAAAGATCTCTTCATGACTATTATGCAAGAAAAATTATCAGCAAACATCTTTAATGAATCACAGGTCCAGGATCATAGCTGTGACCATTAAAGAATATCACAAATTCCACAAAAAAAAATTAATTAAAATAAAAAAAAGTCAAATTGAGGCTCGTTCAGAGTGGTTTCATTTCTCTGTGGCAGGCGTGTCCAGGCAGCGACAGATAAACAATTTAGACTTAAGAATAAATCACATTGTACAGGACAGTGAAGTTCCCCCAGCATGTAATTAATCATCCTAACTCTACAAGGCACTGTGTTGACTGGCTTCTAATTCAAAAAGACAGTCACAGGAGATTAAACTGCACAGAGTAGAGGGCTGGAGTCTTTCCACTTTCTCCTTCAGACTGAATAACTTGTGAATAAGTTGTGAAAAAGTGATCGTTTTGGAATAAATTGGGTGAACAGAAAGAGCTAAATCCCAACCCTAGGTGCTTCACTGACGTGAGGTGTGTCCTCGCCTACCTGCGGGTGAGTTTGGAGGTGAGTTTGGAGAAAAGGTTGCTGGTTCCACGGCTGCGGGTCTGAGAGAGCGGGGTGGCATCGTGGGAGAGAGTGGGCGAAGCCGGCGGCCCGTTGTACGTGGCCGTGCGGCGGTCCCTCAGCTGGCCACCGTGGAAGGTGCTGCGGCTGGCGGTGCCTCGCGGGAAGCGGAGGCGGTCGGGTGTGGTGGCGTTGGCGATGCTGTTGATCGACGCCACGGGGTTCCTCTGGCCGCCGGGCGACGCCGCGACACTGCTGAGGTGGAGGAAGAAGAGTGGAGACAGTTAAGACCAGAGTTCAAAACATAAAACAGTTTTTCCACTGCAGACTAGTTCCTCTTATTATTGGCAGTTAATATTTAGTCTTTTATACATTAATGTGTCCAGTGTGAAGAAGCCAACTCATTTTACATATTTTAAAGACATTTCTACGACGGCGTAATAGGGACATATACTAATTTAAAGAGTCGGGGGATTGTTGTAATGTTCTGAGAAAAAAAAATCTGAATGGTTTTTAGAATACATTCGTAAATTACCGAGAAAAAGAAAAAACATGAGTATTCTCTGCGATTAAAGTGGTAAACTTGAATTTTTTTGTCAAAACAGTATGGAGCATGGAGATATCCTTCATCTGTCACAGCTATGTCTCTACAAAGTCTGGATTTCCTTATTGCTAAATCCAATTGCAAAGTATAATTAGATCTGGTGATCAACTGCAGGCATAATGCACTGCAAGCGGTGGCGTGGAAGAAAACAATAACAACACTATTTTACAGAGTTATCTTCTTTTAAATTTGTGACTTTATCATTTCCGAGAATCTGAAGTTTATTTCTCTCAAATAAAAAAAATTACCCCCAGCTCCTTAACTTAATTTTTTTTTTACCTACAATGGCCCAAATATGCCGTCGTACATTTTAGATGTCATCTGAAAGTTTCCTCTCCGAAATGAACAAAGGTAACTGTATAGTTTGCTACACAAAGCACACTACTGCAATGGAAAAACCCTTATTGTTACCAGATACCTCAGATTTCCCTGCTTATTTTAAAAACTGCTCGAGAGCTTGTTATTCCTGTGAGGATTTCTAATGTTGCCATGGGTTTTAAGTAAATTAATCTTGCATGTTAGATGTCAACAGGGTAGGAAATTAAATAAAAATGCATATCATCCAATCGCATTAGCTGGTGGATTTAGACTTTTTTCTAAAAAGGAACTACACCCGCCAACCAGAAGCGCTTCCTTCTGCGCGGTGATCCGCTTGGTGGTTGTAGTTCGGTAGACAGAAAATAGTTCCTACATGAAACTGCTCATCTAGTTCCATTAAAATTTGAGATATTGAGGACAAATTCAAGGAAGGAATTTAATTTCCCACCCTGAACTTCAAGCTCCTAACGTGCACAATGATAAAAGTGAGGGTCTAAACAAAAACAGACGATGGGTCTGAGAACAGCAGGGGAGCTCGGCTCATCGTGTCGGACACGGACAGGTGAGGGGATCCAGGCGGAGAAGATCAGGGGTCAAAGTTCACAGCAGAGGATGGAGGAGGATTGATCGGGAGCAAGAGTTTTCTTATTGCAGATGTCAGCAGCGGAGACACAAGCTCCTCCAGTTTGAGTTTGGCAGAGGGAGAAGATGCAAACATGAAAAAAATATTATCACACACGTTGAGTGCAAGAGCTCGTTCATCAATGCGTGGCAGCTTGATTTCAGTGTGAAGATACATATTTTTCTCTACACATCCCTCAACTTTTATCAGTGTCTGAAATCAACACCCACCATGTTCAAAGTGCTGGTAAAATTATTTGTTTTTGGTGGATAAAAATCACTAAATTTCTTCTGCTACAGTGCTAGTTCCTGTGTTGGATTTCATACAGTCTGTTTTTCTTTAAACATTTATTTAAATAATTTAGAAAATATAGTTTACTTTGAGACTATAAGAAAATCAATTGGAAGCAAAACCCAATTCTATATTTAAAAGTCTTATTATTGGTTGGTTGATATTAGGGCTGCATGAGGACTAACATCAAATAACAATGACGACAAACTTTTACCAACCGGTTTTGAGAGAACGACGTCGTTTCAGTTTTGGTTTGTAGGGAAGAAAACGAGCCATGCACAGGCAGAAGCAAAGTAATGACGCCAAGTGAAGCCCATTGAGGACGACGACTGCAGCATTGGAGTTTATCACAGAAACTCAGCACTGTTTACAGGTGAATTATACTTCAAAAACAGGGTTGCTGCACATTTCTTAAAAAAAAGAAAAAAGAAATCTAATTAAATGCTACAATTGAAAATACTTTAGATTCGACCGGACTTGCACGGACAAGTACTGCCCAACCAAGCATGAAACTGCTTATGCAGAAGTGTGTTTAATAGCAACGTTTTTACTGAAAATGCACGTGTTTCGATTATACTGCACGAGTTGTGCGAGAGTTTGTAAACAGATGTTTCATATAGTTTTGCTGTTGTTTAACGCAGCCCCCATTTATTTCAATTCATAAAGACTTTCCTGGTTTACGCAAGAAAAACACATTTTTCTTCAAGAATTCAAGGTAACACAAGGTGAGTAATTGATTTTGATTTAAAAAGTATTTGCTTTTTCCTGCTCGTGGCCGATGAGCTTGAATTTCAGACACTGACAACCAAAAACAAGTTTCTCTCCTTTCTGTTCTTGGCAGGAAATGGTGTCCAAGGGTTTAGTTGAGGGGTTAGTGAGTGTGAAGCTGGCTGGATGTGTGGGTTAGCGAGGGGCCAAACAGGGGCTGAGACATGAGACAGACAGGGGGGTTTGGAGGCCCTGCCGTCTTACTTGGGCGAGCAGTAGTCCAGAGCGTAGTAGGAGTGGGGCAGCGTGGCCCAGCCTGCCTGGCCAACGTACAAAGCGCCGACGTTTTGATACCTCAGCCGCACCGAACTGGACGAGGCACCGAACGCAGGGGCCGCAAAGCCAGAAGAGGGGCTAGTGGCACAAGCCATCTCGGTCATGCTGGTCATGCCGCAATGACGAAAACAACCACCCCCCACCACCGAAACACAGGCAGAAATGAAAAAATAAGATGAGAAAAATGGAAAGTAAATACAAGAAAGAAAGAAAGAAGATAAATGGAAAATAAAAGGATGAATCAAAAAGGAAATCTTCTGGTGGAATCCTGATTTTCTTTCAACAACAAAATGAGAGAATCTGGCCTCGAATGATGTTCAGTATGACTTTGAATGGGTGATATTTTCGTATATCCATGTTTACTAGCCTTGAATTTGATAACATTTGTGTCCATAATGAGGAGTTTTGCATTCTTGTTGGGTAGAAAAAGAAGAAGAAAAAAAAAAAAAAAAAAACATACTGGCTTCCAAATGAGGTTCCACAAAAAAGCTCAGCGTTAATAATCTCATTAAAAACTGAACTAAAAAGCTTTTAGTGTCACTTTTCTGTACTTTCTGTGCTGACACAGATTCTATGTTGTTTCGTGCTGAAACCAGGTCAAAGACGACAAACATCCTCTCTCACCTGTTCTCCTTCCCGTTGGGGATGACGGAGAGGCGGTCTGCGTTGTTTCTGTCACTGCAGACGTACGTGTTCCTCCGGGTCATTCCTGCCGACGCAGTGTTATTCTGTAGAGAAAAATCAGATGTGGTACTAAATTAATACAAAATGTTTCAAGCAAAACATGTGATTTCAGCTTCAGCTGATGCAGTCTGCAGATATAAATGGAACAAAGAAATAATAAAAACAACATGAGGACATAAAAATATTTACAAAATGAACAAGACTGAACTAGTATATAAAACAGACAGAAGACAAATATGATAACACACAGCTAAAATAAACCTTTTCAATCCAAGTCTTTTGTCTAAATTACCTACAAAACTGTTAGCAAAGTCGGCTAAACTACTTTTAAACCAGCCGCTAATAAAAACCTCCTCTACTGCCGTCCAGCGAGACGGAATCAGCAGAGGATTTTATAACTGAACTATGAGGAAGGACACTTCATTCCTCTGACTGCGTGAAAATGCGATGTTTTCACATCACAGTTGATGAACAAAGACATGAAAACGTGAGGTAAAACACGACTCGTGTAGGTTTTAAAGGCGTTTCGTGTGCACCGATGATTATTTCTCATACTCAAATGTGATTTATTGAAGAAAAATCATCAGTAATAATAATTTTCAGTAGTTATGACAACTATACAGGGTTTGTACAGGTTTTTAAGAGCAACTTTCAAAGGGTTGAAAATCAAGTATTTTTAAAGAAGTATATTCAAATTCAGGCATATACTTAAGCTTGATAGCAAAAAGGTGAAAGTTAAGCATTTTCTAAAGACTTTGCACGAACCCCGTCTATAGATAAGAAAAAGTAGGAACCACAAGCACATGACAAATAAAAAAAAATCCTATTTTCTGTTACAACTGCTGTTTATTTTAAATTTCACTTAGTAATATATTTGATCTGTATAGAACGATGTATTTTAAATAATTTGTTTTTAAAAGGTCTAGGAAGACATAACTGAACCTTGTTAGTGTTACTAAAAAAGAGCTGAAATACAAGAAAAAGGCAAAAATCAGCAGGAAATTATTCAGGTTTTCTTCATCTGTATAGAACGATGTACTTTAAATAATTCGTTTTTAAAGGTCTAGGACGGCATAACTGATCCTTGTTAGTGTTACTAAAAAAAGAGCTGAAATACAAGAAAAAAAGCCAAAAATCTGTAGGAAATGATTCAGGTTTCCTTCATAAACAACCGGATACTTCAGGTAAATGAGTATTTGTTGCTTTTGTTGAGCCAAGCTGCGTTTTAACTGATAAAGTAACTCACACTCGGGCCGGTGGTGGTGCCTTTCCTGCGGTCGGGGATGTCGGCCTTGTTGGGGTTGTTGGCATTGCCCAGCAGAGGGCTGGCGGGTGGAGCCCCGCGGCTCCCCGGGGTGCTGGGTTTACGGAGCTGGACGCCACCTTCCTCCTTCGCGTTGTTCTCCGCTGTGGTGGTCTGACTCCTCTTTGGATGAGACATCCCCGGGGGGACGTTCTGACCGACTGCAGAGCGAGAAACACGGAGACAGATGTGTGACTCAAAGATGCTGTTTGTACCGCCGGCAAAAAGAAGTGTTTTCATCTAAAAATGAGACGACCTACATTTAGAAAAAAAGTACTGACTCGAAGTGACGGAGGACATAATCGTCAGCACATTCGTGTTTTTTTAAAGAATGTAGTTTAAAAAATTATATCTGTCTTTTGTTTGTTTAAATTATGTATTGGAAGCCATATCTTCCCTCAAATAAAAATAAAAAAAATAGACCTGTGGCTTGAGCTGATGCGTTTAGTTGATTAATTGCTCAACTGAGCAAAATACCAGAAATCCACTGGTTGTAGCTTCTCAAATGAGAATATTTGCTGGTTTTCTTAGACTTAAACTGAATATCTCTGCTCGTTTTGCCCAAAAAACTATTTAATTTCATTAACTCAGACTTTGGGAAACTACGATAAATGTTTCACTATTTTCTGACTAATTAGAAACCAAACAATCATTTAAATCGAGAATATAAAATCTGCAGTTTAATTTGTGATAAAAAAGAACTAATAAAAAATAGAAACAAATACACAACCATGGTATTCTTTAAAAAACACGGGGACTAATAGCTGTGTCAGAGCTTAAAAGCTTCTCAGTTTAGCCATTTAAGATGCAGCTCTAACAGAGAGGAAAGCAGTACAAACTTAACGTATTGACAAAGCATTATATCACAGTGGACAGCACCGAGCTGTGCAAATAAGCTGAAGGTTAAAGTGCCTCCACCATGTGACCGTGTTTGATTTAACTGCTTTTATCAGCCGGACCAAGAGCGACCGACTGAAAACAACCTTCATTAGGAGGGAGAGGCACGGCAGAGTTTGAGCTCTAGACTTTTCTAATGATGAGGAAACTAAATGTCAAGTCCTCCTCACCTTGTTCGCTGTAACGCCTCTGTTTGTGGTTGGAGGAGGAGACGCTCCTCTGGACTTTGAGGTGGGAGGGCGACTGGCCGTTGAGCTCGCTGTTGGGTCTCTGTTTGGCCAGAGAGAGGTTGCTGCTGGAGGCCGACTCGCTGGGCTCCACCTGGGAGGACAAAACATACAGTACATGAGTTATAAATCAGTAGAAGTTACAAGTACAAATTTGAGGTACTTCCACTTTATTTTTATATTTCCATTTTATGCTATTTTATACTTTTTACTCCCACGAAATGTATTTGACAGTTTGTTACTTTGCAGATTTAAATTATTAATACTAAATATATATTTAACATGATGAATAATATTGGTTAAACAATCCAGATTTATATCAAATAAATAAAATTAGCTCCACCTTTACCAACTTCAGCATGAAAGTGATGAACACATTAGTAATTATACTCCAACAATATAATGTATAATATTCTGAAATGGGTCTGCATAATGCATATTTTTACTTTAAGTGTATCTAGATACTTTTACTTAAGATGCAGAACTTTTAGTTGTAACAGAGTATTCCTACACTGTCGTATTACTACTTTTATTCAAGTAAAAGTTTTTTAAGATATTACATTATTATACTTTTGCACTTTCAAATCAAAATCTGTAATTCTACTGTATTCTTAAAATAATTGTATTTATTATTTATTTTATACATTGTCTTCTTATTTTCCATTTAATTAGCTTTGTATGTTTATGTCTTTTTATGCTTTATCTCACTTGCCTTTGTGTATATGTGAATGTGCAATACAAATAAATTTCCCTTGCCACAGCAGACTTAACTTAAAGTTGTTTTAGGAAGAAGTATTCATTTCTTTCCCCGAGTTATAATATGTGCCGGCAACTGTGGAAAACAGCTGATCTCTATTAATTAAGAAGCTGAAAACGGTCCCTTTTTCCTCCAAATTAAATGTCCTCTGCGTGGATCAAAACTTAAAACTGAGAATCACCATCCGGAAAAAGAAGTATCGACCGATGTAGGATAAATTCTCTCTTTCCTCTCCGTTATCACCCGGTGGGTGAATATAAGTAAGTCACTGAAATCAGTTTTAATTTTTTTTAACGAGGTATATAATTCTTTGTACCTCGGAGGCCTTCCTGCCCAGCAGCAGGTAGGTGGCCGTGATCTCGTCATACTTCATCTTGGCCAGAGACTCCTGGATCTCCTCCAGGTTGTAGCCCATCCCCACCATCACATCTGCACAAGACAAGGGCTCAGTTAAATACATTGCAACCAGCATTTTAACCAAGCAGAATTTAAACACAATAGACTGAAAACGCAAAGGCTTTCGTCCAATCTGCGACAGAAAACCTGTTTTCTGATGTTGAAAATTTAAAGAACATCCGATTTATCGCTCTAAAAGTTTCATTGTGGATAATAACTTTAAGCTAAGACTAAAATGATCGAGTTCAGAGATAATAATAATGAATAAACTTCAGATTGAACCTGTGTGTCATTGTCTTGTTGTTTTATAATACATGTAATTTGTTCTTGGGTGTCTCCTAAAATAGATCTTCATCTCAATGAGACTTCCTGATTAAAGAAAAATGACCAAATCAAGAAAAAATAAAGTTAGTCCAAACCACTAAAGCTGATTTCTGATTTTAAATTAAATATCTTTTGGGTTTTTAATTGTTGATTGGACAAAAGGCGTTTAGCCTTTCAAAAACATAAGCAGAAAGATGCTGATTGGAGAGAGCGTGTGTGGGATAATAAGAATATATAATATATATATATATAAATAAATAAACGCACGCACGCACGATGACGTGTTGCCTACCTCATCCTCCAGCAGCTCCAGTCGGATCTGCTTTAAACATTCATCTTGCGCGTGCGTGTGTGTGTGCGCGTCGAAGGCTTTTACCCCTTTTCATCTCAACACTACACAGCCTATTCATTTTTAAAGACTTCCTCCATCTAAAACATGTTTGAGAACATTTCTAATCTGACTGGTTGAAAGTATTAGGATGAGTCACTTGGAGTGAATGTTCCTGTAAAAGCCTACACAAATGAAATATTCTATAAGAAATGTAATTACATTCTTATTACCATTAATCCACATTCAAACAAATGTAAATTAAACATAAATCAAGTATTTTGGTAAACGGATGTTTAATTTTGATGTGTTAAAGTTTGATAACTTTGTCTCAAAAGTCTGGAAAAGATTATTTTTACGTATATAATATACTACATCTATAATAAGTATTAATTCTAATTTCCTCCCTCCCAGTACTACATAGTAACAGTTCCTGTCAGACTTTTGTTCTTTATTTAAATGATGGTCTGATGATTTGACTGTGAAAGATGCTTTAGTTGATTTCCTACTTTTGGACTTTCTTTGTTTGTTTGAAAATGTAAATGCTGCACTCTGGTCCTGACTTGTATGAATTTATGCTGTCTTGTTTTTATTATACTTTGACGATTTGTTAAAATAATCCAAGTTATGACTCTCTTTAAGGATGCTTTGGCATCGCTCATAAGCTTCAATCACATTAGCGGAACTTAAATATCTGCAAGTTTCTGCTTTAAGAAGCCCAACGTGCTGGACGTAAGACTCCTGCACCTTTTGAGCAAATATTCTATAAATGTAATGTTTTCAAAATACCAAAAAACCCAACAAATTAAAAAACGACTCATCCTGTCAGACAGAGGTTCCTTGCATGTCGGGGTGGAAAAGCCTCTCAGGCAGCGTTGTGATCATCACAGTAAAAGAAAAAACTCTCCACTGAAAGCCGCACTAATGCCATTAATTAAATATTTCCACACCAGCACGGCGTAATCCACCGTGGCAGATGTGACAAATTTGAGTAAAGTCATTTATTATTATTATTATTATTAATATAATTCTCTTTTTAAAAAAACACACCCACAGCAGGATTTAAGAAAAACCTTTTTCTAACATACAAGTCTTTGTTCGTGACCGACCTGCAGGGTAACATCTAGTACTGGGCGATATGGAGAAAATCAAATATCTTGATCATTTTGACCAAATAAATATAGATGGTAAAATCAAAAAAATTGCATGATTTTAATGTAGGGGACGTCACAATACCAGAAATGTAGTAGTCGATACCAATACCAGTGAAATCCCATGATTCTCAATACCCAACAGTAAAAAAATAAAAGAAAACAATCAGCAAATAATAAGAGATGTTTTTATGGTCAGATTTGGATTAGATTTAGTAAAATTGCAACTGAAAAAAACGCATGTTTTAAACCCGTTTTCAGACATCGAATACATGACATTGCTTTCTTAAGCCATCTGTTTAATAAATGGCTTTTTGTAAACTGTTACGTAATTCAATGTTTGTTACTGCTTTATTCAGACATGACAGCAGTTGCTGGAGAACAGCGCTGAGTTATCAAAAGAGCTTTCTGTGCAGTGACGGATTTTAAAAAGTTAAGACTTAATTAATGTCCACTAGTACATTTTCATCAATCAATTAAAAATGTTTAGGTAATTAGGAAGCTAATTCAGCAACAATGAAGAAGCAAAGAGTGAAAAGATGTCACGTCTATCTATGTCTATCTATATCTATCTCTCTATCTATATCTATCTCTCTATATCTATCAATCTCTCTATCTCTCTATATCTATCAATCTCTCTATCTCTCTATATCTCTCTATATCTATCTCTCTATATCTATATCTATATCTCTATATATCTATATCTATCTATCTATATCTATATATATCTATACATCTATATCTATATATATCTATACATCTATATCTATATATATCTATACATCTATATCTATATATATCTATACATCTATATATATATCTATCCATCTATATATCTATCCATCCATATCCATATCTATATCTATATCTATATATCTATATCTATGTCTATATCTATATATAAATATATCTATATCTATCTATCTATCTATCTATATATATATATCATCTCCAATGATATAACTAAATGATTGATTTCTGTATCGATTAATCTGCTGATGTAATAATGATGATTTTTTCTGATGTCTAAAAAGAAAAAAAAAAAAGAAAAAAAAAAGTTGTCCTCATTTGTCACTTAGACACCAAAACGTGGGAAAACAAATGTTGATAAATACCAAAGTTTCCCGTGTAACCATGTTGCTGTGAGAATTTAGAATTTAAATTTGATAAAAGGTTTATGTAAAAGGCATTATTTAGGAGTCAGGGATTCCTCAGCAACACTAAGACATCTCTTCCTCACATTTTCTTTGTTCCTGCACTGACTGGGTGATGGGGAGTTTGCGCCGGCACATGTGCACCGACAGCCAACCCCAGCTGCTGTTACATAAGAGCTCCGCCGTTCACAGCTTTCATCCAGGGCACGACGGGGAAGCTTCTCCGCCCCCTCCCTCTCTCTCTCTCTGTGCATGCAGCAGCACTGCTCCCGTTTATTTATTCATCATCACAATTCATCTTTTCTTTTAAAGCTCTTCAGCGCTGAAATAATGAGCGTCTTTGTGTTGTGGAGCTGTGACCTAGCTAATGTTTTAAACACTTTCTCTCAAGAAACATACAGATTGTTAGTGTAATAAAAAAGGAAGGAAATCTTTCTGATTACGCAACAGGGTAGCACAGGGCAGATGGTCATAAAGCTTCATAAGAAGATGCAGTTATGTGATTTTAGCATCATTAGTGTTTTTTTTGTGTTTGTTTTTTTACCTATTCTCTTCTGATCCGTGATGTCCAGCTCTGGTTCAGTGTAAGGCTTGAGCTCGTCCTCTTCAAATCCTGCATTGATCCATCGATCCTTCATGATTTGCTGCAAAAGCAAAGTGAGACAATTAGAGCCCGACTGTTACTGGATTTTTACTGATAGATATTATTAATAATAATAATAATAATAATAATAATAATAATAATAACAATAACAACAACAGATATATTTATAAGAATCCCTTAAATTATCCTTTTAAAGAAGACATTTTGGATAGATTTATAGAGTGACAGTGGGATGCGCACATACTGATAAAACTGGGAGTAAGTTCTATTTAACTATTTATTTTCATGGATATATTACTGAACCAGACCCAGGAGCCTACAAAATGTCACTCAAAGAGACACGTACAACAAGGAAAGAGGGTCAAAATGACCACAAAGAAACACAAAACAGCTGCAAAGAGACACAAAGAAACCACAAAGAGACTTGAAACGATTTTAAAAAAAGAAAAAAAAAAAAAAAAAAAAAAGGTACAAAACAGGGAGACGGAAAACTACAAAAATACAAAAAGAAACAGAGACAGAGCAGAGACAAAAACACAGAGACAAAATAACTGCAAAGAGACACAATGACCACAAAGAGACAAAATGACCACAGAGAGACAAAATGACCACAGAGAGAGACAAAATGACCACAGAGAGAGACAAAATGACCACAAAGAGACACAATGACCACAAAGAGACACACAATGACCACAAAGAGAGACAAAATGACTACAAAGAGAGACAAAATGACCACAAAGAGACACAAAATGACCACAAAGAGACACAAAATGACCACAAAGAGAGACAAAATGACCACAAAGAGAGACAAAATGACTACAAAGAGAGACAAAATGACTACAAAGAGAGACAAAATGACCACAGAGAGACAAAATGACCACGGAGAGAGACAAAATGACCACGGAGAGAGACAAAATGACCACAAAGAGAGACAAAATGACCACAGAGAGAGACAAAATGACCACAGAGAGAGACAAAATGACTACAAAGAGAACAAAAAACAGGAAGAGGCTAAACAACTCTAAAGCCTGCCTGTCTTGCTTCCATGTAGGAGGTGTGGGGACCTTTTGCGTGTCTGTGCCTAGGGGCCCATTGTTTCATAATCCACTCATGTCTATTTTGCTTCGTCTCAGTGATCGAAGGCGAGAAGCTTTGCCTCGCTAGATGTGTTTATCTGAAGCAGGAGCACATCAATGAGTCTTTCTTTGTGTCGTCTTCACCATCTACAATCTCCCGCTGCATCAGAAACTTGTAGCACAAACCATGAGCAGTCCAAACTGACCAATCAAAGTTACTGTGGAATCTAATCTATTTTATTAATTTGCAGCGGATCAATTGCTCTCTGGGGGTTTTAATGAAGGACAGAGCCAAACTAATTATCGCCGGTCATGCTACGATGTAACCAGAGCTGCAGCTGTAATCCAGGGCAATCATGTGGCATCCGGGGCCAACACATGTGACCCAGAGAGTCGAGCCAACAACATTTAGTTTAATTCACTTAAATTCAAAATGCAATAAAACTCCCTTCTCATAAAATAATCGAATTAAAGATGGAAATCAAATCCTCTTAAATTAAATGGCCCATTCAAAGAAAAAAAAAAAAAAACAACACAAGACTGCCTTTAAATACGATCCAGTTTACAGCTCACGTGCTAAAAATACTCTTGAAAAGAAATAATGTTTTATATGTTAATGATATGCTGCTGGGTGTCAGGCAGGGCTGCAGGATTACAGATAAAAAGAGGATCATTAACACTTTTCTGACAATGTGCCGCTCTGATTGATCTGTGGAACGATGCTCTTTCCTTTCTGCCCCTTACATCAAACACGACTATTTTAATCTCGGCAGACGCTCTTAAAGAAACTAAAATGTCTAAATATGTCTAGTATTAGCCGATTATGAATTGTGGAAAATGAAATAACTTAACTTTCATCTGTCGGGACATTCTGACACATTATGACCTTTGATAAACTTCAAATCAGGCCATAAAGCAAAACGTCTTAAACATAATTTAATTTGTTTTTTATACTACTAGACTTCTCTTGTACTTTGTTGGCTTGTCTTGATCTCTGCAGCTAATATACGCTGACTTAACTTTATAACAAACTATGATAACAAGAGTTAACTTGTGTTTCTATTTTACTACATTTCAGAGAAAATTATTGTACTTTTTACTGCAATAGATTTATTTAACAGCTACTGCTTACTTTCCAGATTTACAAAAACAAGTAAACTGCTGAAATACGATGCATTGCTTTGGATAGTAAACGTTGACCAAATACAACATTAAAATCACTAATAATGATCTAATAATTAAATATTTCATAACTCTCAAATTAGCACCTCTTTTTTTTGATACTGCAACTATATTTTGCCAATAATACTTACAGGTAAAAAATAAATGCATTTGTATGACATGCATTTAAGGTCCCACAGGTGGAAGCAGCCCGGGGAGTTTGTGGTAATATAGCAATGCACTTTAACCATTCAGCTCCCGGGGCGCTCCAGTTAATTTAGCTTGAAGACAAAAAAATCGTTAATTTCCTATTTTGGTATTGGCCATAACATGATATTCAGTTTACACTGGTTCTAGTCAGGATTAAACCTGATTAAAGCTTTAAACCTTGTTCACATAAACATATGCTACAAGACATATCACGTCAGTATTTCTGCCCGGGTTTCATACGTCACATTCATAAAGAACCAATCCCGTTTAACTTGCGAAGTGGGACTTCACATATCATTACCATAAGGCTACGGCAATATGTCAGAGGAGAAGAAAAAAAAATCATAATGCCAAACTTCTGGAGAAAACGCGGGTTTGCAGGAGCCATTTTCAAGAAATCTCTTTGAAAATTTACCCCAAAAACTAACAGGTTTTGCCACAAAATGTATATTGAAGCCCGATGCTGTTCCATCCCTTTATCTTGGGGACACAGCGAGTACGAGCCAACATGCGGGTCAAGTTTCTGACTCATTTGCATATTCACACACACACACACAACACACAACACACACACACACACACACACACAGTAGAGTTGCATCTAAGCAATTTTAAAAAGGCATGAAGGAATTGTTTTTCCATGGAACAAAAACCCGTATAAAATATGTATTTTTTTGTATTAGAGATGAGTTTTTAGGGGGTTAATCAATGCCAGGAGAGGAACTTCAAATGTGTTTTAACGGTACTTTCCTTTGATCGCGATTAAGACTCGACTAAGCTGGTTTTATGTGCCGCCCTAGATGCTGCGAGGAACTCTCGACTCATAGATGAAGGCGGAGAAGTGAACAAGAAACACAATTTTGGTACAAACGCAAGAATGACTATGCATTATTCATAGTTACTACATCAGAAAGAAGAAGGAGAGTGTGGGCCGGGCGCACACAGAAAACAGGACACTGTGGGCGTCGGAGGAGATGATACAGGAGGGGGGATGCAGGAGCCGAGAGGAGGGGAGAGGGGTTGCTGGAGAGGTGGAGGATAGATGGCATTCTTCGATGGTGCAGACGTACTCGGGGGAGTGAGATAAGAATTGAGAGTTATATTTACATTTTCTGCGTCCTCCCTCACCTCGAGAGTACCCCGCTTGGTCGGGTTGAGCACCAGGAAGCGTTTGAGGAGGTTCTCGCAGTCTGTGGACATGTAGAACGGGATGCGGTACTTCCCCCTGAGCACACGCTCCCGCAGCTCCTGCAGAGAGGACAGCGAAATTCAACAATTTTGACATAAAGACCTACAGTGCATGTTTACTCTCTTAGAGGCCTGCTAAAATCTGTTTTTATTTATTTGTTATGTTTTCATTCAACATACATAGTATCAAAAGAAAACACGCACATTCATCGTTTTGATTGCTTTTTTGCTTCGTCAGAGAGGGTGCAAAATTATTATTTTTTGTCCACCGGCCAAATGACTAATGAATGTTCAAATGTGGCCGACGGCTCAATAGATAACAATGTTTTTTTGGCTGCAAATCTGCTGGCCACTTGCATATTTTACTAGCCATTGGTGTTAATTTTGTGCCCCGTTGTGAAAAATAACTCTTTGACACATATTGTTCAATTTCCTTCAAAAAATACAAATAATTTAGATTTTTTTGTTTGTAGTTATAAATTTGTGAATGTGGAAGAAGTAAAATTAGATTCCTAAGAAAAAACGCTTTAACGTCTTTGTCACTATAATCATAGAAAACAAATGAAATTGACATTTGACTTTTAAAGCGTTTGTTTTCTTTTTCTCTTATTTTGTTCATATTATTTTAATTCCTTGAAGGTGAAAACCTAGTTGGCAATAAACCTGTTTCTGATTCAGATTTTAATTAATTTTTTTTAATTAGGCCATAGCATATGGTACCTGCAGCGCACCCACACGGTCTTACCTTGAGGTTCTGTCCATCGAAGGGCAGCGAGCCGCTGACGAGCGTGTACAGAATGACCCCCAGACTCCAGACGTCTACCTCCGGCCCGTCGTACTTCTTCCCCTGAAAAAGCTCCGGCGCTGCGTACGGCGGAGAACCGCAGAACGTGTCGAGCTTGTTGCCCATCGTGAACTCATTGCTGAAGCCAAAATCTGCGATCTTGATGTTCATGTCTGCGTCGAGGAGCAGGTTCTCCGCCTGGATACAGACACATGAAGGTAAAGTGTTAAGATCCTTTTCATCTACAGTTCGTCTGTATCGGGTCAATCAGTCTTTTTTAAACTGACTGACATTTTAAGAAAAAAAATCTTAATATCCGATGACAGATAAATAACATAAAAATAAATATAGCAGGTTTCCAACGTAACATAAGTTAGAAGGAGTTTACTTGTTTTTCCAGTGTGTGTGCACATTTTATTCTATGTCTGCATTTGCCATTGGGCCATCGTGATAACAGTATGCATAATAAAAATGTTAATTACACTAAAGGACAGACTTGATGAAAAAAAAAATGTGCGCGTATATTCGGTATCGGCCAAAATGAGTATGAAAATATTTGCATATCGTGCATCTCTACTTCAAATTGCTCTTTTCTCTGATCAAAAGTTCAAAACCCAAAGATATTAAATTTACAATAATATAATACAATAAAAAAAAGGAAAGGGGCATTTAAAAATCTGCATTTAAAAAACATTTGGCGTTTTTCTTAAAAGACTCCATATTATCCAAACTGTTGCTGATGCATTTCTCTGTTGCTTGACTAATAGATTATTTATGCTCTAATTAGCACTTGTTCATATTCACAGACTGATGTTTGTGATATAGTCTGATCTAGTAAAAACAGTTCTCCTTTGTGAATGAAAGTGTTCAAAACGTAGGCGAGGATTTGAATTCAAACATCTGCTCACACATGCAGCTGGAGGCCAAAGACTAATTAGGAAGCCGAAGCAAAGAGAGCAGAAGAAGAAATCTTCCATTTAGCCGAAGGACTGAACCATGAGGGGTAAACAACGCTCATTGTAACGTGGCTGACCATAAATCAAAATAAATAAATAAATCCCAGTGGCTGACACTACTGAAGCCACAAGAGCAAAGTGGCCTACAAGCCTGAGGGATTGCGCTTCATTTGCTGGTTAAAAATTAACCGCGTTCATCGTATGTTCTCCACAATCACGCCTGTTACATACCGCATGTACACTTGCTTTCATTAAACACACATGTATCTAGTGCATACATAAAGCATGGGGACTCCTCTCGCATGTCCCTCCTCATGGATCATTCATGAAGCTCTACACAGGAAACACTTGAGATTTTGCAGCAGATACACAGGGCTTCTCTTAGCCCGGCGACTCCGACTGACGGCGAGATAAAAATACAGAAGCATCAATATTTATGCTCGGAAGAAAGTAAAGCGGTGTCACGAAATAAAGGAGGTCCACTTACACTACAACGGGTGATGTGGTGCAGAACATGTGAGCAGTTTAAAGAGGGACCGCCTCCTTTGTGGCGTAATGATACGTTTTTTTTTTTTTTTTTTTTTAAAAAGGTGTTTGTACTGCCAAGAGGAGAAAGTCAGAAAAAGGGCAAAGTAGAGCCTCATTAGCAGCAATATGCTGTGTTAAGAGTCGTCAGTGGGAATATGAGTTAAGAGTAGAGATATAAAACACGCAACACTGACGTCAGCTCCCTATTATGTGACCTTTCCATCAAATACGAGTCCGAAGTAATTAGGCTCAAAAGGTGCAGACACTATGCACGTTTAAATTCTTCATAGGATTACAGATAAACATGAATAAACCTCATCTTCTTTTGTATAAAACACCCCGTGGTCAAATATATATCAAATTTCATCGAGTTATCTTGTGGAATGAAAACGGACATTTGTTTTGTCAAACCAAAACAAACTGATATTTAGTCTAATATCACAGAAAACCAGCAAATCACAACGTTTGAGAGGCTGAAAATGTGTCCAGAATGTTTTAATAATGACTCAAACAATTCATGTATTATCTAAATAATTGCCAGTTGATTAACCGATTACTCGACTAATCTTACTTTATTCAAGTTTGACATATTTTTGTTGTACTCGTTCTCATTTAGGCTTATTATTTATATTTCATATTACTCCTATTTTTGGATATTTTGTATACTTTTCAATTGTAAAATATCCCGTTTTGTGTCATGTCTTTGTGACGATATTTTAATAACTGAGGATTACATGCATGTACAATATAATAATAACGGGAAATACATTTATAATAACCCAGTGATGTTCAGACTCTAAACTGAGGTGATGTTTGAGGTTTGTCGTTTTAAGTTTCCGACTTTCATCTTGGTAGGTTAATTTCTCTACATTTCCTAAAAGGCCAGAGAACGCAGTGATGTTGCTTTTGATGATTGATGCACACGTTGCTCATCATGTGGCTGCATTGCATTCTGGTAGATTTAAGCTTCCATCAGCAGAATATCATCAACTTTTCATTCGCACTACCAGCCTTCTCTGAACTCACCTTGAGGTCTCTGTGAACAATGTGCTTCTGGTGGCAGTACTGCACCGCTGATACAATCTGTAAGAGGAAAAAGACAAGCAAAAGTTCAGTTAAATGTCTGTTCTCAGCCTGTGATCAAGGATGTGGTGGAGGAGATGTGGTCGACACAAGACAGGAAAGATAAAAAAACATAACGCAGGTGGAGCTGAAGACACCAGGAGGGTTAGAGAACATGTTTTCTCTGTGCAGCACATTTATACTAACCGCCTGCACACCGCGGTCCTACATTCACAAATATTCACTTTTTAGATTTAGTTTTGTTTCTCTTTCGTTTTGCATCGTCAGCTCCAACTTAAATTGAGCGAGGTGTTCAGTGTGTTGATAAAATGCTTGACTTTTCACCTTAAAACATAAATCAGGGTTTGTAAAATTCAAGCACTTTTCAAGGGACCTAAACCAGAAATTTCCAGACCCTTAAAGCCTGTATCATCACATCTTAATTACCTATAAAAGATGTACTATAAACACTTCTGATGAAGCATACAAGCAAAGTTAATACAACTCAAAGACTAAGGTTTGACGGACACTAGAAATAATTCTAACACCTTTTTGCTTTTCTTACAGTGGCTACTGCACAGTTTATGCCTCCAGAAAAGTATTAAGAAAGTCTTGATTTGCAAAGTTGATGTTATAAACCTTCCCAGAAGAATGAATGATTGATTTAATTGTTAAGTATATGAAATGCTAGAATTATTATTATGTTTTTTTTAAACCCTAGAAATGGTTCTTAGAGCCCAAAGTGATGTCTTCAAATTGACCAACAGCTCAAAACAAATATATCACATTTACAATAATATAAAAACAGAGAAAAGCTGCAAATATTTCCAATCGAAAAGCTGGATCGAACAAATGTTTGGGATTTTTTCGCTTGACAGATGCCAAAAGCAGATACATTTACAGTTGCTTTAATAACTGACGGCAACAGAAAGGTTTGGACATTCCTCATCAGTCTAACACAACAGAGAGGTTTCTGTCCAAGAAGCAGGACAGAGCACGGCGACCTGTCTGACGTACAGCCGGGAGCAGAGGTGTGAAACCAGAACACTGCAGGGGGAGAAAAGCTGGGTACCTGTCTAAATTTAGCCCTGGCCTCTTTTTCCTTCATTCGTCCATGTGCAACCAGGTAGTCAAACACCTCTCCTGCAGAAGAGAGACAAAGGGAGAGAGTTAGAGGATGACAAGGAGAGCAAAATACAGAAAGAGCAATGCACGAGGAGTCAGATAGAAAAAAAGAAACAAAAAAAAAGTGAGTCACAACTTTTAAGAATAAAGCACATAAAAATAACTTCAATGAACTTTTCCTGAGCAGCTGGCCTGCACAGTCGCCCATGTGCATGGTTCGAGGGAGTTTGTTGACCATATTGAGGCGAGTGTGGTGCTGCTTCCCCCACACCGAGCCTGTCCTGGAGCCACAAAGCTGCTGCTTAGCTCGACTCCGGCAGCAGACCCTTCCCTCTGCCCACACTTCAGCCAAAACATGACTACGCTCGTGTGCTAATTGAACTCGAGTGGCTGGCGTGCATGTGCGTCTCCAAACCAGGACAAAAAGAGGAACTAAACAAAACAAGCAACAAAAACACCTCCCCCACTTTTCCTGAATATCCTCCTAGTCTCTCAGCACTGACCTGCAGAGGCGGTCAGATTGTATGTTTCTGTACTTCAGAGCTCCAGAAAAGCAACAATTCAACGCTGCTATCCGACTCAGCTGCTAAAGACAGAATGTGGCAGCTAACACTTTGCATGTCAGCGGTAAAGAGCACAGTGTGTGCTGTACATGGGGATGGGAGTAGGGAACAAAACTGGGAAATAGCAAGGAAATTGTAACCTAGGAACACATGCATTAAAAAACGATTCTGAAAAAGAGAAAAGCTAGAAATCCGGATAATGTACGACTGTGAAAAAGGTTAAAATTCTGGCATCCCTGAATAATTCAATAATGCTGAGCCCCAAATGTTGCTCCTGTTTGAATGTAATTAGCCCCTGATCCAGTCACGTATACACCTGACATGGTCCTGGATAGATGTGTCCTCAAACTTGTATACATCAGTTCGATAGATATCCTCTTAAAAATTTGTTTTGGGGAAAAAAAAAAAAAAAAAAAAAGTAGAAAAACAAGCCCACTGGTTGGCAGGAAATTCTTTTCGGACCCATAAACGGGGCAAAGAATCTACGTCAGGCGGCTGTTAAGTAACAAGATTTACACTATACAGCCATGCTCTTGTTAATCTTAGTTTAGCGGCATGCTAAATCAGAAAAAAAAAACAAAGTGCAACTGAGGCTGATGCAGTTATTTGGATAAGAAATATGAACTGCTGATGGTGCTAGATGGAAAGTTAATGCATGAAAAAGACGATTCATCCTCACTGAACCATGAATGTCTGCACAAAATGTCATGCCAAGCCAAGTTATATTATATCAAACGACGGACCAAACCCTAAAAAACATAATTTATTCTGACAAAGAAAAGTCTCTTTCAGTAAAATCAGTACAAAACATGTCACAGATGGTGCAGAGCAGCAATGCAACTTGTAGCCACCAGCGGCAGAACTGAACAATTTCTGCTGGACCATCTTCAGACTTCACATTTATATTGACTTTGTTATAACTTTCTCTGTTCGAATAAATCATGTTGTAGTCACTTTAAACTGGCCTGACGTTATTCCCCTGCCGCTTACAGGTCAACGAGAACATTTCCTAACATCCGTGGAGTTTGTATTTTCAATATTTTTTTGCATTAACAAATTTCATTACCGGATCGGTGACTGAGGGTTCGCCTTGAGATTCTACTTGAAATCCCCAAAGAAAAATCAAAGCCAAACTGAGAGAAATATTAGATTTACTTCATTTAAGATCTAATGCAATTGGCCTCTGATCAGAGTTCCCATCTCGGTGGTAATGCGATTCACAATTTGTCGTCTCTTCGCTTGGCTCAGCGCTCTGAACGCGACCTTTCCAAGAAATCAATGATAAGATGTGGCTTTTAGGTGTCGTGTGCATGTGTGACGCTGCATTTAATGAGAAATTACAAGAAACTTTCGCCTCAAGAAAACTCAAAAAGTAAACTCCCTCGCTGTAATCCTGCATCCAATGACACAACAATGAAACGCCAGTTCCTGTCAGTTCTTGAATAGTTTGTCTTTCCACTTATTAGTCAGTCAATTAAAGAGTTTCCTGGAAATGTTTCTTACATTTGCTCTATTAATGGTTGGTTAATGGGCATCCCTCTATTGTTCTTCTCCATTTGCTTTAACACAAAGTCACTTGTGATGCCAATTAAGGTTTGGTCACGGGCGTGTGGGAATACAGAGGAGGAACTACATTGATCATGTTGCTGATGGGAGTCGACCAACATGTTTTTCCTGCTCTGACTCGCCTCTTTCTGCATTTCCAATGGATGATTTGTGTTTCTACTGTAGATAAATATACGTCACCATCCCTTCCCATGTTTCAACCTCCAGGAAGCAGCTTTAAAAGGTTCACACATTTTCAGAAACTGTATTTTCCCAATCTTTATTTCATTCGTACGTAGGTTTCTCATAATTTCTCAAAAACGTCCTAAGAAGTTTAACTGTAAAGAACCGTTTAATTTCACACTAAAATATAGGTAAAACAAGAGACTGTAGTCAAGTTTCTCATCCAAATGTAGCGCACATTTTAACCCACATTTGTTAAGGTGAATATCAGGAGATGATGTCTCCAATTCTAGAGTGAGGTGCCATCAAACTATTGCAGAAGCAAGATAATAACATTAAAATAGCACGAGGCAAACCAACTGAAAACCATGTGGAAAGTGTAATTAAAATATAGCATTTCTGTTTGTTTCAGGTATTTGAGGAAGGTCTCCTAATTTCTCCCCACAGATCGGCTGTTTTCAGCTCTTTAGTGGAGGTTTAAGTCTCTTACCTTATGTTCGTCATCATTTAGTCGCTTAGTTTCCATTTACATTTTCTTGTATTTTGTTTTATATCCATAAATCAACTGTTGTACCTTTCAATATTTTTTATTCAGGCCTGTCCACTCCATTTTTTTTATGTGTAAATTGGGCACAAGTGTGTTTCTATCCACCTGTTACCCTTTATTTTGTTGTGAAGATGCTGATTATATGCTTAAAGTTATGGACTCAACTTCCTGTCCATATTTTCTGCATCAACTTAAACAGTACGCGTCACCTCTTAACACTCAATTATAAAATTAATTACCACTCAGACTTGTGTTCGTCTACATTTTTCCTTTCAGGTAAAAGTAGAGTCTGCAGAGTATGTGCAGCTCCCAGTGTGTATAAATTATTAACACACACACACATTTATTACATTTCTGTGTTAATAAATCATATTTGGGACTTCGGAAGCAGCACAGCATGCAGATTTCTACCGACTATATCTGGTCTTCTGTACAGCAGCTGTTGGAGATGTTACGGTTTCATTTAAAATACATTCAGTGTGTTGTTTCATGTGTGGACTTCAGTGTGAGGACTGCAGCTTTCTTTTTTGGATTGAAGGTTGTATTGATGTCTAAAATGCATTTTCATTCAACTAAAAGGGGGGACTGCATGTCTCGGTCGGACAGGTTGACATGTTGGAAGGACGTCATATTCTGTTTACTGCAAATGTTAACCATTTAATTTCCGTCTCACCTCCACTTGCGTACTCCATCACCAGGTAGAGCGTCCTCTCCGTCTCAATCACTTCAAAAAGCTTGACTAGAAGGAGGGAGAGACAAAAAGAAAGAGGACATTTTAAATTCAATTATGTTTAAAGATGGAGGAGATTCAGAATGAGAAATTAATTCATTGACACAAAAATTAAAAGTTACCAAACAGGCACCTAGAGAGTAGAGGGGGAAGTGAAGTCACGTGGACCTTACTCTGTGTGTGTCTGTGTGTGTGTGTCTGTGTGTGTCGTGACCATGCAAGCACAGCATCGAGCCGATTTTAGCAGCACTCAATATTTACTGTACAGTCCAAAAGCAGTATTTTTTTTTTTTTCTTATTCTTTTTTTACTGCAGTGAGTTCAGCTCGAAGATATAAAAGAGGGACGTGTGATGAGCGGCTGAGAGCTATACTGCTAAATATAGACGAGGTGGGATGGAAAACAATGAGAGAGAGATAGAGAGTGTCAGGCCTGGTGAGCGCTTACGATCACCTTGGTAATTATAATCACATTTCTGCAGAGGAAATCATGGAGCACAGGGAAAGGAAATGAAAAGTAATTAGCGGGGCATCCCGTCTCCTAAAAACCAACCATGTGCACGCATGTGTGTGTTTTTATGACACGTGTGTGTTCTGTATGTGCATTACACACACACACACACACACACTATACAAATAAGTTCATAAACAAGGTTAGAGTTTTTAAAAAGGCGCGTCTCCGGCGTTGGACCCTATGAACGTCACTTAAGTTGAAGCGATTAGTCTATTAATCGTTTAGTTGATTGATAGAAAAATAAAATCGGCAACTACTGGAATAATCAATTTATCGTTGATTATTTTTAGGCAACAAAAAATGCCAAATATCTGCAGATTCCAGCTTATAAAATTTGAGGATTGATTGCTTTGTTAAAACTTTTAAGACAAAACTTGCTTTTGCCTAGAAGCTTTTACTATATTTCAACCTCACTCGCAGTACTTTTACATTTTTTTTTTATTTAAAAATAATTTTGCATTTTGCCTTTAGACAGTTGAAAGTTGAGGCTAAGACAGGAAACAAAAGGAGAGAGGTGTGAAACACACCCAGTCGCAATCAAACCATAGACATCAATTATTTATTGTTAATTAACTTTTTTGGTCTCTTTCTTAAAAAATGTAAATCTTCTTCTTGTAGCCGTATGTGACATTAACAACCTCGATGTATTTATACTTCTTTGCCATAGGAAATTGTAATGGCCGTTTAAAAAAAAACATTTTTTTATTACATTTTATGTATGAAACATTTATTTAAGAGATCGAGAAACGAATCGTCAGAATAACCGACATTGTAAATACTCGTTAGTTACGACCCTAAATCTCTGCAGTTCATGCTCAGCCCTTCAACAGCTGGAGGTTTTTGTGATATTTGCTTCTTGTTGCTGCAGTGGTTTGGTGTTAGTTGGCATTTCCTCTTGCAGTTGGCTGTGTGAAAGTTTGTGCCGCTCTAGACAGTGAGCTCTCTTTGTTTACATCGAACCTGCTTAATTTTCTAACCCCAAAACAAAGCAGAGAATTATCCTCCAGCTTTAGTCTCAGCCTTATACAGTTGTCCCGTATATTTTAATCAAACATCATTTACATTTTACATAAAAATGTTGCCATAGGCTGTAGTGTTTGAGCTTTACTCATACTTTGGATGGCTGCCATGTTTACACAAACTTTCACATTTGCCAGGTTTGTTTGATTTAAAAAAACACTCCTGTCTGAACAAAAACAAATAAAAAAGGGAACTAAAAACGCTGAAACAGCAGCACTTATAAGTTAAAACAAGCTGATGCAATACAGGCTGGCAGCATGTTGCAGGATCATGTGACTGTCCAGTAACATAAAGGTCAAAGGTTAGAGAGCCCTGCATGTCAAGTGTCCATGAGCAGGCGGCAAACTCCCACCTGATCAGTCTGACATGTAAATGATTGAGGAACATGTCTGAATTTACACATGAAGTATAAATGTCTGGTTGAGAATTTCTACATCACCAATATCCAAGTCTTCATATTTAAATCATATTACAACACTTATGAACAGACGCCGTTTGTGCTAAAATACTGCGTTTTATTTGTGCAACACCCACTTACCTATATTGGGATGATTCAAAATCTTCATTATTCTAACTTCTCTGAAGAGCTGAAATGAAAGAGAAAAACAAACGTTTATAGTTTACTCTGTGGGTTTCAGGATTTAATATTTTATTGACATTTCAACAAAGTCAACAGGGATATTTTTGAGTCGGGGAGCTCAGGATAGTACATGCAGTGACTGACAAAAGTAGTGAGCTTCATTCCACCACACTGGGTAAAAAAAAACCCCCACAATATTAAAAAAAGAGAAATAAATCTGACAAGACGAGAGCCGTTTCACCGTTTACACAAAAGCTGGTTAACTTTTTAAGTAAACGCATGACTTGGCTGTCCATCTCGAGGTGTAGCAGTCCGTCTTTACAGTTTGAGCAACCTGTACTAATGTAAGGACTGTACCGAATAGTTTGAAGCTTCATTCATACATTTTGCATGTCTATTAATTCGGTATAAACACGGTATTTTTGCAGATTTGCAGTGGTCGCTACGTAGGATTGTTTCAGACTTGTGTGATCCAAACATTGTCCAATAACTACAGTGTTGTGAATTCTTTTTCCAATAATATTTGACTTTTGGACTTTACAAAACACATTTTTTTTCTTACAAGATCTTCTGCTTCAATCCATATTTCTTGTAGTTTAGACTTTCAAAAACAACATTTTCACTGCTGTCAAAACAGTTTGCTATTATATAAAAAAATAAATTAAAAACATTCCTCTTCCATTTTAGGGCGATGACTTCATAAAATATGCCGACAGACATTCGAAGCTTTGAATGACATTAGATTCAGCCCTGACCAATATACACAATATGCACTAACTTATTAAGTGGCATTTAAATGTCACAAAGCAATAATTACATTTTAAATAGATTTGCACACACAGATGACATAAGACATGTTTTAATGGCCCTTTTCTCTGCCTTGTGTCTGATAACTGTGTCACATTCCTGATGTTGAGGAAACCCCCCATCAACACTGCTGTTCTTAAGAGATCATGAGTTCAGAAACCAACACTGATCCTTGTGCTGTGCCAACATTAAACACATTTGTCAAGGAGATTATGATCAGTTTGTCACAGCCGAAACATAACCACCACAGGATTCCCTGCAGCAGAGTCGTTTTTTTAACCAGCCAGAGGTGAAGAAGGGTGTCTGAATGAAGTTAAACATGCACCATCACATCTCCACCCTAATAACTAGACACTCAGTCAACACACGCTCGCTTCTCCATCAGTATTCAGAATGACCAGACAAGCATATTTGTAACGGACAAAAAGTGCTTTTTAAGTCTTCCACTGTATGAGGCACAAAAAAAGACCCGAGTGCTATTTATTATTGATCCGCTGTTAACTACACCTCGCCCTCTTCCCGTCCATAAAAACATAAAAAGGCATTAATGTTTTATGATGCAGGAGGAGCCACAGTGTTGGCTTACTGACAAACAAATCGTGAGGCTGTGCAGCTGGGAAACACTAAAATACCTTCCACCAAATTAACAAATACATCCAGCAGAACATGTACACAGTACTCAAGTTAGTGTCGTTTTGCAATAGTTTATTTTGTTTGGAAAAGAGTCTAAAAGAAAAAACAAGCTGCTCCTTTAATAATGATATAAAAACAAGGTGATCCTGCAAATCCTCACATTTTTCAAAGCAGTAACCTCCACATACTCGAAATGTATACGTTTTTCAATGGAATTATTTCAGCAGCTAAAAATAAGGTTATTAATAAACATGTTTATCCTTCTGCTTCCCAACTATTTTTTTTTTAATAAAATGTTTATCTATTAATGTATTTATTATCGTGACCAACTACGGTAAATTGATCATTTATTTTCATTAAATCCCAAAAAAAAAATTATAATTTTATTATCAGAGCTCAAAATTATGTCTTAATATTGTTAATTGTGTTGGAAAAACTGTTAAAAATTATTATTTTTACTTATTAATTTTTTTATAGAAATTGCACACAACTGTAATAATAATAATAATAATAATAATAATAATAATAATTTGAAACAAACAAAAGTGCAAGCTTTTAACACAAATGCTGGATACATTTTTAAAATTATTCATTAATACTGTGAAATATTTTCTGTTGATTGACAAATTAAATTACAGGAGCACCGTGCAAGATATTTTTATAGCTTTATTTTTATAGGATCATACAGCTGAAACTTCTTAAGGCAGTAAATCCTGTTTTATTTGTTCTTTTTGCTCATTTATCCTTCCGATACCCAACTGTTTCTTTATGTTTTATAATGTTTTTTTTGTATTTTCTGGCCAAAGAAATATAATATAAATGTTTGAGTAGATAAAATGCCAAAAAGAATGTGCATCGTAAGTCATCAGAGCTATAAAATTTTTTTTTTTTTTTTAAAGTTTTAGTTTTTACAGCTATAGCCTGCAAATGCTTGACATTTTACTTAGTGTTTCAACAGCACCATGTACAATTTCATTTTGATTTACTTTTGACACATAATAATCTTGTTGAGATAATAAACCGTTGTATATTTGTGAATTTTTTTTCCCCTCATTTATCTCTTAGCTTCAATCTGTTCTCTCAGCTGAGAGAGAAATAAATGGCGGCAGGAAAGCGAGATGGGAGTGTGAGCGACAAATTTGAACCTACAGCGCCTTGAACCCACAGATCCACCGGGGCCGTCCTGATGAAGCCTGAGAGGCGAACAGATGGTGACAAACAGCGGCCGATGTTTTCACATTCAACAACACGTACGGTTACACAGATACACATGTCACCTCTGCACTGTGAGGTGTGTGTGTGTGAAAAATTCTAAAATAGAGCAATTGTTATTGTTAATTATTAATATACAGCTGTATACCACAGTATTATACTTTTTACATTTTACTTTATGCCTATATTTTAATACATATATTTGTATGGAGCATTGATGGAGGTAGGCAATTGTTGTGCATATGACAATAAAAAAAAAATGAATGAATTGGCTGGGTTGGCTCTACTATTTCAACAAAAATCACCCAAAAAGGAGGGTAGAGATTTAAAAAGCTTTTAATAACTCACAGCTTTTTTTTTTTTTTTTGTCACAATCACTGGAAAAACATGCCTATGTGTTTCAGCCCTGAAGGCTTCATCGTGGCAAGTACAAAATGGTTGCCTCTTGACAAGTAGTCACATGATCCGTATGGACATGTAAGTCCCATGATTAGTGTAAACAGGGAAAGTCACATGACAGACCGTATCCAGTACTGTAAGGGAGGTTGTTACTTCTCAGGAAAGGTCATGACGGCAACAATCATTTTTGTCTTTCGGAGTAAGGATTTCAAAGTAGCTGAAATACATTGTTCACATTACAAAGGAATCTACCAGGAATGTGAGCTTGCGCCACAGCACGTTGCTAGATGCCTCAAAAAGCCAGGTTCAACGTTTTCGCCGAATGCCTCAGCGTTGTCATTCCTGATGCATTGTTACAGTGGTTTCATTCAAATGATCGAGGGGGAAAGTCAGAATGCGGCTTTAACAAACTACCTGGGGTCCTTTAATGCACGTCATCCCTTCACTCCACTTCCTGTCACCTCCAATCAAAATAAAAAAGGCAAAAATGCCCACAAAGAGATACGCAAAAGCTTCCAAAGCTAAATGCAGGAATGTTTAAACATTATTTTGGAATGGTTCCCTTCTGGGAAATGTAGTCAACTCAAGCAGTAAAAGGCAGAAATGGGTTTTCCACAAACAGCCCATCATGACAGAATAAGTCTTTTTTTTTCTTGGACACATGCAGATGTTGAAGTTACATTTGTGCTAGAATAATTAGTTGATACATTTAATGCAATTATTAATAGTTTAACAGAAGATTAAATCAATGACAATCAATTTTTGCATCTCTTTTGATGTAAAAACAACCATTTCCTCTCAGATTGAAGGATTTGCTTGCTTTTTGTGTGTTTTATATATTACTAGATATTTAGACTTTTTCACTGGTGATCTGACAAAATAATTAATGTCAAGACATTAATCTTTTATATTTATGAGATTAATAATACTTTTTATGATTTTGCCTTTCTATTTTCTACTGACGGGGATTTCATACGTCTTCATCTTTCTGTATAGTAAGCAGCTTAAAAATAAAAACCGTTGTAAAGATAATAAGTATCACTTCGAATGGTATGATAGTAATTTGAACACACAGATCCTGCGGTGAACACCGGATGTGGGGAGGTACGGAGATAATAAATCTCCTTTCAGTCGCGGACTCAGAGACAACTGAAGGGTTAATTATGAGTTCCAGTCAGCGAGGCCTTCAGGACGAAGTCGACCGGTTTGGACGCCATGTTAACAAACTGAGCCAGGACGAGTCTGGCTGCTGCTGACGAACAGAAGAAGAAGAAGAAGAAGAAGAAGAAGAAGAAGAAGAAGAA